>JAJJWX010000168.1:0-502498 GCA_023529315.1 Papaver bracteatum
AGTCCATATTGAACACCACACTGTATTAAACCGCTACAGATGCTAGCCTACTACAAACTAACTTCGGTCTGGACTATAGTTGAACCCTAATCAATATCACACTGATTCAAGGTATAGTTGCACTCCTTACATCTCTGATCCCAGCAGGATACTACGCACTTGATTCCCTTAGCTGATCTCACCCACAACCAAGAGTTGCTACGACCCAAAGGTCGAAGATTTGAATTAACAAATCTGAATCACACAGAAAATTCTATGATAATAGATAAATCTGTCTCCCACGGATAAATCTACGAGTTTTGTTCCGTATTTTGATAAAATCAAGGTGAACAGGAACCAATCAATAACCCAGACTTATATTTCTGAAGAGCATCCTAGAATTATTGATCACCTCATAATAATCTAAATCGTATGGTAGCGAAACTAGATATTGCGGAATCACAAACGATGAGACAAAGATGTTTGTGATTTCTTTTTATCTTGCCATATCGGAGATATAATCTCAAGCCAATTATTCACAATCCCAATGAAGTCTTCAAGTCATTAATCGATAGGGTCTCGAGAAGAAAACTACGATTAAAGGAGAATCAACTCTAGCAAAACCAACTAGTATCACACATGAGGTGTGGGGATTAGTTTTTCCAATTTCTAGACATCTCATTTATATAGTTTTCAAATCAGGGTTTGCAATCTAAGTTACCTTGGTAACAAAGTATTCAATGTTCATTGCTAGATGAAAAACCAGATTTATCCAAGATAATATCTTTCAACCGTTAGATCTAAACTTAGCTTGTCACACACACAAATAAAATGTATTTCATTTAGGTTTGAGTAACCGTACCTAAATGTGTACATTTGGTTGGTTCATGAGTAGTTAACCAATGGTTATCCATATGAGCACTTTCATATCAACCATATTCAACTTTCACATAACTAGTTCAAATGACTCATAAGGAATAGTTCAAGAGTTGTTCAATTGCAAGGAAACCTTATGTAACTACACAAGACACAATTGAAGCAAAATCGGTTTGATTTACTCGAATCAATTCATGAACAATATAGCCACGGTTTGCAAAGATTGCATTCCTTATTGATTTATTGTTTTAGTTCATGAACAACCGATTTGAGAAATATAACCAGCTTGGGTACGCGTACTATAGCTTTACCGGATTTGGGTTTGAAAACCCAGCAGAAATTTTCGGATGCAAAACTTTTGTGGGTACGCATACCCTAAGGTGACTGGTTTGTAAGTTCATAAACTCCAAACTCAGTAGAAATTCACGGACGTGAACTTCCGCCAGTACGCGTATGGCTACGTATACCCAACCTATGTCCTTTACCAATACCGCATGCACACATATGCACGCACTTAGTTTCCGGTACATGGACTTATACACTAATGTGCGAACACACTATATATGCTTATATCCATAGGTGGTTACGTAATCTAAACTCTACATTTAAATCATTGAAACATTCTTCTATAATGTTATAATAGTCGTTAGACATAAAGAATCGACTATCGTCATCAAAGCTATTTTCAAGATTAAAGCGTCATCATGACTTTCATCATGGATAAAAATGAAACTTGGTTAAAGCGAAAGCTTACCAACACATATTTCGAGAAAAAGATAGACGAGTAAACTCGGCCCGAAATATCAAATGTGTGTGTATGAAAACTATCATACTTATACGACTGTTGTCTCAAGAGTAGGAGATAGATATACTTTTGAGTGCTAGATAAGTTCAAGTCTCCACATACCTTTTTGGTCGGATGAAGTTCCACCGGTTCCTTGAGTAGTTCTTCGTCTTCATAAGATAATCACCATGGAGTCTGGAGCTCAACTATACTTAACTATTCTAAACCGAGACTTAGTCATAAGTAAACTAGAAATCAAGACGTATAGTTTTGATCACTAATATTGAAAAACATGCTTGAGATAGCAACGCATGCGAGTTCGATCGAGCAATGCTCTAACAATCTCCCCCGTTGTCAATTTTAGTGACAAAACTATCAATACACATGGATTACAAAATAAATAAAACTTTGTAGCTTCTCGTCCACATGCTTGATCTCCTTAGTGCTTCAACATTACTTGAAAACTTTGTCTTTTCCAAGTACTCCCATGATTCCATAGATGTTCAGTTCAACATCATAGTTGTTGAAGTCTCGTAGCCATAACAATGAGAAAACAAAATCTCTCGATCATTGTTATACAGTTTCATAGTATTATTACACAACATCAAAGTTATTATATCACAACTTCGAAAACAATACTATGGTGATATGTATCACTCCCCCTTAGTCAATACTTTCGTCTCAACAGGAAAACCATTCCCCCTTACATAATGATCCAAAAACCATATGTATTTTTATTGTGAACTACATATTAATTCTCCCCCTTTTTGTCAATAAAATTGGCAAAGGTACGAAAACGGGATCCTAATGAAATTTTCACGGAGACGCTTAAAGACCAAAGAAAAGGATATATCAACTTGTTTAGATGCAATCATAAAGCCGAAGCTAAATGCTTTCATCAAGGAGTTTATAAAGATACAAGATAACCCCTAAAAAATCCACAGATGCACTCCCCACCAAGATATGGAAATTAGACGCAAGTTCAAAAGAACTCTCCCCCATTTGATGTCATTCCCGAGAGAACAACAAGAGCGACCTAACTTTTACAAGAAAATAAGGATTTTATTGGACACCAAAAATCACAAAAATGATTTTGTATCAAAAAATTCTCAATTAAACTAACCACAAGAGAACCCATGATTTATATAATCGGAATACACAATCAACTTAAACATAAAAGTGATCAATTTAATTGAACATGATCGACATAAAAGAACTTACGGAGCTACGACTATGTTAACCATAAAATAATGATTAACTCAATCGTTTTATGCTCAACACAAGAAAAACTTATGGAGCATTGCAGTACACATAAAATATGGATCAAGGAAAGATTAGTACTGCGACATAGACAAGGATTCATTCTATTTTTCATCACTATTTGCACAATGACATACCATAGTAGGCTTAACTTGTGTTTGTCAAAAGTTCATCGATCTTGTATCAATACTTGCATATCGACATATAAAAGAGATAAATTTTCATATCGTATGGGACAATAATAGTTCACGGACACAAACACACATATCCCATAACATATTGCAATATATAACACCATAAAGGTTAATACTGCAAAAATTATCTTTCAAACAATTTTAGAGTTTAAACTAGTACGACTGTTGCCATAGTGGGAGGGCCGACCGAAGAGAAATCTGAAGATGGGTTTGTCTGCTATTACTTTCGTCCCGTTTAAGAAAAGGTGATACTTTCACCCCATTTCAAAAAAAGTGATACTTTAGCTCCATTTCTGAAAAAGTGATACTTTCTCCCCGTTTCGTAAAAAGTTATACTTTCACCCCGTTTCGAAAAAAGTGATACTTTCACCACGTTTTAGAATATGGTTGCATGATCATTTTTTCCGAAACAGAGCGAACGTATCACTTCTCCCTAAACGGAGTGAAAGTATCACTTTTTCTGAAACGAAAAATTAGTCGATCCATAAATTAAAATATGGTTGCATGATGTGTTATGCATCCTTTGTGGTGGTTTGTATAATGACTATGCATTTAATTTTCGAGAATTGTGCCTAAAATGAAAGTATCACTTTTCTTGAAACAGAAGGAGTACATCGTTTTATTAGTTGCAACGGAAAATTAGTTGATGCATAAACCAAAATATGGTTACATAAAGTATTATGTATGTATCCTTTGTGGTGGTTTGCATAATGGATATAAATTTAATTTTCTAAAATTGTGTCTAAAATGATAAATACCTCCAAATTTTTCGTAAAAACTCAAAATTTGATATTGTTGTTTGTGCTCGTTTGATAGGTTTTTTTATTAGATTTCCAACGAGATAAAATTTGTAAAATTCCAAGGCACGGATTTTTAGTTCTGTTATATTAAAGTTTATTTTCCAATTATACCCCTGAAAAGATAGGATACACAATGAGTTATAGTAATTGGACTAAAAGGGATGGACATTTTTGGTTTTTCGGCCCTAACCATTTCCAATCTTTTTGTGTCAATTGATCACTTACATTTTACAAAAAAGTAGCCATATAAAGGTCCTCCCTGGCTTCGCTCGGTCGGCCCAATAAATAAATCTAAAAACAAAAAGATGAAAATGTTGGACATAGCTATGTGTAATCACAATAATGGCTATTCCAAACTCTAGTTATTCTTCCTAAACACAAGAATAAAATTCTCATAAGAAGGATTCCTAGGCATCATAGAGCTTTCTTAGGGCATCTACTAAGAATTCCTTCTCATTATTGAAAAATCTATTGATGATGGGATCATTCAATTCTTCTAGGTCTTCAGAAATACCAGTTAACTCACTAAGTTCAATTTTCAGTTCACACAAGGTGTTCTTGGTTAGAGACAACATTCGTTCATAGTGAGTTATCTTTTCCAAAGAGGAAATGATTTGAGATTTTAAATCATTTCTCTTGTTGATGAAATATTTCACCATGACTCTAAAATTATTATCATAATGACAAACAGATAAGAGAGAGTTAGAGGAAGAACGTTCTCCATTAGTTGTCGACTTCACTTTCTTTATCCTTGAAGAAGAAATTCCTTCACAAAGATACACATTAGCTGCTTCAACTGCATCTCTTTTTGTGATCCCTCGAACTTTTTGAACACAAAACCCTAAAAGGACTTTGAATGAGTCTTTCAAGGTTTGTTATTCACCATCCATCTTCTTAGGAGAATATTTTCTTAACAAACATAAGTTAGAAGATTTACAAATACAAAGACTTGAGCCACATTTAATGCAAACCTCGTTTTCTCAAGTTAAATATGATGATGCAGACGTCACAAATATTAATTCGTGATGGAGCGAGCCAAGTGCTCGCATCTTTTGCCTTTTAGTGGCTTGTCAATGTTTGTTGTATGAACAGGTTTCTTACCTCGTATACAACTGGATTTTTTAGGAGAACCTTGTTTATACAGTCCAAGATTCATCTTCTGCATATTTTCTTGTAGTTTGGTGATCCTTTTGTTGCTCCTTCTGAATCTCCAACACGTACTTTGATCATGCTTTGTATTCCCACAGAAAGAACACAATAGTGATGATTTTTCTTGATAAGACTTTTCCTATTTATCACAACATTCCACAATCATTGTTCCTGATCGCTGTCGTAGGCGTCAAAAATAAATTACACTTTCTTACTACTCAAAATATATAATATAGAAAGGGAAAGAAAGGATCGTTCCCACAGAGAGGACTAGCTTGTCTTTTGTTCCGGTTTCCTATATAAAACAATGGGGGGATTTCTGATTTTTTATATAATTAAACTAATATAAAAGCAAAACAAAAAATAGAGCAAAGTACGCAAATCAAGGATGTGAAATATTGGTTAAAGGTTTCATCTTCAATTGTAAACAAGTTTTTGATAGTATGAATAGAATTCGTATTTAATCTTGCTATCATCAAAAGCCCTAGAATACCTTATTGCAAGAATACTCCGTAAATTTCCTAAATTTATCAACACACACATTAGAGATGCGTATGTGAATTCTACCTAAAGAATAACCTAATGCCTTGCGCTAATTAAGTTCAATTCCTAGGAGCATTAAGTTTCAGAAATAGGCCAATCAATGCAATTGTAATACATTGCGCAAACAATTCGAACAAAGGTCAATTTCTACATATGATTACAAGAGTGTATCACTATAAACCGTAGTCATATCATGCTAATCGTATTCAAGGTTATCGCTTGATGAAAACCCTAAAATATCTATAGATATAGATGTATGCTCAATCAATTCTAGACTCAACCAAACAAACATTCAATCATATTTCAATACATCAATCATGCAATTATTATACGCAGTAGAAATCGAACGATAATATTTGAGAGAAAACTAATTCATAAAATCCATAACTTGTTTTCAAAATCCAACTACATCTTTAACCAATAACAAAATCAACTACTTGTGTTTATGGAGTTCATCATAAAAGTTGGAGAATAAAACTATCATTCAAACCCTAGAAAGAAAGTAGAAGTATCCCTAATGGAGATATATCTAGGTTTTGTTATAAACCAAATATATATTTACTAAGATGCCCTTCGTGTCCAAGATTAGGGTTTACATATCTTGGGAACCAAGTCTTATACCTATATAAATAGAGACTTAACCCATTGTAATTATACACACATTAATGAGAATCTCTCTCTCTTCTTTCCTTCTACTTTGTGTCTCCTTCCTTATTTTCTAGTTTACAATACGTCATCAGCACGCTCTACACCGAGCTATGTTGATCATCTCAAAGTTAAAAATAAGAAAAACTTACGATTGATCAGATCAGAGAAGTTTTATTTTTTCCTAAAGCTTACGATCACACAAACCCGATATGGATAATTTTTTTAACCTTTGTTTATTATATTAATTAATCTAATATGAGTTCCGTTTGAGTCATACTACGTTGCTAACTCGTATTTTGTATTATGTAGATTTAATTGATTCACATAATCACTCATGTCTCAAACGGTGCGCCTGAGAGACCATGACAGGGAACTTGTCACTATATCACAGTAAAACTAAGTGTTTATTTTCCTTTTCGTTTCCTATGCTTTGTTTTTTCTGAAGCTACCTTTTCTTATGTTGTTATATTAATCACTTGATTAAGCATTAATTTTATTTCTTTCTTCGTTTACCAACGTTAATGGATTGATATGCATGGGTGATCAAGTTTTATTGATTTTTTTTTAATAAATTGAATTTCCCTTTTTCTCTTATTTTTTCATAGAGAAAACAAAATAAAAAAATCCACCAGTTTCTATTCCTACAATGAAACTGTAATCACCAAAAATTGGTGTTATCGCAATATAATTATTTTATGGTAAATAATCACGTGCATGGTTGAAAACCCTACGTCCAATTCAATTTTGTATCTTTGTCTGGTAGACAAAGATCATGTGATTTTGCCATATGGTTTCTATTCTTTTTTTACAAGAAACCTTTGTCAGCGATAAGATGGATTTTTCATATGCGATGACTATATAAAACAATTGTTTCTTTATGTCGTCGATACAATTTTGGTATATCATTCAAATCAATTGGAATTGATTTTCTCTATGGATTCTTCGGGATGAGATGTAAATAAATTTGCATTCTAAATTATTTTAAAAGCCAATGGTTCTATTTCTTGCAAGGAGCATTGATTGGTTTCTATTCCCTACAAGAAACCATCATTAGTCAACCACAAAGTAGATTTTCTCTAAAAATCATAGCGATAATGATTTCTATCATTTCTCAAAGAAATCAATAAGCCAATTAAGCTTGGTTTTTCTCTATCCATCTTAAAGGCATAAAATATCGTTATTATTACAAATACCAATAAAATAAGGAATTGCTGCATTCCTTAGGGATATTGCAATTATTGTTTCCTCGTGATGATAATCTCCAAAATTCGGATTGTTCCACTTGTAGTTGGAACACCGAATGACACAAAAGATCAAAAGGTGCACCCGGCTTATCAGCCTATTACTAGTCCTTGTAGTGACTACGTTGATCTTGAATTTAAATTCTTTTAACAAAGAAGTGTCAAATATTTCATTCTGAATCATTGTCTTGTTGGCCTTCTAGGTCACAATTTTTTATTTTTTGGAGTTTTATTTGCATATTTTATATGCTTTTGGTTGTTGCCAATAAAATCTATGGTTGATGTTAAATTTTATTTTCAGGACAAGTTTTCCATGGCCTTTGAAGTTACTTTTACAGTTCAACTGGAGTTCTTAAAATCCAGAAATTATGAGTATGTGTCTTCGATTTAATCAGATAATACTCTACGAAACTTGTTTTCGTATATGAGAGAAATATATATATATATATGAGAGAAATATATATTTCATTTAGTTATATCATATATATATATATATTTCCGCCATAATCATGGGGAGATTATACACTACCAGACATTGGTATCCATTTAACTTAAAAGTTATATCATTTTCTCTCCCATCATGATCAGATCGAAAAAGGCTGCCATTAAATAGGCGTGAAAAAATATCATTTAGTTTTTCCATAAGCTTATGCCGTTTGAAAAGGCAAATTCAATCACATCTAGCAACCATGTAGCCTTTTCATATAAGCTACAGATAGTGCTCCAACAGAGACTATCATAATACGATTCACATTCTCAAAATTCATATCTTCTCATTTGAATGATGAGGAGATTATAATGCCCGCGGGTGCTGGTACCAGTAAATTTTGAATTTTTCAATTTATGCATACATTTGAGAATTGTGTGAGCTCGTAGTAAGCTAATTTTTTTGTCGAATATTATAGTAGCTACTAAAATAATAAAGATTGTGGTTGTTAACCCCTCTGCAGAGGAATATCGACAATGTGATTGGTTGGCATATATTCCAAATTAGATTGGATTAATTTCTTGATTAACGCGATTTTGGATCCAAGACTTAAAAATTTAAATTGCCAAGCCTATTAATTAAAGGTTGGTGTAGTCATATTGCGTATTAAGAGAAATAAGTCGTATTAAGAGCGATTGAGGGTTATAAGTTCAAACCCGAGGATTGGTTCAATAATATATCATTCTCCCTATATGATGCATTTTGCGTGGTAGTCTTGAAGGACTCGTATTGCATTCACACAAGTGATTTTCTTGGAGAACATATTCAAATATTTATTCTTTGGAGGATTCAAATTATATTCAGGCAGCCACTTGACTCGATTATGTCAGGTTTAACAATCATGTATGTGTTTTTAGAAGTTTGGTACCAAACCGAAAATCCAGATTAATTAGTTGATGATATCATCTTTATATACAGGTCTCTTGAGGAGTCCATAAAAACACAAAAATCCACGCTTTAGCTGCATATATTCTATTGTTTTCCCCTTAAATCTGCAGTTAGAATTATGCTAGATTAAACTCTTATTTAAGATGGACTAGAGTTATTTTTTTGATGCTTGTCTTCTGTATAACTCATATAGTTAGGTTAACATCAATATTTACGTTAATAGTTGTACTCTTTTTTCTTCGTTCAAGTTTTGTCCCATGTGGTTTTCTTGACAGGGTTTTAACGAGGCAACATCTTGTTGACATTTGATTTTCATTTAAAATGTTGATGTTGTGCTCTTTTTCCTTTGTCCAAATTTTTCCCCATTGGGTTTTATTGGCAAGGTTTTAGTGAGGCAATTTAATTCAACATGATGGTCATCCAAGGGGGAGTCATATCAATTTTGGTTGTTTAGTGGATTCCCACATTTGATTAAACCAAATCAACTTAATCATCTCATAAGAATTTGGATTTCCTTCTCACAAATATGATTTATGTTCACGTATGATAAGGTATATTAGCACTTTATTGAAGAAACTACATCAACTATTTCTGCAAATCATCTCCGAGAATCTAGCAACCCAAGACACAAGTCTCCAATATTTTTAAAGAAGCATAGTGACTCGAGAAAACTACTACTAGAAGACTAACACAAAATACAACTTCATCAAGTAGCAATTTTGTTGACGAAAGAACAAGAATCTTCTGCATTCAATAAATCTGTTCATCAAATTGGGAAGTCATGACTCAAAGATTTGCAAGCCAAGATTTAACTGAAGTACTCATCAGGGGGAGCGGCGCCATCATCAGAGGTGCATTTACTGGACTTATCGAGTTGTACTCTTTTCCCTTCGTCAAGGTTTTGTCCCACTGGGTTTTCCTTGTCAAGGTTTTAACGAGGCAACATATGCGTTTCCAACGCTGTCAGAGTCTTTACATGCTTATGCAATTTCAGGTTTTTCTCTTTTGAGTTTTCCTAGTATTTTTCTAATTACTAAGCCACAGTGGTCATCAGGGGGAGTGTTATAAACAAAATATCTATTTACTAAGATGCCCATCGTATCTAAGATTAGGGTTTACATATCTTGGGAACCAAGTCTTATACCTATATAAACAGAGACTTAACCCATTGTAATTATACACACATTAATGAGAATCTCTCTCTTCTTTCCTTCTACTTTGTGTCTCCTTCTCTATTTTCTCTGTTTACAATAGGTTTAAAGAAAGAGTTTTCTATTTATATGCTTCTCATTCCAAAAGGATACTCTTTCCAAAAGTAGGTCAAGTCTTCTCAAAACCCATCTCTAATTGGTCCACGTCCATCTACTAGTCCAACAAGCCCATATGTGAATACCCATCCCAAAATTCTGTGTGAAAAGTGGGTCTCCGGAAAAATGGTTTAATTGCCGTAATTTGGCATGAGTAGTCATCATCGGTCATCTGGAGTCTTTGTCGGTCACTTGAGTCAATTGGTCAACTCAGCGAGTCAGGGTCTTACTCAGCTGGATGGGCTGAGTATCCAAGGTCTGAGTTGTTGCAGGCCATTTCTTCGGTTGCATAGGCCTAAGCCATTTTGCACCATCACTGTGCTTCATTCCATCCATTCCCAGTAGCAACACCAACTCTGCGGCATCATCACTACAATCAATGCCACCAAACCAACTTCCCAGTCTGTCTCCTGTCTCATCAAAACAACAACAATCATTCACTTAGCTGCAACAGCTAATTCAACCAATCTCAGTACTCATTCTTCATATCATCTCCTGGTGTCTTGAACTCTGCCAACCAGTCATGCACCAGCTGAAACTCAGCTCTGCAATGCTCTTGAACCAAAGTATCCACCTGCAAATTTATCTTCTCCGCCATTACCATAACTTGAGCTGCAAAATCATCTTCTCCTCTGCCATTTTAGATTCACCATCATTGCGACACCCATTCAGCTGGCAAACCTTCACCAGCATACCACCAACACAAATCCCGTTTGACTGCATTACCATTTCGATCATCAGCAACATAGTTATAAAACAAATCCTATATGTTATTCTCAACAACTGCTCCTTGGCTCAAATAGATGAACCAACACCATACCTTTTGGCTCAATACACAAACTCCGTCGACTGTAATTCATATCACCCATAAGTCAGAACCTTGTAATCTTCGATTTCTCAACCTAATATCTTCAAGCTTTTCACACCAACACAACATTACCATCAAACTATAACAGCTACACACTATCCAGCTTCCATTCTCAGTACATTGCAGTTCCAATTTCTGCATTCATTCAATTCATGTACCTAATTATAGCTACAACTCAGTACCCAGTCCACTTCCACGATAACTCCACCTAAAACTTGTCTAAATGCATCAACTCATACAAGCCACCTAACATACATCTAATATTGCATCGCATCACCAGCCTCTGTCTCAATCTTGTATTCGAACTGCAAGCGACACCAACATTCATGCACAACCAATTTATGCAGCTTCAATCACCTGTTCATAAGCCACACCAACACCTTCCTTACCAGTTTGAACTCCACCTACAGACTGCAACTTCAATTATGCAATTCCTAGTTCCAACTCCAACTCAGCTTTACTCCCGAATCCCTTCATTCTTGCTCATCCTAATTCAGCCATCTTCCATCACTAGCAACAACATATCCTACTCCTTCCTTGCCTTACTTCAACATTAGATCCACCCATTCTCAAACCTTAAATTCCACTGGATCCCCATTTCAGTTCTCTCATATTCAAGCTTCATTTGATTTCTCAAATCGACAGCAACATCAACTCAAACCCTAATAATTCAATCCATCATGAATTCCGGCAAAACCAAAACTGACTGCAACCCAATTTCTTGATTATCCTCATCATTCCCTTGTTCTATCTATTGCAGAGACCGAATCACCATCAAACCCCAAAATCAAATTCGTATTTCAAATCATCTACAAAACCCTCGATTTCATCCTCTCTGTGTTTCAACCAATAGTTCGTGTCTGCTTCGATCTCTAACTTCAATTCCTCCTGAGTTTCTTCCATAACAGCAGATTATTCTTCTATCAATTTTGGATTCAATCTACCTCTCTTGATCACAGTAGCAGCCACTGTTTTATTTCTCTGTAATTGCTCAGAATCACCACCACAATCTTCTCATGTAAGATATGGATTCCAACCAGTATTCACCACCTCTTCCATCATCTCCGATCAAAAACTTCATGGATCTCTGAATTACTCTCGACTGCGCATCTATTTCTTCCAGTCTCTCAATTTCATATAGACACAATAATGAGAAGACATTTCTCTCAATTTTAGGTTTAGGTAATGATGAGAATTGCTATAGGGCACCCATAGTCCTGGATATGGGATAACCAGTCTATTTGGCATGTCAGTTTCACAAACCTGACTGCCTATTCTCCTCCTTGCTCAACTGTCAGTTGTGGAAAACTAACAACACATTCTTCACTTTTTCTTCCTCAACTTAGCCTGCTCCGAGTATAGCTCGCCTGTGAATTGATCTTTTTGCTCCTTTATGCTCCAAATGGAAGTTTTCTCCTACTTTTGCTCCAAAGGACTCCATTGTACCTAACAAACTCAAACTCACACATAAGATACATAATTTACATGAAAACTCGCAAAGAAAGCAGAAACAATATATAAATTTCAAGGTGTTTTAGACACCTATCAAACTCCCACACACTTAGACTTTGCTAGTCCTCGAGCAAATCAAACAAAATAATTAATAAATATACATACAACTCCGTGTCGTCGAGGATACGGTTACTCTTATCATAAATAACAAGCCTTTGAACTCCTAGGTGTCCCTAGTGGACGATTTTTCGTCTCGTGAAGGTTTACAAGAGGTCTACCTACAAAACCTATATTTCCAACTCCAGCTACCTGTGATAAATCTATGAACGAATCCAAAATGGCTATTGGAGGAGGTACCCTGATGCAAATCCAAATTAATATATATGTAAATTAAGCTCTACTCAGAAAGTTGAACAAACCACAATACTTGGAATCTGACTAACCACAATCACACATGAATAGATTAAGAAGATGGATATAAAGGTATATGTTTGCGAATGTTAACAAGTGATCGGTGTTTCCCATGTCTATCTAAAGGTCACCGCCAAGATGAACCTATGCATCCTATTGGATTGAGATACTGGTCTGAATTCTAGTGTCAACACAACTGGCATATACAAGGGAACCATCAGTCAACAATCTTAATTCTACATCAACTCAATTGGCATATACAAGGGAACCAGGAGTCGACTTTATTAAACAATAATAATATTTTTTCTTTTTCTTTTTCACTTTTTTTTTTTTGACAACATGATTAGATCTTTTGGATCCAAGCACATGCTTCTTGTCAACAGATTACATGGTAGTTCCCTTGGAACCTACATTCCACACTTGTTTAGGCGACGGAGATAGGGAGAACACACACATATTGCTATCCAAGTGTCATTTTTATTCCGATTGGTCTAATTGCTCGGTCTTTTTTTTTAGTACCTAAATCACTCTATTTCATCCTAGAAGTAATAACAATTCGATGTTAGTGACCTACCAAATCACTTAGAGAACAATAGATAAATATGGGAAAATAAAAATAGAACGTGATATGGTGACATTCCGAGATATAGTAACAACTATCATATTATTTCTAACACTTGAATAATTCTGTCCTTTTATTTAATGGGTTCCTCAACTCCTGTAGCCAAGATGGTTCCATCCATTTAGATTAATAGTGTCATCCTAAAGGCACATGTATTTTGGAGTTTATAAAGCAATTTTTTTTTCTTTTTTTCTTTATCTATTTTTTTTTTAGGAACACAAGGGAAAACTAACAAGGCTAATAACTCTATATGAGAACACTCTCCCACACTTAAACTTTACATTGCCCTCAATGTAAAATTTAGTCATTCAAAGTAAAGTTCAAGATGGGAAATTCATAACATGATAGCCAACTCATAGCCATTTTTGAACAATAGAGAATAAACACTAAACAAGCTATTTAGTTGGCAACTCATCTCAACTCAGCCAATATATATACCTCATCGTCAAGAAAAAATTCCATCTACTTAGAAAGGCTAGTGTTTATTCTAAATTGTTCAAAAATCTCTAAAAGTTGGAGTTTTGTGCAAAAATCCAAAATAAGAAAATAAAGATAAAATACTTGAGAAATAAAAAGATAGAGATAGATACACAAAACCAGTGGGTTGCCTCCCATTTAGCGCTTGGTTTAAAGTC
This sequence comes from Papaver bracteatum, assembly GCA_023529315.1. Lineage (NCBI taxonomy): Eukaryota > Viridiplantae > Streptophyta > Magnoliopsida > Ranunculales > Papaveraceae > Papaver > Papaver bracteatum. The sequence goes on from JAJJWX010000168.1 coordinate 14,145, forward strand.
GTCATCCCGACTTGCAAGACGAATTCTCCATACACCAATAATCAGAAAAGTTGGGGATCCACCCATAGCACCTGTTTTGCAAACACTAGCTTCACAAAAATATTAGTATAAGAAAACAAAATTGAAGCTATTAACCGATAAGAGTTTCCCCCACACTTATTCTTGTCCACACTTAAGATGCATAAAGAATATAAGAGTCGGGTACTTCCACGGTGTCTTGTTCACAAACCTGCATAGTATGAGAATCTAATGTTTCTAATGGCGGATATCGAGCATCTAACAATGTTTTCGAAGCACAAACATTCAAACCAATAAGAGTTAAAGGAGAAGAAACAATAGGCAAAGGATTAGACAAACCTTGCACAATCTCTTGTATCACCGAATCCTCTTCATCCTTTAAAATCTCAAGTGAATTACTCACCTCTTTAATATCATGGTCCTCTATCAAACCTTGCAACCATTCTTCGTCCGTTTCTTCCTTACCCATAATCTCGGCATCAACATCTTCATTACAATCATATGCAAGATCAATTGGGTCTTCCACAATATTGGTCATATCGGCCACATTCTCAACACACTCCTCTTTGTTGTAAGGCACATAATCCACTACGGATCCAAATTTCGCTATAAGGAACTTTTTTAGAACACTCAAAAATGCTTCATCCTCAAGTTCCACCCTTTGAATAGGCTCTTGATCATTATTAAGATCAATGCTTGAACAAGCTTCACTAGTATCATCATATTCCTCTTCGTCTTCATCTTGATCCCAAAAATATTCCATTGTACACACCTCGTTGTTGTCACCATGAGTTGTTTCAAGAAATGTATCATAATCACCGTCACTTCCATAGGTAACATAAGGTTCTTCGTCGCTGAATTTGGTGTTTCTAAAATCTAACTCATCCTTTTGAATAGGCGAATGATCATTATTAAGATCCAGAGTTGAGTTAGCTACACAATTATCAACACAAGTGCCCAAGGATTGGCCTTTTTCAATATTAGCATCAATCAAATATTCATCACAAACCATATGCACAATAGAATTATCCATATCTTTCTTGCATTGATCAATGCCTCTTCCCAAGTTAGAAATACCTTCACGAAGTTCTTTGAGTTGTTCTTCTCTAGTCTCTTTATCTTTTTGAAACTATTGTTGTAAAAAGTTGGAAAATTTGTCCAAAACGTTAGAGACTTGTTGTTCACGAGCATAAGAATCCTCCCATCCTTGTGGTTATTCACACACATACCCTCCATAAGGTTGTTGAGGAAAACCATAAGGTTCCATGGAATATTGGTCATAACCAATGAATTGGTTTTGATTATACCCCTGGAATTGGTAGTTGTCATATTGTTGAGGTTGTTGAAAATCGTATCCATTCATATAGTATGCTCCTTCCATGAGAAACAAGTATCGGAAATAAGAGTTCTCAAAACTCTATTAAAAACCAAAAAATAAGAAAAACAAAAATAAGAAACAAAACTAAAAACAAAAATAAGAAACCAAAAACAAGTGACAACCGCTGCCTCCCCGGCAACGACGCCAAAATTTGATCGTTGTCGTAGGCGTCAAAATAAATTACACTTTCTTACTACTCAAAATATATAATATAGCAAGGGAAAGAAAGGATCGTTCTCACAGAGAGGACTAGGTTGTCTTTTGTTTCGGTTTCCTATATAAAACTGTTGTTGCAGGAATTCCTACACTACACCCCTCACAAGATTTCATAATAATCAACACATATTTGAAGATTAAGAACAACACTTTTATTGATTAATTCTCAGAAATATTAGAAGAAATGGAAAAAATCAAGAATACCACCGCTCTCTAAAACTTTCTCTCTCCTCAAACTTTCTCAACACTCTCAAATTGATCCTCCCCTCTTCTGAGTCTACTAGTTCTCTTTATATAGGGAAATTACATAGTGGATGACAGCTATGCTGTCCTTTAATTTCGGATCTAACTCGCGGTAGTCTCGCAGTAGTTATAATATTAACTCTCGCAGATGCTATAATCTTCACAGGATTATCATGCTCTTCTCGTGTTTCTGCTACCGTCATCTGTTGCGTCATTCTTTGAGTCAGTTTGCGACGCTCGCAGAAACGTTGTTTATAAATTTTGTAAGAGCATTGTTGTGGCAATATTCTGATCCTACATCTTTCCTATTCTCATGTCTTTTCTGCGAAGGGGAAAAGATCATGAGAATTGAATTCTTTTAAAATGCCGCAGTTGTTTATCTTTTCACATTCTTCTATTCTGACACGTTTCTGCATTTTTCGCCAGATTTATTACACGTATCTTTTCTTCCATTCAATTTCTGACACGTCCTTCTCAACCGTTGCGTTTCAACCGTTCACGTCTTTCCTTCGCATTAAATGCATTTATCTTCTTGAAAACTCTTATCTTCTATATATACCCTCTTCATTCCTCTCTTTTCTTCTTTTTACTTTCTTCTTCATTCTCTATGCAATTTCACTGTTCTTCCGCAAATTCCGCATCTGCTACTGTTGTAACTTTTCTCTCATCCTTTTTATCTTCTATTCTTTCCTTCATTCTCATACTAAGGATGCCTCCAGCTGGTCGTAAAAATCTAATTGCCTTTGAAAATATGCAAAAGAAGCTTCAAGATAGAGGTTTTACTTTATCTACCATTCCTGATCAAAACCCTAAGGATGAACTCTCCATTAAATTATTTTCTGATCATTCGTGTAATGGCGAGAAGATCATAATCTCATTAGGTCAACTTGAAGATGGCCTTCCCATTCCTATTTATGACCCTGAACTTCCTTTATTCTACGAAATACTTTCTCATGCGAAATTCTCGCGGGCTATATATCAGTTGAGTGGGGATTGCATTCGTTTGATGCTTGAGTTTTCTACTCGCGGTGCTGGTAAAGAATCTCTTTACCCTCCTGAAGTGAAGAACCCTAAATTCAAAGATGTTCCAATTGTTCTTGCGAAGTATACAGTAGATAATTTCTTCGCGAATTATGAAATAATCCCCATGAGGAAGGATAGCACTTGTTGGGTGTCCGCTTACAAAACAAGGATGACGTTGCTGAAGACAAAGTTTTTATGTTGGACATTGACTGGCATCCGGGAAATAATTCATCTCCTTGCCACTCTAATGATGACAAATGGTGTATCTTCCCATTATTTCTAGGGGGTCCATACATCTCTGGTTCTCACGCTTTGCCTGCGAATCTTGCAGAATACCAACCATGGGTATTCAGATGGCCTGAAAGGAATACAGAGGTATATTCCTGAAATTTTTGTTTAGGTTTCCATTATTATTTTCCTCATTTTTTTATATATACTCTCGCTGATCCCTCCAATTTTACCAGATTGAAAGACTGAAATCTAGCTACCAGAAGCTTGGGAAACCCAGTACTTTATCAGCTCTTAAATTACTCACAGATAAAGTATGAAATATTCTTTTATGATTCTTAACAATATATTATTGCCTCTATTTCTTATCTTTATCTGTGTTTGAAGGTTATTGAAGAAATAGAACATGTTAAAGTTGTGAAGACCAAGGGAAAAGACAAAGGTGCTGCTCACATGGAGAAATATGGTGCTCCTCTTTCAAATAAAAGAAAAATACAATACCCATCTCCTTCAAATCTTTAGTCCAGCGAGAGTTATAGCGATGATGATGGCGATGATGATGATACTGATATCAATTCGGCAAAGGAATTCTCCCAACCTGAGTCTTCTATGTCTCAGCTTTCTAGCATATTCTCTGATACTATGTTAGGGATTGGCGATACTCCTTTTGCTGAAGCTTGCAAATATATGGCAACTATCTGCGATGCCCCTCTCTTAGGGAATAATGAATATCTTCGCGGGGTTTCAAGATCTATATCTCCAAGTTTCTTACATTCACTTAGCGCTCTGGTATGTTCTTATTTCTTCGCCATATTTGTGTATTCTCATTTCCTCGCCATGTTTTAATTTATATTTGTCTTGACAATTTTTTCTTTCCTTCGCAGGCTGGAAGGGCTTCTTTTGCTATTGCCTCGGACCTAGACAGGAGACGCGCAACTTTTGAAAAGAAGAATGTTGTTCTTCGCGGAAAAAATGAAAAATTGGATTCTGAATCTGCTAATCTTCGCAAGAAGGATGGGGAACTGGAAGCTGAAATTGTTGAACTTTGCAAGAAAAATAAACAACTATAAATCGATGCTTCGAGTGACAAGCAAAAGATATCCGATCTTGAAAAAGATAACCAGCAACTCTATGGTATGAATTCTTCCCTTTTTTTCTTAATTCTTTTATCCTATTTTAGCTTATTCAAGCAACCATTTTTTCAGATGTTTATGGTCTTACTGATTAGGCTACATTCCTCCGCTCTTTTCCTGAACCTGTAGATGAGGACACCCTTCTTGATCGCCTTAATGATTCTTTAAGTAGCCTTTCAGATGATCAAATTAGATCTCTTTCTATATATGAACTTAGATCCAAATTTCTTCCCTTAAAAATTGAACATAAATTTAACTTGGGTTTAACCAATAAGTTTAAGCGCCTTTATATTGACTCATAAGAGGAAACTAATATATTAAGAACCAAGTAGAGTAATTTTATTGACGAAAAAGACCTCATTGCTAAAAATGGTGCTCAAGCTTTAGCATATTTCCATAAAACTCTTCTCAATATTCAAATTGAAAGGGACAGACTTATCTGCGAGAATAATGCTCTTGTGAAGAAGGAAAATCAAGTTCGCTCCCGTCTTCACATTAGTAATGATGATGAGTTTGCGTGGGCTGCACAGATTCTTGATAACGCCAGAAATAATTTAGGTGTATATGTTAGTCTTCAAACTGATCATTCTGCCTTGATTAAGGATATGATCTTTGAAAGAGAAGGTGGTTATTCTTGTTTTTCCACTAATCCATCTGTTAACTGATTCTCTATTATTTTATTAATATGTTGTCATTTTTTCGCAGCATCTGAAGGAAATTTTCGCCAAAGAATTGGAGAATTGGAAGAAGAGAAAGGGCAACTCGCAAAACTTTTGTCTTCTCGCAACGAGAAATGCTCCAAGTTCAAAAAGCAACTTCAGATTACTCTGGAGAATTTTAGCAATACTCTTGTTGGTGTTCGCAATGATTCTATTAAAATGGTCTATGATGATCATAAAATTCCCCATTCTACATATCCTTATCTCGCGAATGAAATTCCAGAGAACGTTCCTAATCTTATCATCTCTGATAGCGAAGCTGAAAAGTCTGAAGAAGATGAAGAATATAATGAAGATGAAGATGAGGAGGGGGACTCTGGTAAAGATAATGAAGGATCTAAATATCTTTATCTTCTCTTTAAATCTCTTTGTAATATTTGTACATTCATCTCTTTCTCCTTGTAATACATTGCTGCGAATTTCTCCAGCTTTTAAGGTTCCTTGACGTTATAGATTACTTTTGTTTCTATCTGCATACATTAGAAAACAATTCCTTTTTGCAATATGGTTAATCAATATGCTTATTAATTTTTAACTATCTGCGTAAATCTGTTATTTAAAGATCTGCGTAAATCTGTCATATAAAGATGAATAATAATTTTATCATTCTGTGCATTCCCATACTTGCCTCAGTTATTCATCTGCAATATGAAAGATTGAGCAGATTAATTTTGAATAAGATATGTTTGTAAACTTTTGCCTCAATCTCTGCTTAAATTTCGCAGTAATTCAATCTTGATATCTTGTGGTCTTATTTTGCCTTCCTAGTTAAAGGTCTTATTTAGCCACGTTTTGTGTTGGCGACAAAATCGCAGGACGTTCTTACACTCGCATGTAAATACCCATTGATCTTGCCTTATCCGCGCATTGTCAATTTCTCTTGTGACAATATGACAGGCCTAAGTTTTCTTGCGAAGACAAAGCCCCATGACATTGCAGTCTTGCGATGAAATTGCAGGACGTCTTACACTTTCATGTAAAAACCCATTGATCTCATCTTATCTTTTTCTCATGGGTTTTTTCCTCTGTACAATTGTTGCACAAATATGACAAGACTAAATATTCTTGCGAACATAAAGCCTCATGACATTTGCGTCTTTAGACACTTATCAGCTCCCTAATGGAGGGTGCCACCCTTATCATCCACTTGGTTTCCCCTTCAAGGAGGCGTACATCGGACATACAACACTAGATCCTCCCATCCGGTTTTAAAAATAACCAGTTGTTTTCGAAACCTCTTATCCTTTTTGCCTATATGGCTTATAGTTACGAGACTGCACCCTAGGTGGGGTTTTCTTCGTGCCGAGTGGATCATAGACAAGACTTGCCAAGAATGGCCAGGGTAGGTTCATCCATCCCGGGCACTCTTGGCTCAACCGGATACCTCGGCGCCTTGGTCATACTCTGCACTCCTTAAAAGAGACCCTCGGTCGTCCAACTGTTAATATATATATATATATTTATTTATATTTGGAAATCCAAGGTACCTCTCCTTGATATGCTTTCAAGGGCCCCAAATCTCCATGACTCAGGTTCCAGCAGCGGCATAACCTTATCCCTGAGCCATGCAAATAGATACCCCCTTATATGACGCACTTTAGGTCTTACATTTGCCTCTTGTGAAATTTTATCCGCGAACTAGGGTGTACGCCATAAAGGTTCGTCCCATTCTAATATATCTCTGCAAAATTTTATTTGCGTTTCTGCGAAATTTTCGCGTTTCTTTGATTTTCTCTATTTGCATTGCAGCTTTTGTATGATCTTTTAATTTCATCTTTTTCATTGAATCAAAACATACTTTTGTAAAATTTTCTTCAACAAATCATTCATACATCTCTTATATTTTACGATCTAGAGATTTTACCTTTTCTACTTACTATTTTCTGCTGCTGCTTTTTTGTTGCGCTTTGCTACATTTTCTCCATCTGCGAGACGCTCGCCATCTATTGCTTCCAGCACATGTTGACTTTGAAGCATTCCTTCTTCTCGCCATTCTATTGTATCAACCATCATATTTTCACTTATTTTCTTTTGTTTGATGTTATATTTCCAATTTTTGTTCTTCGCAGCCCTTTCCTCGCAAGATTCCATATCAATTAAATTATAGCTCTTTTTTCTATCAATCCAATCTCCCTTTATAACTCCAACACCGCTGGGATGAGGAAACTTAATGCACTAATGGAAAGTTGACGCTACACCTAGAATCCCATGCAGCCAAGGCCGGACAATTAAGGCATTGTATGGCGATTCTACGTCAACAACACATAATTGAATCTTGGAAGATATCCCCTTCAATTGAATTCGCATTGTAATTTCCCCTTTGGGCTTGTTGGCAGTACCATTGAAACCATAGATCTTATAAGTTGATGGTATTAGATCCTCGTCTCTTCCTCCCATGGTTTTGTAAGTGTGATAAAATAAGATATCCACTGAGATTCCCGTGTCAATTAAAACTCTGTTAATGGCCCAAGAATCTTCAGCTTCATCATCCTCATTCTCTTCATCTTCTTCTTCTATTTGTTTTGGATTTATTTCTAATCTTACCACTAGTGGGTTGTCATGCATCTCGCCAGGCTCAGGTACTTCTTGTGCAGTGAAAAAAATTATCTGCTTTTGCCACTCTTCTAATGGCAAAGCTTTCGCAATATTCATTATTTCTCTCCCATTAGCATCTCTCGCGAAAACTCAGCTTAGAACATTGTCATGGAAATATTCTATAGTTTTGTATGAATGTATGATGGAGTTACAGAATAGATTCTCCTCTTTTTCCCCAACTTCTATCACAAACTTTTTTCCTTCCTTTGTTGTATTCACTTTGTGAATTTCTGGTGGTGGCGGTAGTTGTTGATACTGTGGATGTCCTATTAGAAAATGGTTTAATTTTCCCTAATCTATCATCCTCAAGATGATTCTTTTTACATTCCTGCATTCATTTATTGAGTGACCATGAAAATGATGATAAGAGCAAAATTCTAGACTTCGATTATTTGGGTGTGGTTATTTTACCATATTCCAGGGTACGGGTATGTCCTCCATCAAAATTATAGCTTCCCAAATTTTCTCTATGCTAGCATTTAGAGGTGGCATCTTAATTTATTCCCATATTATCTTCTGACTTCCTTGCCCTCTATAATAATTTTGTCTTTGACCACCATAAGTCTCTTGCGGCTGATCAACCCTTTAAATCTTATTATTTCCACTTCGACTAAAGAATTTTTTTTCCCTTTCGAACTCTTCTTGATCTCTGCTTCCCATAGCTACTAATTTCTGTTGATCATCATTCATACTATTTTCTTGCTTCACATGCGAAGTGCTCTCTACTGTATTTATTAATCTGGGAAGTAGACTTACGTTTGTTGCACCTGAACTGGTGTTCGCAATGGGATATGACTCCATCTTGTTTTGTTTCTCCTCCAATGCAATGTATTCTTCTTGTAACTCTCGCAGCTTCGTCATGGTGATTGTATTTTTGATTCTGAAAATTTGTATATATAGCAGATTGGTTGCGAACATAGCATTAATGAAAGATAAAATGAGGTATCTCTCATCCACTCTTTCTTCCATCTCACTACACATTGTCTTCCATCTTACGGTTAGATGTTTTAAACTCACACCAACCCTCTGTTTTAACCCAAATACATCTTCAATGCCAGGTCGCGAAGAATTTTTACTTATATATGCTCCCAAAAATGTAGTTTGCAAATGATTGAAAGAAGTTATAGTGTTCTTAGGTAAACCTTCGAACCATTTTAGCGCCTCGCCTGTTAAGTTGGATACGAAATATTTGCATAATACAGCATCATGGTTTTCCCATTGTAGCATACACCTAACATAAGCTTTGACATGTTGAATATCATAAGTAGTTCCATCAAAGATACTGGTTAACGTTGGCAAATTGCATTTTGGGAGTATTCCTCCTAATTGTACTTCTTGGGTGAATAGAGTTTTTGCAGCTTCTTCAATGGCCTCATCAAGTTTCCTTCTACCTCCCTCTCTTATGTTATTTAAAATTCCCCTCATTTCTGCTAACTCCCTCAAGATCTGTTCATTCCAAGCTAAATTTTGCTCCATTGGTCTTTTCAGTGCAACTTCCCTTCTTCTGCGCTCATGTCTTTCTTGCCTTGCGAGATTTTGTGCTTCTTCTTCAGCATCTTCATTCTGCCTTCTCCTGCGATTTGCTTTATCACCTCCTTCATGAATTTGCAAATGATTATGCCTTTCATTTTCTCTTCTGCGATTTTCTTCATTTCTCATCATTTCTCTTCGCTGTCTTTCTATTCTTCTTTATATTCTATCATATTCCTCATTAATATTATCATTGTTGCAATTTCTTGCACGTCTCCTTTCTCAAGAAACAAAGTCATCTAACAATGTTTTCGAAGCACAAGCATTCAAACCAATAAGAGGTAAAGGAGAATAAACAATAGGCAAAGGATTAGACAAACCTTGCACAATATCTTGTATCACGGAATTCTCTTCATCCTTGAAAAACTCAAGTGACTTACTCACCTCTTTAATATCATGGTCCTCTATCAAACCTTGCAACCATTCTTCGTCCGTTTCTGCCTTAAAAAAAATCTCGGAATCAACATCTTCATTACAATCATATGCAAGCTCAATTGGGTCTTCCACAATATTGGTCATAACGGCCACATTCTCAACACACTCCTATTTGTTGTAAGGCACATAATCCACTACGGATCCAAATTTCGCTATAAGGAACTTTTTTAGAATACTCAAAAATGCTTCATCCTCAAGCTCCACCCTTTGAATAGGCTCTTGATCATTATTAAGATCAATGCTTGAGCAAGCTGCACTAGTGTCATTATATTCCTCTTCGTCTTCATCTTGATCCAAAAAAGATTCCATTGTACACTCCTTGTTGTTGTCACCATGAGTTGTTTCAAGCAATGTATCATAATCACCGTCACTTCCATTAGTAACATAAGGTTCTTCGTCGCTGAATTTGGTGTTGCTAAACTCTAACTCATCCTTTTGAATAGGCAAATGATCATTATTAAGATCAAGAGTTGAGTTAGATACACAATTATCAACACAGGTGCCCAAGGATTGGCCTTTTTCAACATTAGAATCAATCAAATATTCATCGCAAACCATATGCACAATAGAATTATCCATATCTTTCTTGCATTGATCAATGCCTCTTCGCAAGTTAGCAATACCTTCACGAAGTTCTTGGAGTTGCTCTTTTCTAGTATCTTTATCTTTTTGAAACTCTTGTTGTACAAAGTTGGAAAATTTGTCCAAAAAGTTAGAGACTTGTTGTTCACGAGCATAAGAATCCTCCCATCCTTGTGGTTGTTCACACACATACCCGCCATAAGGTTGTTGAGGAAAACCATAAGGTTTCATGGAATATTGGTCATAACCAATGAATTGGTTTTGATTATACCCCTGGAATTGGTAGTTGCCATATTCTTGAGGTTGTTGAAAACCGTATCCATTCATGTAGTATGCTCCTTCCATGAGAAACAATTACCTGAAATAAGAGTTCTCAAAACTATGTTAAAAACCAGAAAATAAGAAAAACAAAAATAAGAAACAAAACTAAAAACAAAAATAAGAAACCAAAAACAAGTGACAACCGCTGCCTCCCCGGCAATGGTGCCAAAATTTGATCGATGTCGTAGGCGTCAAAACTAAATTACACTTTCTTACTACTCAAAATATATAATATAGCAAGGGCAAGAAAGGATCGTTCCCATAGAGAGGACTAGGTTGTCTTTTGTTTCGGTTTCCTATATAAAACAATGGGGGAATTTTCTGATTTTTATATAATTAAACTAATATAAAAGCAAAACAAAGAAATAGAGCAAAGCACGCAAATCAAGGATGTGAAATGTTGGGTAAAGGTTTTATCTTCAATTGTAAACAAGTTTTTGATAGTATGAATAGAATTCGTGTATAATCTCGCTATCATCAAAATCCATAGAATACCTTATTGAAAGAATACTCCGTAAATTTCCTTAATTTATCAACACACACATTAGAGCTGCGTATGTGAATTCTACCTAAAGAATAACTTAACGCCTTGCGCTAATTTAGTTCAATTCCTAGGAGCATTAAGTTTCAGAAATAGGCCAATCAATGCAATTGTAATACATTGCGCAAATAATTCGAAAAAATGTCAATTTCTACATATGATTACAAGAGTGTATCACTACAAACCATAGTCATATCATGCTACTTGTATTCAAGGTTATCACTTGATGAAAACCCTAAAATAGCTATAGATATAGATGTATGTTCAATTAATTCTAGACTCAACCAAACAAACATTCAATCATATTGCAATACATCAATCATGCAATTATTATACGCAGTAGAAATCGAACGATAATATTTGAGAGAAAACTAATTCATAAAATCCATAACTTGTTTTCAAAATCCAACTACATCTTTAACCAATAACAAAATCAACTACTTGTGTTTATGGAGTTCATCATAAAAGTTGGAGAATAAAACTATCATGCAAAACCTAGAAACAAAGTAGAAGTCTCCCTAATGGAGATATACCTAGGTTTAGATAAAGAGTTTTCTATTTATATGCTTCTCATTCCAAAAGGATACTCTTTCCAAAAGTAGGTCAAGTCTTCTCAAAACCCATCTCTAATTGTTCCACGTCCATCTACTAGTCCAACAAGCCCATATGTGAATACCAATCCCAAAATTCTGTGTGAATAGTGGGTCACCGTAAAACAGGTTTAATTGCCGGAATTTGGCTAGAGTAGTCATCACCGGTCATCTGGAGTCTTTGCCAGTCACTTGAGTCAATTGGTCAACTCAGCGAGTCAGGGTCTTACTCAGCCGGATGGGCTGAGTAGCCAAGGTATGAGCTGTTTCAGGCCATTTATTCGGTTGCATAGGCCTAAGACATTTTGCACCATCATTTCGCTTCATTCCACCCATTCCCAACAGCAACACCAACTCCGCGGCATCATCACTAGCCAGTCCACTACAATCAATGCCACCAAACCAACTTCCCAGTCTATTTCGTGTCCCAGCAAAACATCAACAATTATTTACTTAGCTGCAACAGCTAATTCAACCAATCTCAATACTCATTCTTCATATCAGCTCCTGGTGTCTTGAACTCTGCTAACCATTGATGCACCAGCTGAAACTCTACCCTACAATGCTCTTGAACCAAAGCATCCACCTGCAATTTATCTTCTCGGCCATTACCATAACTTGAGCTACAAAATCATCTTCTCATCTGCCATTTTAGCTTCACCATCATTGCGACACCCATTCAGCTGGCAAACCTTCACCAGCATACCACCAACACAAATCTCGTTTTACTGAATTACCATTTCGATCATCAGCAACATAGTTATAAAACAAATCCTATGTGTTCTTCTCAACTGCAACTGCTCTTTGGCTCAACCAGCTGAACCAACACCATACCTCTTGGCTCAACACATAAACTCCGTCGACTGCAATTCATATCACCCATAAGTCAGAACATTGTAATCTTCGATTTCTCAACCTAAGATATTCAAGTTGTTCACACAAACACAACATTACCATCCAACTATAACATCTACACACTTTACAGCTTCCATTCTCAGTACACTGCAGTTCCAATTTCTGCATTCATTCAATTCAGGTACCTAATTGTAGCTACAACTCAGTACCCAGTCCACTGCCACGACAATTACACCTGAAACTTGTCTAACTGCGTCAACTCATACAAGCCATCTAACATATATCTAATACTGCATCTCATCACCAGCCTCTGTTTCGATCTTGTATTCGAACTGCAAGCAACACCAACATTCATGCACAACCAATTTCTGCAGCTTCAATCACCTGTTCATAAGCCACACCAACACCTTCCTAACCAGTTTGAACTCCACCTTCAGACTGCAAATTCAATTCTGTAGTTCCCAGTTCCAACTTCAAATCAGCTTTTCTCCCGAGTCCCTGCATTCTTGCTCATCCTAATTCAACCATCTTACATCAATAGCAACAATAACTCCTTCTCCTTCCTTGCCTTACTTCAACATCAGTTCCACCCATTCTCAAACCTTAAATTCCACCGGATCCCCATTTATGTTCTCTCAGATTCAAGCTTCGTTTGATTTCTCAAATCAACAGCAACATCAACTCAAACCCTAATAATTCAATCCATCATGAACTCCGGCAAAACCAAAACTGTCTATAACCCAATTTCTCGATTAGCCTCATCATCCCCTTGTTCTATCAATCGCAGAGACCGAATCACCATCAAAGCCCAAACTCAAATTCGTATTTCAAATCATCCACAGAACCCTCGATTTCATCCTCTCTGTGTTTCAACCAATAGTTCGTGTCTGCTTAGATCTCTAACTTCAATTCCTCTTGAGTTTCTTCCATAATAGCAGATTATTCTTCTCTCAATTTCGGATTCAATCTGCCTCTCTTGATCATAGCAGCAGCCGTTGTTTTCTTTCTATGTAATTGCTCAGAATTACCACCACAATCTTCTCATGTAGGATACAGATTCGAACCAGTATTCACCACCTATTCCATCATCTCCTATCCAAAACTTCATGGATCTCTGAATTACTCTCGACTGTGCCTCTATTTCTTCCAGTCTCTCAATTTCAGACAGACACAATAATGAGAAGACATTTCTCTCAATTTTAGGTTTAGGTAATGATGAGAATTGCTATAGGACACCCATAGTACTGGATTTGGGATAACCAGTCTATTTGCCCTGTCAGTTTCACAAAATTGACTTCCTATTCTCCTCCTTGCTCAACTGTCAGTTGTGGGAAACTAACAGTATATTCTTCACTATTTCTTGCTCAACTTGGCCGGCTCCGAGTATAGCTCGCCTGCGAATTGATCTTTTTGCTCCTTTACGCTCCAAATGGAAGTTTTCTCCTTATTTTGCTCCAAAGGACTCCATTGTACCTAATAAACTCAAACTCACACATAAGATACATAATTTACATGAAAACTCGCAAAGAAAGCATAAACAATATATAAATTTCAAGGTGTTTTAGACACCTATCAGTTCCCTGGTGAGTTGGAACAATAGTGTTGTTTGAGCTTACATTTTTTATTTTAAATCCTAAACTATAAGTGTTTCCAAAGGATCTCCGACCAAATAACATTGCTTCAATTTTTTCAGAACTCTCAGATAACCTCTGCAGGTCATTCTTGATAGTATTTATCTCTTCTTCCTTTAGAGACATGGTTCTAATGAAATTATCATTAAGACGCTCTATTTCAGTATTTTTTGCCTGAAGTGATGATTCAATTCTTTTCGAGGATGCCTTTAGGTGAAGGTTCTCTTGAAGAATCTTTTTATTTTAGAGATCTAGAATCTCTATGTAATGCTCAAGTTCTAAATCAGAAGTTTAGGAGGAGAGAAAGTCTGGAGTAAGGGTAGAAAATTCATTGCACCTGTTTGACTCATCTGTAATGTTGACACCCATAGTAAATTTTCCTTCTGTTGAATCATCTGAAGCAAAAACTGGAGATGGATATTTATCGCATCTATTTTTCCTCTTTATCAATTCCTTGACCTCTTTGATTATCAGTGATTTATTATGATTAACTTGACTGGAGCAACATTCATCAGCCCAAGATAGGTGAGAGGTACACCTATTTTGGTCACAACTTTGAACGCGAACGTTTTGACTGTGTCAAGATCAAGAATTTTCAACTTTCCTATTAGAGTTTTTCTGGAAAGTGTATCAGGGTTATTTCCCTCTACGATGACATGCTTCTTAGAATCATACCAAGATGGAAGCGATCTGAGAATTTTCATCACAATGTCCTTTTCAAGAATAGTCTTACCCAATGCAAAGGATGCATTAACAATTTCAGACACTTTGTGATTAAACTCATCAAATGAATCTTCATCTGCCATACGAAGGTTTTCCCAATCGGAATTTAGGTTTTGAAGTCTGTCTTCCTTTTCACTGGTATTACCTTCGAATACAGTTTCTAAGATATCCCATGCATATTTAGACCTAGTGCAATTTGCCACATGGTGCTAAAGATTTGGGGTAATGGCATGTATGATGGCATTCAAACCTTCAGAGTTTTGCTTTGCAGCAAGTATCTCAGCAACATCGTATTCGCCAATATTTTTTGGAACATTAACGTTACCTACTGCAACAATGGGAACATCATAGCCATTAAAAATATATACCCATGATTGAAAATCACGCGCATGAAGAAAATCTCACATAGCAATTTTCCACCATAAGTAATTTAAGCCATCGAAGACTGGTGGTACGTTAATATAGATATCACCTCTGTCCATAGAGTCAGATCGCTACAAACACAAACTGACAAGGTCTTTAAACGTGTTTCCCTGCTCTGATACCAATTGAAAAAGCAGGGGTCTAACAACCTCACCCAATATTTCGATTAGCAATCTGTATGGACTAACTCTAATATACTTTTAAGAGAATCAACTAGACAGCCAGACTTAATCTCAATAAAAAGTATATCAATGAGTTAATATCTCTATCTCTCGATTTGATCTATACTCAAGCAAATAGAAATCTGCGAGTCTTTATCAAATACAAGAGATATAAACTTAGATGGTATCAAAAACTAATATCCAAGGATCAATCAATCTCCAATCAACAACCAAAGGTTGGATTTCACAATTGATCGATACAACGCAAAACCTGAGATATTTCAATTATATAACAAAATATAATGCGGAATAGAAATAACACAGACACCAGAAATTTTGTTAACGAGAAAACCGCAAATGCATAAAAACCCCGTGACCTAGTCCAGATTGAACACCACACTATATTAACCCGCTACAGACACTAGCCTACTCCAAATTAACTTCGGTTTTGGACTGTAGTTGAACCCTAATCAATATCACACTAATTCAAGGTATAGTTGTGTTCCTTACGTCTCTGATCCCAGCAGGATACTACACACTTTATTCCCTTAGCTGATCTCACCCACAACCAAGAGTTTCTACGACCCAAAGTCGAAGACTTGAATAAACAAATCTGTGTCACACAGAAAAGTCTACGATAATAGATAAATCTGTCTCCCACAGATAAACCTACGAGTTTTGTTCTATCTTTTATTAAAATCAAGGTGAACAGGAACCAATCAATAACCCGGACTTATATTCCCGAAGAATATCCTAGAATTATTAATCACCTCACAATAATCTAAATCGTATGGTAGCGAAACTAGATATTGCGGAATCACAAACGATGAGTCGAAGATGTTTGTGATTTATTTTTATCTTTCCCTATCGGAGATATAATCTCAAGCCAATTATTCAATTGAACTAGTACGATATAAAATAGCAAGATCAGATCGCTCAAAAACAAGAGAAGTAGTTTATGTAGCGCCCCCTAAGCTAGCAGCTAACTAATCCAATAAATTAGCTAAATAAAGAGGCACTAAAATCTAAAACATGCACTTAAGCATTCAATTAAGAAATGCGATACAGAACTTAACCCAAAGATAACCCCGCTCAGAAATATATATACAAGATCTTCTCTCAAATGATACATATATAATAGTCATTTGATTTTTAAATAAAATATACAACATAATAAATATAACAGAAGTTAATCAACTAGCGAAGTCAACCCTTGAAGATTTTACTGTGAAACCCTGATCTGTCACATAAACTGAAGTGGGAATAATTAACATTTAAACTTCTAAGTAATCATAGGCAAGATTTTGAAAACAATAAATGTTTTTCCGAAACATTAAATAGTGACTAAGTCACTGAAATAATCATACATGTATATGGACAAACTCCTTCGTCAAACAATGTACTAATATGGTTGTAAATTCCTAACCGGCAATTCACACCTATTTAGCTATGGATGCCACCAAGACCATGGTGACCAACTCTAAACAATAAAAGCTGAATTAAAGTAGGTATAAATGTGAAAGAGCGTATCCTATATACCACAAGTGGAAATTATCATTTCCCATAACAATTCATATTGACAACACATTACAAATCCTTTCCAAATCATGGAAAGATTCACAGAATTAACAGAATAATCGTAATGCAATTTAAACAAAGCATGGAATGCCCAACTAGACAATGCATGAGTTTATTAAACAAAGACTTTCGTAAAAGAAACAAAAATGATTACAACAGAGTCAAATGCATTCCCACACATTTTTTTGATGACAAGCCACGCCTATCTCGAGATCCACGATCCGCTGGTTCATCCTTTGAATCGATCGTTATTAATTGTCTAACTGCAAATGCAGTTGCAAGCTTCCATTGAGGAGATTCAATTCAACATACACTAATTGAGATTCCTCTTCTTATCTACACTTCAGAAATCATTACAATTAGTTAAACAATATCACTACTAAACTCATTAACTGCAACTCACCTGCAATCCACATTCTCAACTCAACACTACCACCCAACTGTAATCTTCATTCCTGTAACATAAACAACGTCACCACCACAACTAACAATTTCACATACACCTGCAATTACAACAAATCCCCACTCAGCAGCAATACCACCCAACTTCCATAGTTCAATAATTTCAGACAATCAACTATACCCACCTGCAGTTCATATTCAATTCCCCAACAATTTAACTCAAAAATCAACAACTTATTTGTTCAACAACATCAACATCAGTTCATCTCATTCACCACCAAGTTTGTACCTTCACTTCTTAACTATGCAATATCACAGCCCCAATACCATAGCAAGATTCATTATCCTTGCGAGACCCTACACATTTATCTAAATATACTACACTCTTGATTGTATCAATATGCACACCACCAACCACCACCAAAATCTATCTCTTTGACAAAACATATACATATCTAACACAATCCTCATCTGTACGCATTACAGTTCACCTCCATACCAAAACCTAACTCAATCTGCGCTAATACAGTGTAACCAGCACCATCAACACTACACTTATACGTAACTGTGACTCTAGTACTTTCATATACAATTACAGCAACCGAAACCATTCTTCCTGAGTTTACACATCTCACCCCCTGCACCTTACATCACCACCATAGTTAACTCAGCTCAATCATTTCAAAACCACCAACTCCACTAGTAGTTCAACTTAACTCAATATTAGAATAATTTGCAATCATACCAACCACTTCCACAGTTCATGATAGACGCATTTATGTGTCTATATTAGTCTCAATTCTCTGTAAAGTTAGTACCCATTTTCGTACTTATTATGGTGTTTTGTGTATTTGTAGGTATTTTTGGAGAAATAAGCTTTTGCGGCGAAATTGGCTCGAAAAGTGGTTTTTGCGCTCTTGGGAGAAAACTACTAAAGGCACCCCTTATTTGGATAAGGGGCACTCAATTACTAAGGGGCGCCCACTTTCTATTTAAACCCCAAGACACTACAAGTGTTAAAGGCACCCGGAAGTTGGTTAGGGGCAACCTTTCTTCACGTACAACATTTTGGCGGGAAAAGATATGTTTGAAATATATTACGGAGAACTTTACTGATTTGGTTTTGAAATAGTTTATCTCGGGTTTCTTCATGGATACGAGTTGGATTGGGCCTGTTTGGATGAAACAGTAGTGGTAGTTGTGTTGAAATCGAAAATAAAGAAGATTATTACGTGACATGGTAAAGAGGATATATCGAGTTTTTGGTGGTTTGATTAAAGGAAGATACGTGTAAATAAGGTTATATAATCCCTAAGATTTGATCCTATCAATTTACAAGAGGATTTGGAATGATATTTGACGACTCAAGGACACGGAAATGGAAAGAAAACAAAATATTCTCGGGTTTCTCTATTCTTGAAGATATTCACGGAAGGGAGGAAATCTCGACCATCGATCCTATTTGACTCTACATGGAAGTTACATGGTATTGAAGGGAAGATATATGATCTTATTATGTCACAGAGATAATCTGGGAGGTTTAAAACAACCCAGAAACGTGTAAGGTGGGGCAGCAAAGGAAGGAAAGACCGTGTCTTGTGGTGAAAGAAAAGGAATAAAAATAAGAGATTTCGGGAGTTATAATCGGACCTGCCGTGTATAAAAGGATTGGTACGAGTCTTATAAAGGGGAGTCGGGAGTTTGGGGACCGAACAAAGAGTTTGGAGAAGAAACAGAGAGCTACAAACGAAGAAATCAAGCTCTGCAGCAATTCTGCTGCTGCTGCTGCCATTGAAGAAGAAGAACGAAGAACAATAGGATGCTACCAACAGTCGCATATACTGTCGTTGTAGAACGACAGAACCAGGGTATTGTTTATAGCTTCTTGCAGTTAGCTCTTTAGCCGGTGAGCTTTGTACTTGCAGAACACCTTTAGCAACCAAAAATCGTTGTAAGCAAACTTTATTATTTTTAATACAATGTTTAATCAAATTTCTTCCATTTTTCTTCGTATGAGTAGCTAAATTTATTTTCTAGGGTTTTGGAGGAAACTATTTTTGATGAGTAATATTTAGTAATTATTTTCTTTGACAATAAATACTCCAATATTGTGTTTTTAAATTATTAAAAATTCTCTCTTCTTTGTATGCTTTGTAAAAATTGTTTTGGGTAGTTTCTACCGTTCTTTTATAAGCGAAGGAGGATTAGGCCTTAGAATAAAGACGAGAGTCATAAAAAAAAGAGCTTATAACGTTATATTTTCCAAAGCATGAGATTGAGTTCGAAAATTGTTTTGAGTAAAATGAGAGTAATTTGTCAAAGGAACTATTATTGAGTTTACAAATATTGGAAGTAGTGGAATCCAAAACCCTAGAATTTTTTCTCCTTGATAACAAAAATCAATTTTAATTAATTTGTCTTAGTATTTTTCTTTAGTTAATCTTAAACCAAATCTTTAAAAGAGTCCGAGAATCAAACCCTGTACTTATCACTTGTAAAACTACATCAGTCTTTGGCGCCGTCGACACGGACTTGCCTTTAGGTTAGGTTTTAGATTTCTTTTATTTTTATTTTTTGTAAATATTTTGGTTGTTTAGAATTTATTTTATTTGATTTTACGTTGGGTATTTTTTTTACCTTTTGTGTGCAGGTTTAATTTGACATTTATTGGAGAATAAAACTTGACAACCAAAAAGGTAAGTAAAGATATTCCAATTTTTATTTTTATTTATGTTTTCCTTTTTTTTTTTTTTTTTTGTAAATATTGAAATTTGGTTTTTTTTTTTATTTGTACATAGTTAATTTAGAATTCTTTTTATTTTTTGTACATATTTTATTTTATTTATTTTAAAAAAAAAAAAACACGTGCACACACCAATTGCATCGTCAGTCACCGAATTTTAGGAAAACTCGTGGTTTAGTACGGTGAACCCTCTGGGAGTTATCATCCGAAAAACCACAAGCCTCAGCCCAGTACCGTTGACCAGTCTTTGACTGTAGGTATATTCTGCTTGAGGTAACCTAAGCCTACCAATTTTAGTCGACCCTGCATTTGCATGTGCACAGAAAATGTTGAGTTGGTATTATAGAGACCAATATTATGATTATTCGACTAAGTATCAAAATGGACAATATCCGTACTATGACCGAAGTGTGGATAGTACTTGGGACCACTACCGACCTTCTGAAGGTTATGGTTCTTACCATGGTGATCCCAATTATTATCCGCACGTCCACCAATCATACGAACGGGCGAATGAGCAATATTATAATGAAAAAAATGAGAGCTCTCCATCTTTAGAGTATTTAATCAAACAATTGGGACTAGTTCCTGATAAATATAAAACTCATTCCTTAGAAGATGCACTCAAACAGTTTCAAAAAGTGACGGGTATATCATATAGTGATGAATGTTCAAGTCTTACTTTAGAAGAATCACTTAAGAAGTTCAATGAAACTACACGTGAAAATGCGCGTCAATCTCGAATAATCCTAGATAAACTGAGTGAGACTCTTAATAAGTATGAGGATAAATATGCACCTAAGGATATTGCTCATAATGAACTTGAATTCCAAAATAGTGTTTCCAATCTTACCCTTGATAATACATATAATTATTCACCTAATTTAGAGGATGAGGTTAGATCAGAAAATACTGCATGTTTTGACAAGGTTCAACCATCTTCTTATGATGATGAGGATAGTGTCGATGAAGAATTTGAAATGTATAGTCATAGTGACGAGGAAATTGTTACACCAATTGAGCCTTATGATGATAATGTTGTTTCTAGTTCAAATCCTAATAATATTGATAATTATTCACCTATTCAAAAGGAAATGGATTTGACTAGGGATACCATTATTTTAGATGGTGTAGTTTATCATTGTGATTATGAAGCTGATGATGGCTTAGAGGAAAGAGTTTATCCTGAGACTAGTGTTTTAGAGTCTAGTGATTCGGAAATAATAGTCTGTTTAGAGGATTATAGAAATGTGGAAACACCTAATTTCAACCTAGAAGAAATAAAAGACCATTTCCCTAAATCTGATAATTTAGAAATTAAGGAAATTGTGACTAGTTCGTCCAAGGACATTGAGAACTCTAAGTTTGGGGGTGAATATCATTTTCCCCGTGGTTTTCCTTTAACTCTTACAAAGGTCCCTAATTTGGGACTTAATGTTTGTGCCTCTACCATCTTAAGAGACTATCTTCATGCACGTTTTCCTGAACCTAAATATGTCCAGAAAGAAACTCAGTTGATAGAAACCCATCCTCTGGTTGATATGGTTAATCCGGTCCATGATACCATAATTGATTTTGTTATCCCACCAAAATTTTATTTACCAAATGTGGGAGTATCTCAATTTGAAATGTGTCATTATACAGTTTTTTATAACTAAACCTAATTATTTTAGGAAATTAAAAATGTCGACACATTTTCTTAAGAATGACCATCACTTTCATTATGGTCAACTATGTAAGTCAAATCAAATTGACTTTAAGGATCCACAATTGTTCAGGTTATTATTGTGTGCTTCTAAGTTTTTACTTGAGTTTTTCCAGACTATACAACCTGATCCCCAGGATCCTTCTTATGAGGAAACTCAGCCAATGAAAATATTTTATTTAGACCCCTTCATAGAACCTGAGCCCGAACCACAACTAGATGTAGTTGTCTTAAAAAGGAAACTAGATAAGGGTGTGCGTTATTTGATCATTTTCTTGGCATTCATTTTATTTGTGGTAGCTTTATTCAGTTTTGATGACCCACATAGGTTCCGACTATTGCTATATGATTTTACGTGGTGACTAATTCTACCAGCGTCTGGCTGAAGACATTAAACTTAGCGCTAATGGGAGGCAACCCACAAATGGTGATATTAAGGTCCCTCTGGAGGACCCTGCTGTTGTTGTGTATTGCTTTTATTTTTGTTTTATTTTATTTCTTTCTTGCTCCCATGGAAGGATTGCTACGCTTCATCCAGGTACTATCTTTCTGACTTTCCTCTTTATTCCTCTTGTTACTTATATTTTTGGTACTGCACTTTAATTTGAAACATTGAGGACAATGTTAGGTTTAAGTTTGGGGGTGAGGGAAAAACTTTTAGTTAGTTTTTAATAAATAAATAAAAATAATAATAAAAAATAAATAAAATAGAAAAATAGAAACTTAAAAGCCTAGAAATTTGTGCCAATTTAGGATGACACTAACTAGTCTAAGTGAATGGAAACATCTTGGTTGTAGGAGTTAAGGAACCCAATAACAGAGTCAATTCGTAAAAAGACAGAGTTCAGGAGTTACAATGGAATCATCACACTACGTTCTATTTTTATTTGAAAAATTATATGTTTCTTTAAGTGATTTGGTGGGGCCCAACACATCGAATTGTTACCAATGCTGGGATAAAATAGAGTGATTGAGTTACTAAAATAATAAAGAGACCAGACCAATCAGACCAAACAGATTAAAGTTTTATTTATATATATATATAAAAGCTTGGGAATAGCAATATGTGTGTGTTTTCCCTGTCTCCGTCGCCTAAACAAGCGTGGAACGTAGGATCCATGGAAACTATCATGTAATCTGCTGACAAGAAGCATGCGCTTAGATCCAAAAGATCAAATCATGCAGTCTAAATGAAAAAAAAAAAAAAAAGAAAGATGAAAGATGAAAAAAAAGATAAGTTTATTATTGTGCAATAAATTATTAACTGCTGGTTCCCTTGTATATGCCAGTGAGTTGATCTAGAATTAAGATTATCGACTGTTGGTTCCCTTGTATATGCCAAGCGTGTTGATATTAGTCCAGACCAGTATCTCAATCCATTGGGATTCATAGGTTCATCTTGGCGGAGGCCTTCAGAAAGATATGGGACCGTTGACTTTAAGAAAACATTGTTTTGTTTTATCTATCTCTATAATCCATCTTCTAAATCTATTCATTTGTGTGATTCCAATTATTGATGTCCATAGTGCGATTATTGATAGAACTCTGTCACTTATATATATGAATATGACTCGCATCCGGGTACTTTCTCTTGTGATCAATGAAAGTAGGCCAACCAAGGAGACTCTTTAGTGTCGTTCCTGAGTTCTTCACAGATAGCTAGAGTTTGTAATAAAAGGTTTTGAAGGTACACCTCTGGTAAACCTTCCCGAGACTATAACTCGGCCACTAGGGCCACCTAGGGGTTTAAAGGCTTATTGCATACGCTAAATGCAATCGACGATGTCTGCGACAGTGAGTTAGGATTTCATTTTGTAGATTTGATTTGCTCGGGAATAGAAAATAATAAGTTTAGGGGTATTTGATAGACGCATTTATGTGTCTATATTAGTCTCAGTTCTCTGTAAAGTTAGTACCCATTTTCGTAAAGTTAGTACACATTTATCTAAATATACTACACTCTTGATTGTATCAATATGCACACCACCAACCACCACCAAAATCTATCTCTTTGACAAAACATATACATATCTAACACAATCCTCATCTGTACGCATTACAGTTCACCTCCATACCAAAACCTAACTCAATCTGCGCTAATACAGTGTAACCAGCACCATCAACACTACACTTATACGTAACTGTGACTCTAGTACTTTCATATACAATTACAGCAACCGAAACCATTCTTCCTGAGTTTACACATCTCACCCCCTGCACCTTACATCACCACCATAGTTAACTCAGCTCAATCATTTCAAAACCACCAACTCCACTAGTAGTTCAACTTAACTCAATATTAGAATAATTTGCAATCATACCAACCACTTCCACAGTTCATGATAGACGCATTTATGTGTCTATATTAGTCTCAATTCTCTGTAAAGTTAGTACCCATTTTCGTACTTATTATGGTGTTTTGTGTATTTGTAGGTATTTTTGGAGAAATAAGCTTTTGCGGTAAATTGGCTCGAAAAGTGGTTTTTGCGCTCTTGGGAGAAAACTACTAAAGGCACCCCTTATTTGGATAAGGGGCACTCAATTACTAAGGGGCGCCCACTTTCTATTTAAACCCCAAGACACTACAAGTGTTAAAGGCACCCGGAAGTTGGTTAGGGGCAACCTTTCTTCACGTACAACATTTTGGCGGGAAAAGATATGTTTGAAATATATTACGGAGAACTTTACTGATTTGGTTTTGAAATAGTTTATCTCGGGTTTCTTCATGGATACGAGTTGGATTGGGCCTGTTTGGATGAAACAGGGCTGGTAGTTGTGTTGAAATCGAAAATAAAGAAGATTATTACGTGACATGGTAAAGAGGATATATCGAGTTTTCTGGTGGTTTGATTAAAGGAAGATACGTGTAAATAAGGTTATATAATCCCTAAGATTTGATCCTATCGAATTTACAGAGGATTTGGAATGATATTTGACGACTCAAGGACACGGAAATGGAAAGAAAACAAAATATTCTCGGGTTTCTCTATTCTTGAAGATATTCACGGAAGGGAGGAAATCTCGACCATCGATCCTATTTGACTCTACATGGAAGTTACATGGTATTGAAGGGAAGATATATGATCTTATTATGTCACAGAGATAATCTGGGAGGTTTAAAACAACCCAGAAACGTGTAAGGTGGGGCAGCAAAGGAAGGAAAGACCGTGTCTTGTGGTGAAAGAAAAGGAATAAAAATAAGAGATTTCGGGAGTTATAATCGGACCTGCCGTGTATAAAAGGATTGGTACGAGTCTTATAAAGGGGAGTCGGGAGTTTGGGGACCGAACAAAGAGTTTGGAGAAGAAACAGAGAGCTACAAACGAAGAAATCAAGCTCTGCAGCAATTCTGTTGCTGCTGCTGCCATTGAAGAAGAAGAACAATAGGCTGCTACCAACAGTCGCAGATACTGTCGCTGTAGAACGACAGAACCATGGTATCGTTTATAGCTTCTTGCAGTTAGCTCTTTAGCCGCTGAGCGTTGTACTTTCAGAACACCTTTAGCAACCAAAAATCGTTGTAAGCAAACTTTATTATTTTTAATACAATGATTAATCAAATTTCTTCCATTTTTCTTCGTATGAGTAGCTAAATTTATTCTCTAGGGTTTTGGAGGAAACTATTTTTGATGAGTAATATTTAGTAATTATTTTCTTTGACAATAAATACTCCAATATTGTGTTTTTAAATTATTAAAAATTCTCTCTTCTTTGTATGCTTCGTAAAAATTGTTTTGGGTAGTTTCTACCGTTCTTTTATAAGCGAAGGAGGATTAGGCCTTAGAATAAAGACGAGAGTCATAAAAAAAGAGATCTTATAACGTTATATTTTCCAAAGCATGAGATTGAGTTCGAAAATTGTTTTGAGTAAAATAGGAGTAATTTGTCAAAGGAACTATTATTGAGTTTACAAATATTGGAAGTAGTGGAATCCAAAACCCTAGAATTTTTTCTCCTTGATAACAAAAATCAATTTTAATTAATTTGTCTTAGTATTTTTATTTAGTTAATCTTAAACCAAATCTTTAAAAGAGTCTGAGAATTAAACCCTGTACTTATCACTTGTAAAACTACATCAGTTCACAGATACTATTCTCTTGTTCAATTAATCACAACCAATATAACTCTTTGTATATTTACCTACATACATTTCAGCTCAATCTACATAACCAAATTAATTCTATTCCATATCAACCCAATTATTAGCTTCATAAACATTCATAAATTCAATAATTTGAACTGAATAACTTAACTAGAATCACAGAGAAAATCAATTACCTCAGAACAGCTTGTCTCAACCTAATTGAAATCAACCCCTTCTTTTATTTGACTCATCAAATCACTACAACATCATTCCCTCCCTAGACCATCTGTTTAATTCTCAAAACCCCAGTTCTTAAATCAGGGAAGAACATGAAACCCTAATTCTTCAGGACAACTTCTGTAGTTGCAGTATAATCTACAACTACACCCTCAATAGAATTAGTAAAAACTCAAGAAGTTCTTGATGGTGAATGATAACTTTCTTATTAATTCTCTTAGTTGATTTCATAGAATTATCAAAATGGAACTAGAATAGTTACAAATTTTTCTATTCTCTTTCCTAAGATAATTTCTCACACTCATTAAAAGAACCTCCCGAATTTTACATTTGAACTCCTATTTATAGTAAAACTTATGCAGCTGTATATGAATTGCGAAGTATCGCAATTCATCCTCGCAAAATTATTTCATCCTCGCAAAACTTCATATTTCCCCGCGCTACTTCTATCATCGTATCATTTTATAACTCTTTCCTCCTTTATTTATTACGATACTCGTGAACTATTATCTTGCGATATTCAGTACCTACATCTTGCCTCTTCTCATGTCAATTCTACGAAGAAGAAATGATCGTGATAACATAACCGTTACTTAGTCTTTTAGAATTTGGACACGTCTTTTGTAACCGTCCTTTTATAGTTATTCCCTTATATAACTCCTTTATATTCTCTTCCTTTTCTTCTTCTTACTTCTGCAATTTTATCTTCTGTTCATACTCTCCATTACTATTTTATCTGCAATTTTTTCTTCTATTATATCTTCATGAGTTCTCCAAGGTAATTTCCTTCTATCTCCGCGCATTTCATTTGTTCTCCTCTTTAATTTCTGTATAATTTGTTATCTGATTTTGGTTTATTTTAGCAAAATAACTCCTCAGATGAAACCTCAACTAAAAAATTCAAGCCCTAATCCACGAAGAAGAAAATCTGAGAATCAAAAGGTAGTTAAAATACTTTATCTTCTTTCCTGAACAATATATTGTTGCCTCAGTTTTTAATCTACATTTTGATTCGCAGGTTGGCGAAAAACCAAACCCTGGTAAGAGATCTCGAGTAACTAAACCCACACCATTAATTCCGATTGATGATTTCCTTCCTGAAGTTGATAAGGAATTTTCCTCTCCTCCTCATGAAAATGCTTCTTCACACACTCCTGCCTCTACTCCATTACCTACCTTTCAATCTCCCATCAGTGTCAATTTATCAACACTTCTTCAAGATCAACCCTCATAAAATATTTCTTCAACTTCTTCTCTTGAAAAACAACCCTCGCAAAATATTTCTTCAACTTCTTCTCTTGAAAAACCTATCTTGTCCCCAAATCCTTTGAGTGTTATTTCTCCAAACAATTTGCAGCTTGCTCTTATTCCTTCAAATTCTTCTCCTCTTCCTCAGGAAATTCGAGATGGAATTTATTCAACTTTACGAATGTTATCTGAGGTTTTGACCAATACTGCGAAGTCTACTAATGTTCGTTCGCAATATGAGTTTTGCGAAGTGCTAAATAATTTCGTTAATCCAGACATTTCTTCTTCTCGTCAATCCTTGGAAAAATAAATTGAATTGCTTCGCCAATCTTTGAAATCTTCTCAAGCAGAATGCGAGGATCTCCATAAAGAAAATTATCATCTTCAAAATGATTCTCTTGACTGCGCGATTCTTCGCAAAAGAAATGATGAATTGAAAGGTATAATTACTATCTTCATATTTTCTCTTTTATTTACTTATATTCTTCATATGCTTGAAACATCCATTAAAACCCATTCCCCTCTATAGAATCCATCCAGAAATGTAGAAGATTGGTACTTCACCATGAATCAGATGCAGCAGAATATCGAACTAAGCATGAAAGCCTCTCAAACCAATTCTCCCATTTATCTAATCTTTACTCGTGTGCTCTTGACAACTCTGACGCTCTTTTTCAAGATAATACTCAACTAATATATGATCGAAATTTTTTGATTGATGACATATCTCAACTTTTTTCTTCCTTAACTAAAGATAATTTGAGAATAGAAACCTTATTAGAAGAGAACAAAACCTTATCAGAAGAGAAATGTTCGTTTTTGAATACAATTATTGTTTCTTCGCAAGAATTAAAAACTCTTCAGAATAAATGTTGCGATCAAGAAAATCTTCTTTCTTTGTTGAAAGGTGAACTTGAGGAATTAAAGAAGTCTTCAGATGCTGAAAGAAATTCTTTTGTTATTGAGAAGAATTCCCTTATTAGTAAGAATATAGTCTTGAGTACTAAGAAGAATCAACTTGAAGAAAATTATTCGTCATTAAAAAGTCTTAATGCCAAACTTGCGAAGGATAAAAAATTTCTTCTTTCTAAAGATCAAAAGCTTCAATATCGACTTAAAGGATTAGTTGGTGATGGTTTTGATAATGCGATGAATCAGATGAAGAACTGTTGTCTATCTTTAGCTCAATCTCTTACTTCGCAAAGAGAAGGTAGTCATTAAAATTTGACTGCCTCTGGTATATCTTTAAATTTCTTTATACTCGTAAATTTTATCCTTTGAATTTTGTTTTATTCGCAGAATCTGAGAACAACCTTCGTAATGCGAAAGCTGGATTAGAAGCCTCATGTTCCGAGCTTCGTAAGAAAAATGCTTTGCTTTCTACCCGCTTAATCAACTCTCGTGATCGTGCTGCTCGGAGATTCAACTATCTTGCTTATTCCAAAGATATCGAAGATACCAACCATCAAAAAGCTATACTTCGTGAAAGTCATCTGAAAGCTCAAGTCTTTACGAATAACATTCTCTTATCAAGAGCATTGCCTCCTGTGAAAATTGCTCCTCTGAAAATATCCGACGATGAAGTTGCTCGTGAGCCTGATAGTGATTTCGATTATGAGAGTGATGATGAAGATCTTGATGACGAGAAAGAATCTATTCCTCAAGGAGATGTTCCTGTTGCATATTCTTCAAAGGATGATATCTCGCAAAAGTCGAAAGTTGCTAATGACCCTACTCATATTAAAGATCCAGCACAGAGTGTTGATGAAGCATGATAACATTCTTTTTTCAATTTATCATTGACTCTCTTGTCCTCCTTTCTTTTGAATTCCTTCCCTTAGTTACTGTTGGTTTTCTTTTTGCGAACAATTCTGTTTTTTAAGAAGTACATCTGATATTTTGCGAAGATGATTTAACCTTTCTTAAGAAGTATAACTGATATTTTGCGAAGATAATTTAACCTTTCTTTAGTTAAATGTTTTCCTTATTTTGCCTCATTTGATCATATGAAGAGAAATAACATATAACTCATAGATAAAGCTTAGTATCTCCTTTTCCCCCTATTATTTCTCTTTAAATGATTAAACATTGTTGGAAGTATTAGAATATCTGCCTCAATTTATCTTACGAAGTTTCAACTTGTTACGATTGTAAATAAGAAATCCTCCCTTTTAAGTATAAGAAATAAAATATATGAAATATCCTTAATAAGTATACTACATATACAATACCTTTGAAGAAGTATTATAAGTACTCAATACATCAAATGAAGAGATATAAGAAGTATTAGAAGTACTCGATCCACCAAATGAAGAGATATAAGAAGTATTAGAAGTACTCAATTCACCAAATGAAGAGATATAAGAAGTATTCAATCTGTGAATAATTACGTAACATATGACGAAGTATAATGATTACTTAACCTTCACCAAATGAAATATCCGTTGAAGAAGTATAATAAATATGAGATATTCTTGAAGAATTATAAGAAGTATTCAACTTTTGGAGAAATATTCAATACATGGAGAATTATAAGGAGTATGTAATTCTCGTAAACTTTTACGAATATGAACTTATCTGTATTTGATTGCTATCAAAATCGCATCTTTTGTTAAGTCTTCGTTAAAATTCTTCAATAATGTTGTCTTCTTTGATAGGACTTCTTGTAAAAATTCTTCAATGATATTGACAGAGCTGTCTTTATTCAAAACTTCATGATGTATATTCTTGTAAAATTTCTTCAATGATATCGACGAAGCTGTCTTCTTTTCAGATCTTCATAATGTATATACTTGTATAATTTCTTCAATGATTTTGATGTAATGAATTTCATTAATTTATGTGGTCTTATCATGCCTTCCTAAGTAAAGGTCTTATTTTTCCACCTATTTTTGTAGTAAATTTTTGTATTTGCGATAATATGACAAGCCTGAACATTCTTGCGAATATACAACCTCGTGACATTATCGTCTTGCGATGAAATCGCAGGACGTTTTTACACTTTCATGTAATAACCCATTGATCTCATCTTAACTTCTTTGTTTCATTCTGCGAGTTCTTTTTGTATGTTTTCCTTCTCTCTCTCTCTCTCTCTCTCTCTCTTTTTTTTTTTTTTTTTGTTTTTTAGAATGCTCGCAGAACTTCATTTGTTGCACAAATATGACAAGCCTTTATGTTTTCGCAAACAAGAAGCCTCGTGACATTTGCGTCTTATAGCACGTATCAGCTCCCTAATGGAGGGTGTCGCCCTTTATCTTCCCCCTGGTTGCCCCTTCAAGGAAGCGTACATCGACCATACAAGGTTAGCTCTTCCCATCCGGTTACGCCAAAAACTTGACTTTTGATCGCAACCTCTTATCCTTTTTGCCTATATGGCTTATAGTTACGAGGTTGCACCCTATGAGGTATCTTTGGGCCAAGTGCATCATTTGCCAAGACTTGTCAAAAATGGCAGATGTAGTTCAACCTCACCCGGCACTCTTGACTCAACCGTGTACCTCAGCGCCTTGATCGTTTTCTGCACTTCTTGGGAAAGACAGTATGCCTTAGTCGCCCAACCTAAATCCTCTTACACCGCATTTTATATTGCGTAATGTCGCTAGATTAGGTGAGAATCCAAGGTGTCTAACCCGGATAGGTACCCCATTATTGGGTTGTACCCCTTAAATTTTACCATGTACTAAGGGCCCTTGGTGGTGTTCCGGTTACCCTTATCCACGTTTATAGGTACCCCCTTAAATGACGTACTTTAGGACTTTGCCTCTTACGAAATATAGCTTCGCAAACTAGGGTGTACGCCACAAAGGTTTGCCTGTATAAAATTTTCTGTGGCTCTCTTTCTTTTTTGGAGGCTGATCACAGATTGCGGTCTTTTATTCGCAAATTAATGAAAGTTTAATCGCAATATAAATTTTGAAACTCGTAACTTTTCCCAATTTCCTGCGAGCAAAAAACATTCGTAAAATTTTTCATGAGTTTTATGGATAATACCTTTTAAAATATAGTCTGTTCCAAGGTATACCAAGCCTCAAACCCATGTCTCTCCCTTCTGGATCCATCATCCGATAAGCTCCGCTTCCTACAACTTCTTTAATAACATATGGTCCATCCCATTTTGGTGCTAATTTTCCTCCATTTTCTTTTTGATATCGAGGTGTTTCTCGCATGACCAAATCACCTGGTTTATATTCACGTTCAATGACTCTCTTGTTGTATTCTTGAGCTAATCGTTCCTGATAAATCTTCATATGGTGCAACACCTTTTCTCTTTTTTCTTCCAAATCATCCAATTCACTTAATATTACTCCCGCACTTAAATTTCTTTCCCAAGCTTCTTTCTTTGTTGTCGGAATTACAACCTCTGTAGGTATCATCGCTTTACTCCATATGTTAGACAATAAGGAGACATTCCAGTTGCTTCTTTTCTAGTTGTATTGTATGCCCAAACTGCGCTAGGTACTTGCTCGCACCATCCTTTGAGATGTCCTTCTAATTTCTTTTTGATTGTATCTGCGATTGTTTTATTTGTTGCTTCTGCCTGTCCATTAGCTTGTGGATATAACGGGGTTGACTTCCCACATTTTATCCTAAAAGCACAGAGTAACATCTCTATGTTCTGCCCCTAAAATTGTTTTCCATTATCAGATACTAGTTGTGCTGGAACCCCGTACCTACAAATGAGGTTCTCAAATATGAATGTAAAAACATCTTTATCACGAATATGATGTACTGCTTTTACTTCTGCGAGCTTCGTGAAATAATCTGTTGCAACTATCAAGTATCGCCTTTGTCCAGATCCAGGTATAAATGGTCCAACAATATCCAACCCCATTTACCAAAAGGCAAGCAGATTGTTGAAGAAGTTAATGTGGCCCCTGGTGCATGAATTCTTTTACCATGTCGTTGACATTCCTTGCATCTTCATACGAACAATTTTGCGTCTGTATGCATATAAGGCCAGTAATATCCTTGTATCTTTGCTCTATATGATAGAGATCTTCCCCCACTATGATTTCCAGCTTCTCCTCCATGTAACATCTTCAATATTTTTTCTCCTTCTTCGCGAGTTAAGCACCTGAGAGGTGGTCCATTGAAAGATTTTCTATATAAAATTCCTTCTCGCAACTCATAGTTTGTTTCACGACTCTTTAATTTATGTGCTTCTAGTCTGTTCCTGGATACTTCTCCTGTTGCGAGATATGCATGAATTTCTTTTCTCCAATCTGCGATGTTGTTTGATAACTCTCTTTCTACTTCCATCGCAACAGCTTCCTCAATTTCTTTCTCTTTTTCCACTGATGGGTGTTGAATTATCTGTATTTGGATATTTCTTGTATTTGGATTTGTCATCATGCTTGGAATAAATGAAAAAGCATCTGCGAGACGGTTATATTTTCTAGATATATGTCTCCATTTTAATTTTGGTATCTTCGCAGATAATTCCTCAACGAGTTTCTTGTATTTCTTCAAAGAAGATTCATTTGTGGTATATTCCCCTTTAATTTGAAAAATCACTAACTGCGAATCACTTGTTATCCTTATACTTTCAAGCTTCTTTTCTATTGCGATCTTTAATGCATGCACTACAGACTTCAGTACTTTGTTTCATTGTTCGTGGATGCAAATTCTAGTCTGAATGAGAATGTTGTTCTTTCTACTTCTGGTGAAATCAACACGACTCCAATTCCATTTCCCTCACTATTGGATGATCCGTCCACTAGAATTTCCCATCTATCTGGTTCTGTTAACAAGTCTTTTGGATTTCCAAATTCTTCTTCAATATCCATCATATCCTCTACTGCTTCATCTTCTTCCAAAGGAAATTCTGCCAAAAAATCTGCGACGACTTGTGATTTTTGCGATGACAATACTTCGTATTTTATCTTGTAATGGTTTACTTGTGCATTCCACCTTTCTATTCTTCCTGACCTTTTTGTGTTCTTCATGATTGATTCAATTGGGACTTTGGTTACCACTTTTATCACATGTGCTTGAAAGTATATTCGTAACTTGAATGATGCATAAACCAGGGCTAAGATTAACTTCTCCATTTTAGAATAATTCTTCTCTGCTGCATTAAAGGTTTTACTAATGTAGTCAATGGGCCTTTCTACTCCTGCGTCTGCTCGCAACAGAACTGCACTTAGAGCATATGGAGTTGTTGCGAGGTATACCAATAATTCTTCGTCTCTCTCTGGTTTCTGTAGTATAGATGTATTTGCGAGGTATTCTTTGATTCCTTGAAAAGCTTTTTCACATTCATCAGTCCACTTGAATTTTGCTCCCTTCTTAAGTATGTTGAAAAAATGCTTGCACTTATCTGACATTCGCGAAATAAATCTTCCAAGTGAAGCCAAGAGTCCATTTAGCTTTTGTACTTCTTTTACCGTTGCAGATGTTGGCATGTCATGAACTGCTTGGACCTTTTCTGGATCAACTTGTATTCCCTCCTTTGATACTATGTATCCCAAGAACTTTCCATACGAAACCCCAATTATACATTTCTCAGGATTTAATTTTATGTTGAACTTTCTCATTTGCTCAAATATTTCCTTCAAATCTTGCACATGATCTTTAGCTTCCTTGCTTTTTATCAACATATCATCTACATATACCTCCAAAGTTTTATGTATCCACTTCGCGAACACTTTTTCAACCATACGTTGATATGTAGCACCCGCATTCCGCAAACCAAATGGCATCTTCACATAACAATACAAACCCCTTGGAGCAAAAAAGGCAGTATGTTCTTGATCTTCTTCTGCGAGTGATATTTGATTATACCCTTTATATCCATAAAGTGAAGTGACTCTATCATGACCTGCAGATGATTCCACCATTTGTGGTATATCTGGTAATGGAAAACTGTCTTTGGGACATGCATTGTTTAGATCAGTGAAATCTATGCAAATTCTTATTCCTTTATTCTTTTTCGGAACAATGACCATATTCGCAATCCATTCTGGATATTTTTCTTCCCTTATGATCCCTGCATCCAACATATTTTGTAATTCTTCTTCTATCTGTACATGATAATTTTGTGATATCTTCCTTATTCTTTGTTTGAATGGTCTTACATTTTTATCTATGTTCAATCTATGACACGCCACTGATGGATCAATTCCTGGTATCTCATCTACACTTCCTGCGAAGATATCTTTATATTCTCGCAAAATATCAATAGTTCTTTTTTCTTCTTCTTCATCCATCTTAGTTCCAATTCGCAAGAATAAAGGCTCCTCTTTACTTCCAATATTTATTTCTTTAGTTGGTTCAACTGCAACATAGCTTGGACTTTGCTCCCCCATAGGTGTTGGTTCTTTGATTATTTTTGCTGGTTCCCCTCTTTTTCTGGAATCTCATTTGGTATACCTCTCCCTTCCTTTGCTCTTATTGTATACACTCGGAATTCTTCTTCATTTTTTGTTTCCTTTGCAAGTTTCCTACGAAGTTGTTTCTTTCTTGCTCTTCCTCCGCATTGCGTTACTTCAATTTGATAACAAAATTTTGCACTATCAAGATCTCCTTTTATTTCTTGTATTCCATTTGGTGTAGGAAATTTGATTCTCGATGTAATGTTGAAGCAACATCTTTGATCGCATGAAT
This sequence comes from Papaver bracteatum, assembly GCA_023529315.1. Classification (NCBI taxonomy): domain Eukaryota; kingdom Viridiplantae; phylum Streptophyta; class Magnoliopsida; order Ranunculales; family Papaveraceae; genus Papaver; species Papaver bracteatum. Next base: position 49,092 of record JAJJWX010000168.1, read on the forward strand.
CCACGGCCTTCCTATCAGCATGTTATATGGAGATTCCATATCTATCACACACAAGATTACATGTGTTTCGATTTCTCCTAGTAATATTCGCAGCGCGATTTCCCCTTTAGATTTTGTTGTAGATTTTCCTAATCCATGAATAAGACATTTTGAATTTGTGATCTCTTCATCTTTAATTCCCATCCCCTTAAGTGCATGATGGAATATGATATTAACAGAACTCCCTGTATCAACCAAAATTCGGTTTAATTTCCATTTTTCTACAGCTTTCTTTTCTTCTAGCATGATCGGAATTGTGATCACCAATGGTGAAGTGTGGTTCAAGTCTTCATTTTGAATTTCTGCTGCTGAAAATGTGATTTTCCGCTTTTCCCATTCTTCTAAAGTTGTTATCTTTTCTTCCTCTACAATCTCGCTTGTATATTTTTCCCTTCATATTACTATGAAATTCATCAATCATTGTCTTTGTGATCATATTACATTCTTATTTTTTGCAATCTCCATCTACTGACTTTATTTGATCTTCAAATTTTCCACAATTCCCTCAAATTTAGGCTACCACAATTCTCAAGTCCCTGTTTCTAGCGCCAATTATGTAGTTGCAGAATAATCTACAACTACACCCTCAATAGAATTAGTAAAAACTCAAGAAGTTCTTGATGGTGAATGATAACTTTCTTATTAATTCTCTTAGTTGATTACATAGAATTATCAAAATGGAACTAGAATAGTTACAACTTTTTCTATTCTCTTTCCTAAGATAATTTCTCACACTCATTAAAAGAACCTCTCAAATTTTACATTTGAACTCCTATTTATAGTAAAACTTATGCAGTTGTATATGAATTGCGAAGTATCGCAATTCATCCTCGCAAAATTATTTCATCCTCGCAAAACTTCATATTTCCCCGCGCTACTTCTATCATCGTATCATTTTATAACTCTTTCCTCCTTTATTTATTACGATACTCGTGAACTATTATCTTGCGATATTCAGTACCTACAACTTCAACCCAACGTCAATTAGAACAAACCCATCTTCAATCCTCCCTTTTGAACCCAAATTCCATCTTCTCTGAGTTTAATTTCATCTTTGAACTCATCTCTGAATCAAACTCATAAACCCTAATATCAAATTCAAATCACTCTTCAACCTTATATTCTAATTCTTGATAAACCCAACTTAATTCAATCCCCTAAACCGTCATCTTCATCTTCTAATTCTTCTTTGAGTCTCAAATGAAACCTTAACTCATTTGTTCCTCAAACCCTAACTTTTCTGTTTCCTCCAAACTTCAATCGACAACAGCATCATCAACCTTCATCATCCGCACAACATAACCAATTTATTAACTCGATTAGCTCTCATAAACACTCAACAGAAGAACGAACAGATAAAGAGACGTAGAAGAACAGAGAAGAAGAAATAAGAAAGAAAGAGAAGAAACGAAAAATAAAAAGAAATAATCTTCTTCGATCCATTTTGGTGATAAGACCAACGGGGAAACACTAAACACACACTAGAAGTGATAAGGGAAGCCCGGGTCGGTTCAATGGCAAAAAGACTAATTTTCCCCTTTATGATATCTGATGATTTTTTATTCATCCAGTATCCGAACAACACGCTCGAGTAGTCCATTTCGCATAACTTTTCGAATTCTATCTATTGGTACTAGTTTTTTTTATCTAGATCTTTGTTAAATTAATTTCTATTAATTAACGTTTGTGTTAAACTAATCGAGTTATTATCGTCTAAATCGTCTCTTGACTGGTCTAATATCGTTGACGATCTTGAGGGTCCTTACAGTTTCATCTGGCTTCACAATCCCAATGATGTATTCAAGTCATTAATCGACAGGGTCTCGAGAAAAAACCTACGATTAAAGGAAAATCGACTTTAGCAAAACCAACTAGTATCACATAGGAGGTGTGGGGATTAGTTTTTCCAGTTTCTATACGTCTCATTTATATAGTTTTCAAATCAAAGTTTGCATTCTATGTTACCTTGGTAAAAAAGCATTCAATATTCACCGTTAGATGAAAAACCTAATTTATCCAAGCTAATATATTTCAATCGTTAGATCTAAACTTAGCTTGTCACACACACAAATGAAATGTATTTCATTTAGGTTTGAGTAACCGTACCTAAACGTGTACATTTGGTTGGTTCACGAGTAGTTAACTAATGGTTATCCATATGAGCACTTTCATATCAACCATATTCATCTTTCACATAGCTAGTTCAAATTACTCATAAGAACTAGTTCAAGAGTCGTTCAATTGCAAGGAAATCTTATGTAACTAAACAAGACAAAATTGAAGCAAAATCGGTTTGATTCACTCGAATCAATTCATGAACAATATAGCCACAATTTGCATATATTGCATTCCTTATTGATTTATTGTTTTAGTTCATGAAAAATTGATTTGAGAAATATAACCAGCTTGGGTACGCGTACTTTAGCTTTAGCGTACGGGTACGCGTACCTAAGGTGAATGGTTTGTAAGTTTGTAAACTTCAAACTCAGCAGAAATTCACGGACATGAACTTCCGCCAGTACGCGTACCCAACCTGTCTCCTTCACCAATACTGCATGCACACATATGCACACACTTGGTTTCCGGTACATGGACTTATACACTAATGTGCAAACAAATTATATATGCTTATATCCATAGGTGGTTACGTAATCTCAACTCTATATTTAAATCATTGAAACATTCTTCTATAATGTTATAATAGTCTTTAGACATAAAGAATCGACTATCGTCATCAAAGTTATTTTCAAGATTAAAATGTCATCATGACTTTCTTCACGGATAAAGATGATACTTGGTTAAAGCGAAAGCTTACCAACACATATTTCTAGAAAAAGATAGGCGAGTAAACTCGGCTCAAAATAGCAAATGTGTATGTATGAAAACTATCATACTTATACGACTGTTATCTCAAGAGTAGGAGATGGATAGACTTTTGAGTGCTAGAGAATTTCAAGTCCCCACATACCTTTTTGTTCGGATGAAGTTCCACCGGTTCCTTGAGTAGTTCTTCGTCTTCATAAGATAATCGCCATGGAGTCAGGAGCTCAACTATACTTAACTATTTTAGACCGAGACTTAGTCATAAGTAAACTAGAAATCAAGACGTATAGTTTTTATCACTAATATTGAAAAACATGCTTGAGATAGAAACGCATGCGAGTTCGACCGAGCAATGCTCTAACACTACAATAATTAATAAGAACAAGATCCAGATAACAAGAACTATCAGGTAAAATATAGTCCGACCGGGCTTCATGAATCCCTTAGTGAAGCCTTTCAAAGTTGTAACCTAATGCAATTTTATCAGAGAAAACCTTAGTTTTAGAGGACCACACTAGCCGCAACTCGAACAAAGAAGTATCATGATTTAGATTCTAGTGTGCAGGGAGTCTTCTATTTATATTGATGAACAAGTCTTGGTAACTTTACAAACAAATCTGGATTCGTGAACTAGTTTCCATGTTTACGAATTGCTTTGTAACCATGATAGATAAAGTTCTCCATATAGATTGTTCAGGTAAGCATGTGAGAAATTTTCTTTGAATCACAAAGAAGATGTGTGCAACCATAAGTATACGCTATACACCAAGTGGTTTGCCACGAACAATGGTTAAGCAGTTATGGAATCGACAAAATTAAAGTTACAAGACCGAAATCAGTTCGTGAGCTGTCCAAAATAGTTTGTCAACAAATTGCCATCTCATAAGTCAGGAGTCTTTTGTGTTTGAAAAGTTCGTGATCTGTTCAAAATAGTTCGTATACTTGAATAAAAAAGGTGTACAATAAACTCTAAATATCGACCAATTCGCAAACTGCATAAACTAGTTTGTGTAATATTGGATTAAATAGTATCCAGGACTATCGCAAAAATGAATAGTTCGTGAATTGTGCACATCAGTTCATGTACGCGAGTTAAGTGAGGTTTAACTATTTTTTTATTTTTTATAACTTCAAGTTCGTGAACTGAGTAAAATCGTTGGTGAACATAAGAACTATCTTTACTTACTCCTTATTGCTTGAATTTTTCATTGTTATGTTCATCATAATAATATAAGTAAATAGGATAGTCAGTCTTCACATACCTTTGTTGATGAAGTTTCCGTTGACGCTGATGCTCTTCAGTCTTCAATCTTCAAGGTCGATTGGTGAATTATGATACTCAATTATCATGTTATATTCCAATTTCAAGACTGACTCTAACAAACTATAATCAATATATAGTTTGATCAACTAAATATGAAAACAAGCTTGATATACCAAAACTTGTGAGTTAGACCGAGTGATGCTCTAACACCATCATATGAAGAAACTCTTTTACCTTGAGAAACTGGAGTTTTGCAAGGTTTTGAGTCCATAATGTCAAACTTTTTAAGAAGTTCAAGAGAATACTTAGTTTGAGTGAGCACTAAAGTGTTAATATCACCATTTAGAATAACCCCAGTTCCAATAAAGTAATGAAGAGTGTAGATCCCAAATCCTTCATTGAAAAAACAGTCTTCATCTAAGTAATAAAAGAAGAAAGTGGAGGATCTGAAGAGCCAACTAAAACAAGATCATCCACATAAACTAGGAGAATCATCTAAGCCTCAGCTTTCCTATAAAGTAACATAGAGGGATCAACTTCAGATCTAACGAATCCATATGTTGTTAAGACACTTCTAAGTTTATCATACTAAGCCCTTGGTGCTTGTTTTAAACCATATAATAATTTTTGTAGTTTATAAACATGACAAGGAAACTCTGTAGAGACAAACCTAGGTGGCTTCTTAATGTAAGAATCTTCTTGTAAATCTCCATGCAGAAATAAAGTAGAGGCATTTAATTGTCTCATTGGACAGTGGTTGCTTAAAACAATACTTAAAACACATTTGGTGGTGGTTTTCTTAACTACATGACTAATGGTATCTTCAAAATCAACATCATCTACTTCATGAAACCCCTTAGCCACTAATCTAGATTTGAATCTCTCTAGATAACCATCAAGGTTTATAAGGGACATTCTGTTGATGGTGGATTTTCATTTAAGGCTAAAATTGTAAAGGCTAAAAAATTATGCACTAACATCTTGTAAAAGCTAAAGCCATTCATAAGTGATGAATACTTCTTCACTTTACTAATTCACCTAGAATGGAGCATGTGGCAACAATCCCATTCTGTGAATAAAATACACGAAATTCATCCAGGTTGGAGCATGTAGCAACAATCCCATATACCTTGTGAATTTATAGCATTATTAATTAATGCACAACCAGCCTTGTATTTCTGTACTCATTATCAGTGCGGCATGACGACTAAGTGTTGCTCTCAGCAGAGCAACTCAAATCTCCAAGCATTATAATAAAACATGTACGAAATACCCGTACAGGCTGCAACTCTCGGTGTGTTATACTATCCCAATTGAGCATCCAGACTGACCGTATCAGTCTGGATATGATCACGACCATCCAACTCCCCTAAGATGATTGGATGGCCCAGATCGATTCCATAACCCCCAAGCAGGTATGGAATATCCGTTGCCGAACCAATACGGAGCCCGCATGGCCGGCCTCCCCAAAAGATTGTCCTAGTTTTCCAAAACGTCAAAACCATAGCAGTATGGACGGAAAACCCTAAATTAGGGTTTGCGCACATCACATGTGTCGCAAAACAGTCTCAACCATCCATATTATCAGGTATATATGGAGGGTGTAGATGTAGATTCAAAGGGCCCAGAGCATGTCAACACAATCACCGTGGGCCCGCCTACATACCTAATCGATCGGTCAGGACCAACCATGGTTGGTCATCCTGATTCGTACGCCCAAACATAGCATGACGCACGGCCGTGAAACCCAAAAGTAGGGTTTCTAAGCATCACTAGCGTTCATCTTCTCCGCCACGAATGGAGGGTCCAAGATTAGATTAAGCAAGTCCGGTCATACCAACTGGTAGGCTTAGAAAGATACCTACTATTGTGTATACTGCAAGTGCACAATGTCGACAAGCAACACAGGGCAAGCACAGGTCGAACCACAGAGACTTGGAGAGTGTAGAAGTTGATTCTAAATCCTGATTCAGAGAGTAACCAAAAGGGGTTTGATTTTGTCGATACGAGGATATGATTTTCAAGTGACTGAAATAATAAAAGTAAAAGATGCAAATAACAAGATATGTAAACAATGATAATATGGATACTAGGGTATTCAAATCCACCAATAACATATGATATGCATTCAACTTGTAATATTATTCTTGTCCTTATAGTAGATTCAAGTCTACCGTATAACTAAGGTGTTTCTCCAATGGATAATTTAATCACAACTAAAGTATTTCTCCAAAGCATTAATTGTCTAATTAAGCACAACTAATCTAAAGATCAATATTTGGTTAAGCATGAGTTGTAGCATAATCAACATAGAGATATTCTAACTACAATGGATACATGGCATACATTGTGAGAGCAAGATGTTGAAAAACTTGGATTAAATTATATCTTTAAACAATTCTAAACTTTAAAGAACAAGATACAAGATATGAATACATACCAATGAGATTAGGGCTTCATCTAAACCATAGTAAATGGAACTAGAACATGAAGAACATTACAACAAAACTTAAATTTTATAAACTAACATGAACAAGCTATTCTTGGATGAGTTTTCAACACAACAACCCTCTCTATTTATACACAAAAATTCTCTCTCACTTGGATTCGAATTTTGGCAATTATTTACTCAACAAAACATGTTTTCTCACTTGATGGATGTTTTGGAATACAATGGGTTGAGGTGGATGTTTTGGAATCCAATGGTGGTGAGGTGGATGTTTTGGAATCCAATGGGGTGAGGTGGATGTTTTGGAATCCAATGGGGTGAGGTGGATGTTTTGGAATCCAATGGTGGTGAGGTGGAAATGGATTTAGGTCTTGGGTTTTGGATCATGGGTTTTGGATTATGGGTAGTTTAATCCCATGTATTGTAAACAGGTTGCCACTAATGCGCGAACGGGTTGCAACACTTCCAACTTTCTTCTCTTTTGTCTTCTCAATTCTTCCAAGCTTTATTTAGTACTTAAAAACACAAAATTAATTAATACAAATATTTATTCTTGAAGATGGTAAAAATGCAGAATTTGGGATAATATATGACTTTGAAGCGCGAAAGATGAGTTAAGTGCCAATGAAAAGGTGTATGAATATGCAATATTTGGCACTCATCAAATACCCCCAAACCTGAATTTTACTTGTCCTCAAGTGAAACAGAAATCCAGAAATCCTAACTATACCACTGTCGCTGGTCTCTCGAATGCATTTAGCGTATGCATCAAGCATTTAAACCCCTAGGTGTCCCTAGTGGACGAGTTGTAGTCTCGTGAGGGCCTACCAAAGATGTACCCACAAAACCTTCTCCAAATTCAGAGCATCCATAGAAATGCCTTCGTCTTCGGTCTTCAACTGTAGATGATGAACTTCGGAATTTCGTAGAACCTTGATAATTTGTGACCATTTTTTTTTTTTTTTTAAGACCCGCTACACAAACGCCTGATCATCATTTTTTTTTTAATTAATATTTTTTTTTTTGTTGACCCGCTAAAACAACTTGATCATCAGATACCAAAAACAAGATCCGAGACAAAATAATTTTTTAGGGACCCGCTACACAATTTGGTCATCATTTTTTTTTTTTTTTTTTTTTTAGAGACCCGCTACACAGCTGGTCATAGAAAACAACAACACAAAAATGCAAAAGACTACAAAGGATCCTACAAAAGACCCGCTCCACAGCTGGTCATAGAAGAATGCAAAAGACTACAAAGGATCCTACAAAAGACCCGCTACACAGCTGGTCATAGAAAAGACTCACAATGCCATATGCAAATACTCCCCCAAACCTAAATCTAACATTGCCCTCAATGTTTCAAAATATGATAGAAACAACAACAAACCATGAGAACAAAACAGATTCAAAGGAAAGAGATTACCAGATGCCAAACCAAAGACAGTGGAGTATGTCTAAAGCAACCAGCAGGGAAGATATCTGTGGTATGTACAAGGGGTGAACTTTTCAGTCCACATAGATCGGATCAGCAAGATGAGTTGTTTCAATCTCAGGTGGAATTGGTTCAAGGAACGGCTTCAGTCTCTTCCCATTAACCTTGAAGATATTCTTGGTTGTTACATCTTCTAGTTCTACAGCCCCATGGGGGAAAATTGTTCGCACCACGTAACGGGCCATCCATTTAGAACGTAATTTTCCTGGAAAAGGTGCAGTCGTGAGTTATACAATAGAACTTTCTGGCCTGGAGTGAATGACTTGCGCAAAATGCGTTTGTCATGGAACACCTTCATTCTTTGTTTGTACATTTTTGCATTATCATATGCATCATTTCTTAACTCTTCCAACTCATTGAGTTGAAGCTTCCTTTGGGTGCCAGCTTTATCTAGATCAAAGTTCAGTTTCTTTACAACCCAATATGCACGATGTTCTAACTCTACAGGGAGATGACAAGCTTTACCGTACACAAGTCTGTAAGGGGACATACCAATGGGGGTCTTGTATGCAGTTCTATAGGCCCATAAATCATCATTCAATCTTAAAGACCAATCTTTTCTAGACGGGTTAACCGTCTTTTCTAGAATGTGCTTAATCTCCCTATTTGAAACCTCTACCTGGCCACTGGTCTGTGGATGATATGGGGTTGAAACTTTATGAGTTATGCCATACTTACGGACTAAGGACTCAAAAGGCCTATTGCAGAAATGAGAACCACCGTCACTGATTATAGCTCTAGGGGTGCCAAATCGAGAAAATATGTTTTCCTTTAAGAAAGAAAGTACCACCTTGTGGTCATTAGTTTTGGTTGCAATTGCTTCTACCCACTTAGAAACATAGTCAACAGCAACAAGAATGTACAACTTTCCTTCAGAGCTAGGAAATGGACCCATGAAATCAATGCCCCATACATCAAATAGCTCAACAATCAAAATGGGTTGTAAGGGCATCATGTTTCGTTTTGATATACTTCCCAATTTCTGGCACCGGTCACAAGAAATACATAATTCATGGCTATCCTTAAACAATGTTGGCCAGTAAAAACCACTCTGCAAGATCTTTGCAGCTAGCTTTCTTTGCACTAAAGTGGCCTCCACATGCTTGATCATGACAAAAAGAGATGACATCCCTTTGTTCGGAGTTGGGGACACATTTCCTAATGATTTGGTCAAAAGTATTTGAATAGATATGGGTCATCCCATAGGAAATGTTTCACTTCGGCCAAGAACTTAGACCGGTCTTGTTTAGACCAATGAAGTGGCATCCTACCTGTAGCAAGGTAGTTCACGATGTCGGAAAACCATGGAATTTCGGAAACTAGCATCAGTTGTTCATCTGGAAAATATTCTCTAATAATCTCTGATTCATCAGTAGACTCGACATTCAATCTAGATAAGTGATCAGCAACAACATTCTCTGACCCTTTTTTATCTCGAATTTCGAGGTGGAACTCTTGTAACAAGAGTATCCATCGAATTAGATGAGCCTTGGCATCTTTTTTAGATAAAAGATATCTCAATGCGGCATGGTCAGAATATATGATGATTTTAGATCCTATCCAATAAGATCTAAACTTATCTAATGCAAACACAAAAGCTAGCATCTCTTTTTCGGTTGTTGAATAATTCATTTGTGGCTCATTCATTGTCTTACTAGCATAGTAGATCACATAGGGTTATTTGTCAACTCGCTGACCTAAGACAGCTCCAACAGCAAAATCAGATGCATCACACATGATTTCAAAAGGCAATTTCCAATCAGGAGGTCGGACTATAGGGGCCGAAGTTAAAAGAGTTTTGAGCTCCTCCCAAGCATGCACACAAGCATCATCAAACACAAATGCAACATCTTTACCGAGTAGATTACACAATGGCCTTGAGATCTTCTGAAATCTTTGATGAATCTACGGAGAAACCAAAGATGGCCTAAAAATGATCTAACCTCCCTCACAGAGCGAGGTTGAGGCAAGTGTTGAATAATATCAACCTTGGCTTTATCTACTTCTATGCCTTTTTCTGAGATGATATGCCCTAGAACAATGCCTGAGTCAACCATGAAATGACATTTTTCCCAATTCAAGATCAAATTCTTTTCTTTACACTGAATAAGCACACGAGTAAGATGATGCAAACATTCATCAAAAGAAGAGCCAAAGACAGAAAAATCATCCATGAAGATTTCAAGAAACTCATCTATCATGTCTGAAAATATGGTCATCATACATCTTTGAAAAGTAGCAGGTGCATTACACAACCCAAAAGGCATACGACGATAAGCAAATGTTCCATACGGACAAGTAAATGTGGTCTTATCTTTGATCTTGAGTGCTATGTGAATTTGGTTGTAGCCTGAATAGCCATCTAAGAAACAATAGTACCTATGTCCCGACAACTTTTCTAGCATTTGATCAATGAAGGGCAGCGGAAAATGGTCTTTCTTAGTTACTGTGTTCAATTTCCTATAGTCAATACAAACTCGCCACCCTGTAGTTACACGGGTGGGGACAAGCTCATTCTTCTCATTTTGAACTACAGTAATGCCAGACTTCTTGGGTACCACTTGAATGGGACTGACCCACTTGCTATCAGGAACTGGGTATATAATCTCACTCTTAACAACCTCTTTCATGTTAGGATTGAGACGCCTTTGCATCTCCCTAGATGGTTTGGCATTGTCCTCAAGGTTTATATGGTGCATGCAATCAGTGGGGTTTATTCCTTTAAGGTCCGAGATGGTCCATCCTAATGCTTCTTTATGCTCCTTAAGCACTTCTAAAAGTTTTCTTTCCTGTTTTGTATCTAAGGCAGATGAAATGATTACAGGCAAAGTATTAGAAGGTCCCAAAAAAACATATTTAAGAGTATCGGGCAATGGTTTCAGTTCGAGCTTTGGTGGCTCAACAAGAGATGGAACAGACTTGGATTCCAAGAGTGGAAGTGGTTCCACTCTAGATTTCCACTTAGACGTGTCCATGAGTGGTGTGGATTCAAGCAAAGTATTCACTTCACTTATGTATTCATCATCAAACAGATCCAGGTTGAAATTATTCAAACAAGCATCCAAAGGGTCAACATACATGCTACTAGGTAGCGACTCCTGAATCAAACTTTCAATCATGTTGATTTCATGCACATCATTATCATCATCAAGATCTAAATGTTGTTGGCTAGCATTGAAAACATTCAACTCCACAGTCATATTACCAAATGACAACTTCAGCACTCCATTACGGCAGTTAATGATTGCATTGGACGTCGCTAAGAAAGGACGTCCCAAAATGAGAATGTGACTGTCGTGGTTTTGCACAAAGTTGAGTATCTAAAACGATGAAGTCCACAGAAAGTAAAATTTATCAACCTTAATCAAAACATCTTCTACTACACCACGTGGCACTTTGACGGATCTGTTCGCCAATTGCAGAGTTATAGGTGTTGCCTTCAACTCTCCAAGACCTAATCGCACATATCTTGAATATGGCAAGTAAATTCACACTTGCCCCTAAGTCTAGCAACGCCTTCTTAACCGTATGGTCACCTATTTTTCATGTGATAGTTGGACTACCTGGGTCTTTAAACTTAGGTGGTGTGTTGCTTTGAATGATTGCACTCACTTGCTCAGTGAGAAAAGCACGCTTATGCACATGAAGCTTTCGCTTTTGTGTGCATAGATCCTTAAGGAATTTAGCATAAGCAGGGACTTGCTTGATTGCATCAAGAAATGGGATGTTGATGTTAACTCGTTTGAACATTTCTAAAATCTCGTTGTATTGTGTACTCTCTTTTTGTTGCACCAATCTTTGTGGGAATGGAGCAACAGTACATGAGATGGTGTAGAGACATTAGAATTATGGGAATTCTTATGTTGCTCAGATTTGTTTTCAACAATAGGTGTTTTCTCGTGGTATTTTATGCACCGGTGAGTCGATGTAGACTCACTCGATCGTGGTACACCTACATTGTTTTCCACAACTTTACCACTACGAAGAGTGGTGACAAAGCATTTACTTGATTATTGGAGGCCTCATTTCGAGTTGAATTTTCTGCCGATATACAATTTTTGGATTTTGTTGGGGTTGACTAGGAAGTTTTCCTTTGTCTCTTTCATTCAATGCTTCACAAATTTGACCCATTTTAAGTTCTAGACTTGAAAAACGTTGGTCTGTGGTCTTTTGAAGTTGTACCAAATTTTGGGTCAACAAACCGAAACTTTCTTCGAAGCTAGGCTTTTTCTCTGCAGGGTACGAGAATGTGGTTGCACTTGGGGGTTTCTAGGATAAGGGTATCCTTGGTTATTATTTGATGTTCCCCTTGCACATGCCCCTTAGACCATGAAAAGTTAGGGTGATTTCTCCACCCTGGGTTGTAGGTCTGAGAATATGGGTTGTTCTCTTGCCTTTGGTACAATACATTGGCTTCCTCAGTTTTAGACTCTTGAAATGCATGGAGGTCTGGACAAGTGTCCACTAGATGGTCCTGAACTATGGCATGCGGCACAAGTGGCCATTTCAATTTGACTACGGAGAGTAGGGATATTAGTTTTTCCATTCTTTTCTAGCTCTAGCTTTTCTATTCTCCTGGCCAAGGATGCCATCTTTGCACTTCCTTCGAAGTCGAGTCAATTCTATGAACATTGGATGCAAGGGTAATCCTATTTGGTTCACGGGGGATTCCCACTGCTGAGTCTTTTCAGCGACTTCGATTAAGAAATCCCAAGACTCATCAGCAGTTTTTTTCAATAAATTGACCATTGCACATGGTCTCAACTGTAGTTCGGTTCTTGACATCTAAACCTTCATACAAAATTTGCACAAGTCTCCATTTTTCAAAACCATGGTGAGGACATTGGAGCAATAATTCATTGAATCTCTCCAAATATTTTGCCAAAGTTTCCTCCTCTAATTGCACAAAACTATTCAGACTTTGACGAATTGTCGTAGTCTTATGGTTTGGGAAGAACTTTTTGAAGAACTCTTTCGTAAGAGCATCCCATGTATGAAATGACTGTGGTCTGTTGAGCACACAGCCAAGTCTTGGCTTTGTCTATCAAAGAAAAAGGAAAAGTTTCATTTTGAGGTGCTCATCCGTCATTTGGTTGATCCGAAGAGTCCCACAAATTTCCTCGAACTCTCTCACATGGTGGTAGGGATTTTCAGCTTCAACCCCTTTAAATTTAGGCAACATATTGAGGATACTTGCCTTTAGCTCAAATTGTCCATCAATAGCTGGTAAGACAATGCACGAGGACTGGGTTGTCCTCGTTGGGTACATGTAGTCCTTAGACTACGGACTGGGTTTATCGGTTCTCCCATTGTTTCGGATGGGTTTGGACTGTCTCGCTTTAACTATGTATTTCAATTAACTCTTCTTGACTGATTCTATCTAGTCGGCGTGTATGGTCTCTAAAAGACACAATCATAGCCTAGCTAGCACATCAAGCATGTTAACCATTCACCTAGAAGGCAAGTTCTATGCAATCACAAACAAGGATGACTCCACCACAGTAAACCTACTGATTTCTAGCAAACAAAAAGCATGATGGCTCCACTTAGATTGTTTTCTAGACCAGCTTCTAATCCTTCGAAAGGGAATTGTTACAATCTGAGCAAACCCCTCGGAATCAATCCGAGTTTAAGTAAATTGAATAGAGGCGAGGAAGCTGCTAGAGCTTTGATACCCAAGGCCTCACCGTATTACAAGGCGTAGCAATCACGCATTCAATTTACAGTAAACCGTCATGAACTTCGAAGTATGCTTAAAGAGTAACCAATATTTTTCAAATGACTTTCCTACTAAGCTCGTTACCTTATAGGTCTTGTTCTATTCAAAATTTTAAAGCTTAGGTTCGCGTATGTATCGTTTTCCTAAGGCGGGCAAGAAGAGAACGGTGATGAAATCCAAACCCTTATCTTGTATGGCCAGTCCTTGCCCTTTACTAGGAAAATAAAGCAGCCGTATTCAATTCCTCAACATATATGCAAACGAAGGAATACAGAACTCGCTAACAAGGGATTCGCGCGAGTGTTTCGACAAACTTACCTCCCGTTCCCAGATGGGGGATGAACCGTTGTTGTCGACTCGGGGCCACGACTCCTATGTCATGAACGAACCCGAGGGGCCGAGGTGATATTGTAATCACCGTCCTTCTCTGCAAACAGTTGATATTTAATAATACCCTTCCGTAGGGTTTAAAAATAAAAAATAAAAATAGAATGTCCAAGTCCAAAGTAAAGTGCAAAAGAAAAAGAAAATTACAAGAGTAAAGGAATCCTAATACAAACTAAAAATAAATAAAATAAACTCTCTTTTTTTTTTCTTTTTTTTTTTTTTAATTAAAAAAAAAACTTCTTCCGCTTTCTTTCGCTTCCTTTCCTTCGCCTTTACAACAGCTACTCAGGCACCTGTTGAGCTCAAAAGAGGTAGTTAGGGTTTCGAAGTTTTAAAGCAAAAAAAAAAAAAAAAAAAAAAAATAAGTGTAAAATTGACTGTGAATAGTTGCGTTGCTACAGTAACAGTGAACTATCGTTGCTACGGTAACAGTGAAGAACACGAAGAACGACACAGAGAATAACTGTCGTTGTTTAACAAAGTGACATGATGAATAATGTTGTTGAAGTGCGACGAGTTTTATGCGATCGTTTGGGTGGTTTTTTTTTTTTGTTGGTGTTCCTGAATACGCTACAAGAATAACAGCGACTTTTGTACAACGTTTATCTACAAGAAATGCTACATTTCCAGGAGACAATTTATGAACAAAGTGATGAGACAGAAACTTGAACTACACTTCTACCAAATCCCGGCAGAATCTGCGCCAAAAACTTGGTAGGCTTAGAAAGATACCTACTATTGTGTATACTACGTAAGTGCACAGTGTCGACAAGCAACAACACAGGCAAGCACAGGTCGAACCAGAGACTTGGAGAGTGTAGAAGTTGATTCTAAATCCTGATTCAGAGAGTAACCAAAAGGGGTTTGATTTTGTCGATACGACGATATGATTTTCAAGTGACTGAAATAATAAAAGTAAAAGATGCAAATAACAAGATATGTAAACAATGATAATATGGATACTAGGGTATTCAAATCCACCAATAACCTATGATATGCATTCAACTTGTAATATTATTCTTGTCCTTATAGTAGATTCAAGTCTACCGTATAACTAAGGTGTTTCTCCAATGGATAATTTAATCACAACTAAAGTATTTCTCCAAAGCATTAATTGTCTAATTAAGCACAACTAATCTAAAGATCAATATTTGGTTAAGCATGAGTTGTAGCATAATCAACATAGAGATATTCTAACTACAATGGATACATGGCATACATTGTGAGAGCAAGATGTTGAAAAACTTGGATTAAATTATATCTTTAAACAATTCTAAACTTTCAAGAACAAGATACAAGATATGAATACATACCAATGAGATTAGGGCTTCATCTAAACCCTAGTAAATGGAACTAGAACACGAAGAACATTACAACAAAACTTAAATTTGATAAACTAACATGAACAAGCTATTCTTGGATGAGTTTTCAACACAACAACCCTCTCTATTTATACACAAAAATTCTCTCTCACTTGGATTCGAATTTTGGCAATTATTTACTCAACAAAACATGTTTTCTCACTTGATGGATGTTTTGGAATACAATGGGTTGAGGTGGATGTTTTGGAATCCAATGGTGGTGAGGTGGATGTTTTGGAATCCAATGGGGTGAGGTGGATGTTTTGGAATCCAATGGGGTGAGGTGGATGTTTTGGAATCCAATGGTGGTGAGGTGGAAATGGATTTAGGTCTTGGGTTTTGGATCATGGGTTTTGGATTATGGGTAGTTTAATCCCATGTATTGTAAACAGGTTGCCACTAATGCGCGAACGGGTTGCAACACTTCCAACTTTCTTCTCTTTTGTCTTCTCAATTCTTCCAAGCTTTATTTAGTACTTAAAAACACAAAATTAATTAATACAAATATTTATTCTTGAAGATGGTAAAAATGCAGAATTTGGGATAATATATGACTTTGAAGCGCGAAAGATGAGTTAAGTGCCAATGAAAAGGTGTATGAATATGAAATATTTGGCACTCATCACCAACATGACCACTGTGGACCCATCTATCCCCTCACCTGATCGGCCAAGGAATACCATGCCTGGTTATCCCAAATCGTTCGTCCAAACTAGCGTGGTCACACTTCCCGATTACAAACTAATCTCGACCACTCAAATTCGCCGGATGATTTGAGTGGCTTAGATCATGTTTTTGTGGGATGTCAGGGTATGGACGTGAACTCCAGCCTACCACCTACATGCTAGGTCAATCGACCAGGACCGACCAAGCCTGGTCATCTTGGAACGCGCGCATGAAGATGGCATGAGGATCGGCTTTTGCGGCACCAATTTTCTGTCGTAAATTGATATCAACCACACAACTTCGCCGGACGAATTTAGTGGCCCAGATCACACTTTCGTGAGACAATGATATATGGGCGCCTACACCGTCATGCTGTCTACACGCATGCACGACCGTCCTGGCCAAAGTTGTGTCCCAAGCTTGGATTCGACCAAGCTGAAAAGTGATACTTGCGCACTTCTTCATAGACCCTAATTCCATCATGGTCGCAGATGAGTGTCTCAAAGATCATCTCGTCTGTCCAACTTCACCGGCTTAGTTACACAGCCCTGGTCAGGAGTTAATTGGTCAGTGTGGAGTCATGGTGATCACCATCCGTCACTCTACCACACTATGTTGTCGGCCAAGGGAGGACTTATTTTCGCAACCTCCAAACCATCACATGAAGTAGGATGTTCATGAGGTTATTTTGAGACTCTCAAACAACGATGCTTCATACATGATGAATATACTCGATGCGGTACCTGCATAGTATACACACGATACTTCACAAGTATCGACTTCCTGAATAACGCAGTTATTCAATATAGCACTACATGCTATTTTATGTGGGTCCCATGATCCACACGTTCAAGACATCAATCATGTCACAAACTGGGGGATATATACTGGGGTATTGGTCTGGCGGTTTACAGCGTGCAACGCATAATGCGCCTTCACAAGAACATGTCAGGAAGACATGGACGGTTAGTGATGATGGGAGAAGTGGGCAAGCCTGGTCGTGTGACACCAACACACTACTCCACTACTCCATCACTCCACTTTCTCCACTTCCTACGAGATATGAAGGTTAGGCTAAAAGACTTGTATAAATAGGTTCTCCGCCCTATTTTTCACAACAACGGAACAAGACGAGATAACAGAGGCAAGTGTTGATACAATCGTATTCAAACATCGGGACTGATAGCTTACATCCTGCAAGCCAGTTCAGCTTTTTGATACAAGTCATACATATCCAACACCTTCAAAATCTCAACACCTTCTTCGCTTCCCTCCCTAAGATCAACCCCATCTCCTTCACTTTGTGACCGAAACAAGTCTGGAACGGCCATTTCTTGGTTTAGGACGGACTTGCACAGATTGATCTCTCGAATCTACAAGCACTCACCACGCAGTGCATTTGTTTAAGGTTTAGATTCATTCCTCATCCACACCCCAAATTACCAAAATTGGCAGGAATAGTTTTCACCCATAAACAATTGGCGACCACAGTGGGAGGTTAATCTCTTGGTTGCAAAGTCAATTTCTTCGAAATACGATTCAATTTTATCAATTTCAAAAGTGGTAATTGAATTTTTGTCCCTACTTTTGATGGTCTATACAAATATCCTTATCACAAAATAAATATGTCCCTCTTCATCCAAAAGCCCATCAGGGGCCCAATAACAAATTATTAACTTCCAAATATACCCCTTGTGTGTTATCTTCTTTTTAATTTCTTAATACTTCATTTTTTTCTTCTTCTCGTATTTCTCTTTCAAGAACCACCAACAGCTCTGCAACTACCACCACCAGCTCCGCCGCCCGTCGCCGCCACCACCACGTCCATCGCTATTAGCAACAGATCTATCTATCTATCTACCTACTATCTTCTTCTTCTTCTTTTCTTAATAGCAGCGACGTCTCGAGTTCAATTTCTTAGAAGATTTGAAGTTCAGATCTGAACCGAGAGAAGTTTTGGTTCGATTTGAGATGGAAGAAGTTGGTTATGGCAGAGAGGGATGAATCAGATGATGAAAATGGATCTTTTCGATCTTATAAGATGGGAGAAATGATAATTTCTTCTACTGGTGATTGATAAGATGCAGTTGAATTCAAGAAAATAGGGGTTTTGATGTGGTTGTTGTTGCAGTTGGTGATGAAAATTACAGGTGGTAGTGTTGATCTCAAGAGAATAAATGGTGTTGTCTGCGGGGATTTTGGATAACTCGAGTAGAATTAGAATGAATAAGACTAGAAGATGAAGAGTTTTGTTAATCATGGTGCTGTGGTTCAAACAGATAGTGAAACGGTGGATGTGCTGTGAGCTGGTAAAGATAGTCACATTATGATCAATTTCCATTCCGATTCCCCAATCAACGCACGAGTACCTACAGTTCGTATGTTGTTCAGAGAAAAATGGGTAACTAATCACGGAACTCCACCGAAAATACTCTCTATTGTTGAGTTCCAACCATTGTGTGTCAAAAATCTGAACCAGGAGTTTTCCAATCAGACAGTATTGGAACTAGTAATTCAATCATGAATTCTCATAAACGCTCTAGAAAATAGGTAATTTCATTTCACTATTAAATCGTTTCATTTCTCATTTCGGGAAAAAAATAAAAAAATCAACAAAATGTCTCTTAAATTATCGAATCGATTTGATATCGAAACAACTTGATTGATTTTTTTTTTGATTTTGCATGGTGGAAATGTTTTTGGATTTGAATCTTTTGTACAAAATTATGTTCGAGTTTTGAATTAATTTCAGGTTTTAGATTCTGAGATTTGTTGTTGTGTCTTGCTCTTTTGAGTGCTTAGTATACATAGATTTAAAATATGAAATTCTCCTTCTCTCGTTAATGTCTATCAGAGTTTTTTTTTCTTTCTGATGCTGGAATTCTGATTTGCAATTGGTGTCGCCTTTTACAATATCTGATCGAACTATCCATAAGAAAGGGTGTTTTCTATTAGCTAATCCCCAAGCAAACTATCCATAAGAAAGTGTTGATGATGATGATGTTTAGTAATTGGTGTTGATGTTGATGATGTTTTAGGTGTTGTTGAATTTTATTATTGTTCTTTGAATTGGTAACATTTCACATTGCTAGTTCCATGTTCAATAGTATATAAGCTTTATTCAAGTGTAGTTTCTAATCCCATTTTTTGGCAGTGAAGCAGGCACTGATTTTGGATCAACTATGGTTGTTGATCCAACTGCAATGGATAAACATCCACTGTTGATCCAACTGAAATGGATAAACATCTATTGTTGATTCAACTGAGATTGGTTTTGAAGCTGGTCTTGGAGCTGTTGGTGTTTATGAAGCTACATGTAATGAAATATGGTGGTTATCTGGGTTGAAGCAGGCAGTGATATTGGATGAACTATGGTTGTTGATCCATATATTTTGGATCAACTATGGCTGCTGATCCATCTATATGGGATCAACTACTGTTGTTTATCCTTTGACCTCATGCTTTTGTAGTTTAAATCATGTAAATTTATCCCAATGTTGAACTTGTGGTGCAATGATAGCATGTCTGACTCCATGTCAGATGATGCGTGTTCGACTCACGCCAAGTTCACTCCATTTTACATGGATAAACTATCATTATTGATCCAATTTTACATGGATCAACTTCCATTGTTGATCCACTAAAATTGGATCAACTTCTATTGTTGATCCTTTTTTCTTGGATAAACTAGATAAACTTCTACTGTTGATGTTTTTGTGGGTGGATCTGAAACTGCATCTAATGAATTGGTAGCATTTTTCCATCAGCATGGATAAACATCCATTGTTGATCCAACTGCAATGGATAAATTTCTACTCTTGATCCAACTACAATGGATAAACATCCATTGTTTGATCCAACTGAAATGGATCAACTACTTTTTGTTGATACAAAAAAAATTGAACCAGTGATGGCGGCGGCGGCTGTGGTGACGGTGGTGGCGATGGTGGTGACGTAGGATGGGTGATGGGACGGTGGTAATTTAATTTGTGGTGGAGGAGGACTAGTGGTGGTGTAATGGTGCCGGTGAAGGAGTGGTGGTTGAATATTGGTGGTGGTGGCGGTTGGTAGGTGGTGGTGGTGGAATGGTAGTTGAATGTTGGTGGTGGTGGTGCTAGTGGTGGTGGTGAAGTGGTAGATGAAAAAATTTGTTGTATTTTGAAATAAAGAAAAATATTATATGAGTGAGGGTATTAAAGTAATCTAATATTAAATGGATAAGGTTATAAAAAAGGAGGGACATAATTATTGTTGCATAAGGATATATTTGTAGGGAGTTAAAAGTAGGGACATATAATTAATATACCCATTTCAAAAAGGGTAGATCTTAGAACCAATTCAATCAACAATTTATTTCATGATGGTGGAACTCAGGTCTGGATCAGCAATCAATTCTGACGCAGCTAGTGTGGATAACACTCCCGGTATCGATGTACCTGGCAGTGGATCTACCGTGGTCAATATATCTCGGGAATAGTTGCGTTCTTGATTTCTTCCACTTCTGTAATACATTTATGAGAATTAAATGATAAAGAGTTGTTTTTAATCTTTAAAGTATGAGTTGATTTTTATGAAATCTTAACAAGGGTTTAGTGTAGGATTTCCTGCAACTACAAGACAAGTTCGTTGCATCCCACTCCCCACGTGGGCGTCAATTTAGGAAGAAGACTGGCTTGTATCATTGAGGGCTAAAACCCACGATGCATCTTTGCTGACGAAGCATTCTTCTCCATCCTGTGAATCCACGACCACGTTCACACGAAGAGGGAACGAACTTTTGTGGTGAGTCATGACTAGAAAGGGAAAATGGCATACCGACGCTGCCATTATCAATTAGTAGGAAAGACTGTTACCCAGTCTCTCCACCCAATGGAATGATACAACAACAACGAACCACAAGAACAAGTGTTAGATGCTCCACAACAGCTGCAAGATGGCACCAACTCCACAACTGATGAGATTGAAATCGTTGAGGAATCTCCTAAGGCCTATCTCCATCAGCTCAACCTTGTGTACGGATAAACGCATGAAGCTCGTGGAACTTCTCAAAGAGTACCAGGACATATTCGCTTGGAGATATGAAGAAATGCCAGATTTAGATGAAAATTGGTCACCCATCATCTACATGTCATACCTGGATCCAAGTCGGTTAAACAATTGCAGTTCAGACACGAGGAAAATGGATAGATCGAGTGTTGCATAGACTTCAGAGACTTGAACAGGTGCTACTCCAAAAATGATCCTCCTCTACCTAACATCGACATGTTAGTAGATGCAACCAGTGGACACGTCATGTTCTCCTTCATGGATGGATGTATCGGCTACAACCAGATAAGGACGTACAAGCATGACACAAGTAAGATAGATTTTCAAACTCCTCTCAGAAATTCTTATTATACCATACTGCCATTTGGTTTAAAGAATTCCAGTGCAACGTATCAACGCTCTATGACGACAATCTTCCACTGGAGATGATACCTCAAGGGAGCATCCTCAAGAAGATAACGATGTCCATGCATCATATCGAGCAAGATCCGGGCGAGTCACTCTATCAGACAGTGGTCGAACAAGATCCGGGCGAGTCACTTTATTAGACAGTGTTACATGTCTATCATGCTACGTTGGAGAATCTACGCTTTTGGTCATCCTCTGGAGCTGTTGAACGCTTATCTACAACAATATATGCCCTGATAGAAAGAACCAGGCCTGCCGGTAATAAAGAGCCTCATAATGTTTGTAGGGGCATATATCTCACCAACAGGCGATACAACCTTCAGCCTTCTGTAAGTAGTTCCCTGAAGCAGCAAGAGGAAAACCACCGAGATACAACATCATGCGCGTCCGCCAACTCCAACTCCAGTACAACATGCACGAATCCCACAATGTCCAAGATATTTCATATCTGGCTCGACAACAACCACTACGAACAAACCATGTAAACCACACTTGGGGACTGAGGCTTGGCATGACGTTCCTTCACCGTCAATCAAGGACTTCTTCAACACGAGAGAGATGATCAGTAAAGAAGCATGGAATTCACAAGGGTAAATCGAACTGAAGAGGAAGCCACTTCAACGCTCCCTCCAGCAGAAGCTGCTTCAATGGTTTATTCAAGAGCCGCCCCAGCGCTCTCTCCGGGACCCACGTTTACTTCAGAATCCTGCTTCAACACTCTCTCCAGGATACACCTCAACGTTCGCACCAGAAACCACTTTAACATCCTCTCGAGCCGTTTCAACACTCAAGCTACATCAATAATCTGCGCTCTGGTCAAGTTATATTTGATGTACTCGTTGCTAAACATACGTCTCATCCATCCTTCATGAGGGCCCAACGGAGCATGAAAAACCTTGAAGTCGATGGGAGAAGTGTTATTTAGTGAAACAGATATTTTCATATAGTTGAAAGGGCGCGGTGAACAACTCATCATCAATATTCGGCATATCTTTGAAGCTGTCAACACCTCCTAACTTGGAACCAGCATTATCCCCAGAATAAATCTCAACATGAGTTTTTTTCTTTATTCTACAATAAAAGACAAGAGTCGGTACTTGTATAAAAACGCGTGAGATGTGTAGTCACACATGAAAAAACACACATTCACGTTGGAGTACACAAGGCTGGTATTGGGTCCAAACACCGGTGTTGATCAAGTCACAAGTCCGGTATTGCTCAAGTTTCAAGTCTGGTGTTGATCAAGTCACAAGTCCGGTATTGCTCAAGTTTCAAGTCCAGTGTTGATCAAGTCACAAGTCCGGTATTGCCCAAGCTTCAAGTCCGGTATTATTTCCAAGTACGGTATTGGTTTCAAGTCCGGTATTTCCCAAGCTTCAAGTCCGGTATTATTTCCAAGTACGTTATTGGTTTCAAGTCCGGTATTTCCCAAGCTTCAAGTCCAGTATTATTTCCAAGTACGGTATTGGTTTCAAGTCTGGTATTGATCAAAGTCACAAGGCTGGTATTCGAATAAAATAGGCACACGCAGCAGGGCCGGTTTTCAGTCGAAACACAGGGTCGACGTTCAGTAAGGCACGCTGCGGGTCCCACTTGATACCAACCCCATATTGGTCGAAGCAGGCACAGCCGTCCCCAAGCAAAACAAGCAGGTGGAGCGCAGTGGACCCACGTTTAATTGAAGCAGGCGCATAATGAGTCCCACGTTCAACCAAAATAGGCACGCAGTGGACCCACGTTTAACCGAAGCAGGCACATCAAGCCCACATTCGATCAAGCCGGCGCAACATCCCCACGAATGAAACAGGTGTAATGGTTCATCAAAGCAGGCAAAACCGACATCATGCTAGGAGAACACTCGCCAGGACGCCTCTTGAACGTGACATGATCCAAGGACAGGATGACCCGTCTCTCCTGGTAACATCTAACTTTGTCTCATAAGCTTTGTCTTTAACTGTCACCATCTCATGCCTACCCCACAATAGTGTAACCATTATGCGCTAGGCAGGGGACTTAATGTTGATGGTGGATTTTCATTTAAGGCTAAAATTGTAAAGGCCAAAAAATTATGCACTAACATCTTGTAAAAGCTAAAGCCATTAATAAGTGATGAATACTTCTTCACTTTACTAATTCACCTAGAATGGAGCATGTGGAAACAATCCCATTTTGTGAATAAAATACACGAAATTCATCCAGGTTGGAGCATGTAGGAACATTCCCATATACCATGTTAATTTACAGCATTATTAATTAATGCGCAACCATCCTTGTATTTCCTGTACTCATTATCAGTGCGGCATGACGACTAAGTGTTGATCTCAGCAGAGAAACACGAATCTCCAAGCATTATAATGAAACATGTACGAAATACCGTACATGCTGCAACTCTTGGTGTGGTATACTAGCCCGATTGAGCCACTCTCGGTGTGTTATACTAGCCCGATTGAGCATCCAGAATGACCGTATCAGTCTGGATATGATCACGACCATCCAACTCCACCAGCATGATTGGATGGCCAGATCGATTCCATAACCCCCTAGCAGGTATGGAATATCTGTTGCCGAACCAATACGGGCCCCTCATGGTTAGCCTCCCCAAAAGATTGGCCTAGCTTGCCAAAAAGTCCAAACCATAGCAGTATCAGTGTAGTCAAAATCGCTCTCCAAGGCCGATTACTCGCCGAGTAATCGCTACAGTCTATATGAACGAGGCGATTTCCGATTCCAAGGCCTTTCCGATTTTTAGCAATTAAGGCGGCCGATTTGGACTGATGTTTGAGAAAAACGAGTTAACAATTTTTCCGAGTTGGCCTTGCACGCACTAAAATTAGAAAATAAATTTTTTCATAACCCTTAGATAAAAGTTATAAAATAGAAAAACCTTTAAATATATGATAAATACGTTCAATATAACAATATTACACTTAATTACATGATAGTTTTAAAATTTTAAGTACAAATCATGACTTATGGGAAGTAATATATAGATTATTAATAAATAGATTCCGAGTATTAGACCGAGTTTTGACGATTTCCAAGTCCGAACTTATTGCTCCTCGCTCCAAGCTCCCCAACCGAGTAGTACCGAGGAACGACTTCGACTACTTTGAGCAGTATGGACGGAAAACCCTAAATTAGGGTTTGCGGCACATCACATGTGTTGCAAAACAGTCTCAACCATCCATCTTCTCAGGTATAGATGTAGATTCAAAAGGCCAAGAGCATGTCAACACAATCACCGTGGGCCCACCTACATACCTGACCGATCAGTCAGGACCAACCATGGTTGGTCATCCTGATTCATACGCCCAAACAGAGCATGACGCACGGCCGTGAAACCCAAAATTAGGGTTTCTAAGCATCACTAGCGTTCATTTTCTCCGGCACGAATGGAGGGTCCAAGATTAGATTAAGCAGGTCCGGTCATACCAACATGACCACCGTGGACCCATATATCCCCTCACCTGATCTTCCAAGGCATACCATGCCTGGTTATCCCAAATCATCCGTCCAAACTAGCGTGGTCACACTTCCTGATTGCAAACTAATCTCAACCACTCAAATTTGCCGGATGATTTGAGTAGCTTAGATCATGTTTATGTGGGTTGTCAGGTTATGGACGTGAACTACAGCCTACCACCTACATGCTGGGTCAATCGTCCAGGACCGACCAAGCCTGGTCGTCTTGGAACACGTGCATGAAGATGGCATGAGGAGCGGCTTTTGCGGCACCAGTTTTCTGTCGCAAATTGATCTCAACCACACAACTTCGCAGGACGAATTGATTGGCCCAGATCACACTTTTGTGAGACAATAAGGTATGACCGCCTACACCGGCATGTCGTCTACACGCATGCACGATCGGCCTGGCCAAAGTTGTGTCCCAAGCTTAGATTCGACCAAGCTGAAAAGTGATACTTGCGCACTTCTTCATAAACCCTAATTCCATCAACGGTCGCAGATGAGTGTCTCAAAGATCATCTCGTCCTTCCAACTTCACCGACTTAATTACACATCCCTGGTCAGGAGTTAATTGGTCAGTGTGGAGTCATGGTGATCACCATACGTCACTCTACCACACTATATGGTCGGCCAAGGGAGGACTTTTTTGCGCAACCTCCAAACCATCACATGAAGTAGGTTGGACATAAGGTTATTTTGAGACTCTCAAACAACGATGCTTCATACATGCTGAATATACTCGATACGGTACCTGCATAGTATACACATGATATTTGACAAATATCGACTTCCTGAATAACGCAGTTATTCAATCTAGCACTACATGCTATTTTTTGTGGGTCCCACGATCCACACGTTCAAGACATCAATCATGTCACAAAATGGGGGATACATACTGGGGTATTGGTATGGCGGTTTACAGCGTGCAGCGCACAACGCGCCATCATAAGAACGTGTCAGGAAGACATGGACGGTTAGTGATGATGGGAGAAGTGGAAAAGCCTAGTCGTGTGACACCAACACACTACTCCACTACTCCATCACTCCACTTCCCACGAGATACGAAGGTTAGGCTAAAAGACTTGTATAAATAGGTTCTCCGCCCTATTTTTCCCAACAACGGAACAAGACGAGATAACAGAGGCAAGTGTTGATACAATCGTATTCAAACACCGGGGTTGATAGCTTACATCCTGCAAGCCAGTTCAGCTTTTTGATACAAGTCATACATAGCCAACACCTTCACAATCTCAATACCTTCTTCGCTTCCCTCCCTAAGATCAACCCCATCTCCTTCACTTTGTGACCGAAACAAGTCTGGAACGGCCATTTCTTGGTTTAGGACGGACTTGAACAGATTGATCTCTCGAATCTACAAGCACTCACCACGCAGTATATTTGTTTAAGGTTTAGATTCATTCCTCATCCAAACCCCAAATTACCAAAATCGTCAGGAATAGTTTTCACCCATAAACACATTCATACAAGGTTTACAAGGTATATACTCAAAAATAAGGTTGTCAATGGGTACCCATTACCCGGAACCGAAACCGGACCCGGAACTTATGGGTCCGGTTCCAGGTCCCAAAGTTAGACCCATTAACAACCTAGGACCCGGCGGGTACTTACACGATTGGACCCGATTCTAAACGGGTCCAAATGGGTAATACCCGTTGGTCACCCGGTTATTCATTCTTTTATTAATATTTTTTAGAAAATTACAAGTATCTTGTTAGTTTTTGAAAAAGCGGGGCTCTAACAACCATACCTAATATTTCGATTAGAAATCTGTATGGACAACTCCGAGTTGTTTTCTAGAGAATCAACTAGACAGTTAGACTCAATCAATATAAAATACTCAAGGAGTTATTATCTCAATCTCAATTTGATTTACTCAAGCAAATATGATTCCCGAGTCTTAATCAAAGAGAGATAACTTGGATGGTACCAAAGACCAATATCCAAGTGTCAATCAATTTAAATCAACAACCAATAAGGTCGGATATTCTAATTGATTGAACAACGCACAACCGGTATTATTTCTATTATATAACGAAATATAATGCGGAAAAGAAATAACACAGACACCAGAATTTTGTTAACGAGGAAACCGCAAATGCAGAAAACCCCAGGGACCTAGTCCAGATTAAACATACACTGTATTAACCCGCTACAGACACTAGCCTACTCCAAATTAACTTCGTTTTGGACTGTAGTTGAAACCCAATCAATCTCACACTGATCCAAGGTATAGTTATGCTCTTACGCCTATGATCCCAGTAAGATACTGCGCACTTGATTCCCTTAGTTGATCTCACCCACAACTAAGAGTTGCTACGACCTAAAGTCGAAGAGTTTAGCAAACAAATCTGTCTTACAAATAAAAGTCTACAAGATAGATAAATTCGTCTCCCACGAATAAACCTATGAGTTTTGTTCCGTATTTTAATAAATCAAGGTGAACAGGAACCAATCAATAAAACCAGACTTATATTCCTAAAGAACTGCTCATTTTTATCAATCACCTCACAATAGTCTTAATCGACGCAGCGAAAAAAGATATTGTGGAATCACAAACAATGAGACGAAGATGTTTGTGATTACTTTTATATATTTCATATCGGAGATAGAAATCTCAAGCCAATTATTACAATTGTACTCGTACGATAGAAACATCAAGATCAGATCACACAACTACAAGAAAGGTAGTATCGGTCTGGCTTCGCAATAAAGTCTTTAAGTCGTTAACCTGGTTTTAGAAGAAGAAAACCAAAGGTTAAAGGAGAAACGACTCTAGATTAGCAAACTAGTATCACACAGAATGTATGGGGATCAGGTTTCCCAGTTGCTAGTGTTCTCCCTTATATATATAGTATTTCAAATCAGGGTTTGCAATCAATGTTAGCTTAGTAACAAAGCATTCAATATTCACTGTTAGATGAAAACCTGATTAGATACAAGCTAATATCTCTCAACTGTTAAATCGAAAACTTAGATTTCCATGCACACATGTACTTGACGATTTTGGGTTTGTGTAACCGTACCCAAACGTGGACAATAGTTGATTCAAGATTAGTCAACCAAATGGTTAGCCAAATGATAACTTTCATATCAACCATATTCTTCTTCACCATAACTAGTACAAATGACTCAAATGAACTAGTTAGAGAGTTGTTCAATTGCTATGAGATCTTATGTACTACACAAGACACAATTGAAGAAAAAATGATGTGATTCACTCGAATCGATTCATGAACTATAAAGCCACGGTTTGCAATAACATTCCTTAGATAATTTAAATAAGTTCACGAATATCGTTTTTAGACATAACCACTCAAGTTCGCGTAATGGGTTCGCGGACTTAAGTAACCGGTTGGAGTTCACAAACTCTAGCAGAAATTCTAGGGTTCGAGAACTACGCTCGTTCAAGGACTGGGTTGACTGCTCAAGTTCCGGTTTTCACTTGATCAACAAAGTTCGCAAACTTCGGTTGAAGTGCATAAGGACGTATACATGTATTTGTTACCCCAACAATGTTTATATCCCCCAGTGGTTATATTGTCTAAGCTCTCATTTCAATCATTGAAACATTATCAGAAGACGTCATATAGTTGTTATTCACGAACTAGTTTTCATCAGAGCAATTTCCAAAGTGATTGAAACATAACATGACTTTTGTCATTAGGCAAAGATGAACTTGGATAAAGCTCAAGCTTTACCAACACACATTTCGAGAAATAGATAAGCAATATATACTCAGCTCGAAATGTCACATGTGTATATCTTTAGTCTATATAGTAAAACGACTTTTGTCTCAAGATAGGAGATATAGTAGATAGACTTTTGAGTGATAGATAAGTTCAAGTCTCCACATACCTTTTAGTTGATAAAGATCCACTGGTTCCTTGAGTAGTCCTTTGTCTTGTATGATAATTTCCATGGAGTTCTTGAGCTCAACTATACTTTCTATCCTAGTCCGAGACCTTAGCTATAGTAGACTAGAAATCAAGACTTTATAGTTTTGATCACTAACATTGACAAATATGCTTGATATAGCAACGCATGCGAGTTTGACCGAGCAGTGCTCTAACAATCTCCCCCTTGGTCAATTTTAGTGGAAAAACTATTAATACATATGGAATACAAAAAATATATAAATAAACTTTGTAGTTCCTATTCCACATGTCTAATCTTCAACAATACTCGAAATCTTCGTCACTTCCAAGTAATCCAATGATCCCAAAGGTTGTAAGTTTATCATCATCGTTGTTGAAAATCCGTAGCTATAACAATGAGAAAAACATCGGTTCTCAATCATTGCTATACAGTGTCATAGTATTATTTCACAGCGTCAAAGTCCAATTGCATCACAACTTCAACAACAATACTATGGTGATACTTTACTCCCCCTTAGTCAATACTCCATCTCACATGGAAACCACCCCCCCTTACATAATGATCTGAAAACCATATGTATTTGTAGTGTGAACTACAATTAATTCTCCCCTTTTTTGTCAATAAAATTAGCAAAGGTACAAGAACGGGATCCTAATGAAATTTCCAAAAGAGACATTTCATGACCAAAGGTAAATATGTATCATCTTGTTTAGATGCAATCATAAAGATGAAGCTAAATGCATTCATCAAGGAGTTTATAAAGACGCAAGATAACCCCTCTAATATTCTACAGCCACACGCCCCATAAAGATTTGGCAATTAAGCACAAGTTCAAAAGAACTCTCCCCCCTTAATATGTCATTCCCTAAGGAACAACAAGAGCGACCTTAATTTCAAAAGAAAAAAAGTATTTCTTTGGACACCAAAAAATAACAAAAGAAATAATTTTGTATCCAAAAATTCTCAATTAAACTAACCACAAGAGAACTCATGATTAATTTAATCGGAATACATAACCAAAATAACCACAAACGAATCTATGATTTGTCTAGTTGGAAATGCTCACATAAGAATAATTATGGAGCCACACAATATATACATAGGATATGGATCAGGGAAGATCAATACTACGGAATAGACAAGGATTCATTCTATTTTCCATCTCTATTTTCACAAGACATACAATAGACATAATCCCTGTAAACAAAAATTCATCCTATCTTCCATCAATTATTTGTATAACGACATAATAGGTTCAATTTTTGTTAGTCAAAAGTCCATCGATCATGTATCAATACATGCATATCGACATATGAAAGAGATAACTTTTGACATCATATGGGATAATAATAGTTCACGGACGCAAACACACATATCCCATTACATATTGCAATATATAAAACCATAAAGATTAATACTGCAAAAATCATCTTCCAAATCAACTTTAGAATTTAAATGAATAAATATAAAAGCATTGAAGATGAATACGTTGGACATAGCTATGTGAAATCATAATAATTGCTATTCCAAACTCTAGTAATCCTTCTCAAAAACAAGAATAAATTCCCATAAGAAGTTTCCTAGGCACCAAGATAAACTCGTAATGCACATATAAGATGATTTGTCCATAGAGGGTAAAATCAATCTTTTTCGCCCGGATTTATACCAATAATAGCTACCAAAGGCGTATAAAAAGATTTTCCAACAACATTCTTGTAAAAGCTACAAATTATGTTAGAAGAGTAGTACTCCAAGAATCCAAGTTCCCAAGTTCAAGAGAAGTGAAACAAGTGCAACGAAACGGGAGCAAAATACTCAAAAACAAGAGATAGGAAAAATACCAATCTTAACTCATCCAAATTCAAGATCTCTCATCTCCATTTTGAAGATGATTTAAAGAGGTAGAGAGTGCAAAAAGAATGAGTTCATTCTGAGTTCGGACGAAGAAGTTACGACCAAAATAATTTGACCGAATGTCAACATCTACAGGAAAGTCTGCGAACTTATGGGTTTGCACACGAATTTTCAAGTCCGCGAACTTAAACTCCTTTTTAGAAGAATCCAATCGACTTATCGAACATAATCTGTATGCCCCAATTTTCATGCTTTCCTCACCGTATTCATTCCTTGGTGAGGATGCACTTACAACACATTCAGGTTATGTTGAGGTGAACAATATATTGCTCACCACAAGTGACTTTTGGATTATCATGAAAGAGATCACTTTTAGAACCTTTCACATCCAAATCCATCTTTCCAAAGAACTTTTTAAGTTCCAACATCATGGAAACTGCGTTTTCCATAGTCATGGAATTTTCTAGGAGATCATTCCTTTTCACACTCAAAACATCATTGAATTTCTTTGGTATCCCACTTCTGAGTGCGTTTAGGAACAACCAGAACTTTCTTCCCATTACTCTCTTATAGATTTCTCGAGAGAGAATTGGATTTACCATTCTTTTGAAATTTAGTCTTTTTCCAATTGGGAGCATCAGATCTTGTCTTCGTCTTTACAAAGTTATCCTTTTGATAACCATTACGATTGTGAAAAGGCTTCGTATGACGTTTATAGGCAAAACTAGGAAAATCACCGCACTGATTTCTTTTCCTAAAGGTTGGACATTCACAACCTGTAACATTAAGGGGATTAGCCTTAACATATGATCTTGGTTTCACAACTTCTTGTGATGCCCAAACAAGAACATCATGAAGTTTATCATTCCTTATACGGAAACGACATCTCATTTCCAGGTGACCTTTATTTCCGCGATAGTGACAAACATAAGGAATGTTCTTACCTCGATCTGTGTGTGCTGACTTTGGAGGTTGATATACTTTGCTCTTTCGAACCTTAACTGCCGGTGAAGGTATTTCACTTTTTCCATCAGTGTAAACCTTTTGTTGAGAAGAATCACTAGCCTTGACAAATTTTACCTCTTTGCTAATACTTAGAGCATCTATTCCCTTATAGCCCAATCCTCGTGTATCACGGTGATTTTTACTTGATCCTAGCATAGTGGTTAATTTTCTTGAATTGGTATTGAACTTTTTCAAGTCATATTCCAACATCTTGATTTTATCAAGAGCAGCAGCTAAATCAGCCTCAAGGCATTTTTCTCGAGCGAGAAAAATGCTTTCTCTGTCATTAAAACTTGCTTGCTGAGAGTTAATCCTTCCTTCAGTTTTTGCAAGTTTCTCTTCCAAGAAGAAGTATTTTTGATATACACGATCACATTCAAGTGACTTTCTACTCAGTTTTTCCTCGGTATCTTTGAGGACCGCTTCGCAAGAGTGATTCTGACCATAAAGACCACCGTAGATCCTTTTCAATTTCTTGTTTTCTCGACATATAGGAGTCTGAAGAGATGTGACATGAGAAGTTGTAATCTTCTTCATTTTTAACGATCCAAAAACTTATCATACTCTGAGATTTCCTCATCAACATCTCTATCAATATCTGAATCACCTTCATCAGAAAGTTCATCCAACTGTTCTTCTAGGAGTGTTTCCCAATCAATAGTTTTTACATCAAGAGAATGTTTAGATATTAACTTAGATGTGACAGTACTCTCAGGTGAATCCAAGCTTTCAGAATCATCTGGTAATTTTTGAACTTGTACGTTATTAAAGATAGACTCGTCCATATATTCAGATCGCTACTAACATAGACTTGTAAGGTCTTGAACATGTTTGCTTGCTCTGATACCAATTGAAAAAGTGGTGGTCTAACAACCACACCCAATATTTCTATTAGCAATCTGTATGGACAACTCCGAGTTGTTTTCTAGAGAATCAACTAGACAATTAGACTCAATCAATAGAAAATACTCAAGGAGTTATTATCTCAATCTCAATTTGATTTACTCAAGCAAATATGATTCGCGAGTCTTAATCAAAGAGAGATAACTTGGATAGTACCAAAGACCAATATCCAAGTGTCAATCAATTTAAATTAATAATCAATAAGGTCGAATATTCTAATTGATTGAACAACGCACAACCTGCATTATTTCAATTATATAATGAAATATAATGCGGAAAATAAATAACACAGACACCAGAATTTTGTTAACGAGAAAACCGGAAATGCAAAAAAAAACCCGGGACCTAGTCCAGATTAAACATACATTGTATTAAGCTGCTACAGACACTAGCCTACTCCAAATTAACTTCGGTCTGGACTGTAGTTGAACCCCAATCAATCTCACACTGATCTAAGGTACAATTATGCTCCTACGCCTCTGATCCCAGCTGGATACTACGCACTTGATTCCCTTAGTTGATCTCACCCACAACCAAGAGTTGCTACGACCCAAAGTCGAAGAGTTTAGCAAACAAATCTGTCTCACACAGAAAAGTCTATAAGATAGATAATTTCGTCTCCCACGAATAAACCTATGAGTTTTGTTCCGTCTTTCGATAAATCAAGGTGAATAGGAACCAATCAATAAAACCAGACTTATATTCCCGACGAACAACTCAATTTTATCAATCACCTCACAATAGTCTTAATCGACGCAACAAAAAAAAGATATTGTGGAATCACAAACGATGAGACGAAGATGTTTGTGATTACTTTTATATCTTGCCTATCGGAGATGGAAATCTCAAGCCAATTATTACAATTGTACTCGTACGATAGAAACAACAAGATCATATCACATAACTACAAGAAAAGTAGTATCGATCTGGCTTCATAATCCCAATGAAGTCTTTAAGTCGTTAACCTGGTTTTAGAAGAAGAAAACCAAAGGTTAAAGGAGAAAAGACTCTAGCTTAGCAAACTATTATCACACAAAATATGTGGGGATTAGGTTTCCCAGTTGCTAGAGTTCTCCCTTATATAGTCTTTCAAATCAGGGTTTGCAATCAATGTTAGCTTAGTGACAAAGCATTCAATATTCACCGTTAGATGAAAACCTGATTAGATACAAGCTAATATCTCTCAACCGTTAGATCGAAAACTTAGCTTGCCATACACATATGTACTTGACGATTTTGGGTTTGTGTAACCGTACCCAAACGTGTACAATAGTTGGATCAAGATTAGTCAACCAAAAGGTTAGCCAAATGATAACTTTCATATCAACCATATTCTTCTTCACCACTAGTCCAAATGACTCAAATGAACTAGTTAGAGAGTTGTTCAATTGCTATGAGATCTTATATACTACACAAGACACAATTGAAGCAAAAATGATGTGATTCACTCGAATTGATTCATGAACTATAAAGCCACGATTTGCAATAGCATTCCTTAGATAATTTAAATAAGTTCACGAACATCGTTTTTAGACATAACCACTTAAGTTCGCGGACTTAAGTAACCGGTTGGAGTTCACAAACTCCAACAGAAATTCTCGGGTTAGAGAACTTCCATCAGTTCGCGGACTGAAACCAAGCTTCAACTCCAGCAGAAATTCTCGGGTTCGAGAACTACGCTCGTTCGCGGACTGGGTTGACTGCTCAAGTTCCGGTTTTCACTTGATCAACAAAGTTCGCAAATTTCGGTTCAAGTGCACAAGGACTTATACATATATGTGTTACCACAACAATGTTTATATCCCCCAGTGGTTATATTGTCTAAGCTTTCATTTCAATCATTGAAACATTCTCAGAGGACGTCATATAGTTGTTATTCACGAACTAGTTTTCGTCAGAGAAATTTCCAAAGTGATTGAAACATAACATGACTTTTGTCACTAGGCAAATATGAAATTGGCTAAAGTGAAAGCTTTACCAACACATATTTCGAGAAATAGATAAGCGAGATATACTCAGCTCGAAATGTCACATGTGTATATCTTTAGTCTATATAGTAAAACGACTTTTGTCTCAAGATAGGAGATAGAGTAGATAGACTTTTGAGTGATAGATAAGTTCAAGTCTCCACATACCTTTTAGTTGATGAAGATCCACTGGTTCCTTGAGTAGTCCTTCGTCTTGTATGATGATTTCCATGGAGTTCTTGAGCTCAACTACACTTTATATCCTAGTCCGAGACCTTTTCTATGGTATACTAGAAATCAAGACTTTATAGTTTTGATCACTAACATTGACAAACATGCTTAATATAGCAATGCATGCGAGTTTGACCGAGCAGTGCTCTAACAGTTTTGGCTTTGATTTTTTTTAATTTTAATTTGTTTCTTACATTTAATCTTTATCTAGTACATTAATAAAAGAATAATAAGAAGTTTTTATAAAAAAATTAGATCCAAACTAAAAAAAGAAAGATACTAATTTTTTTGAGGTTTTTTTAATAGTTTTCTTAATACCCAATGGGTACCTGGGATTTTAAACGGGTCGGTTCTGGGTCCATAAATTTAGGAACCGGATCCAGAACCATCAGGAACTGGACCCGACCTTTATAAGTAGGGTCCGGATATGAGTCTAGTGATACTCAGGAGGACTCCGACCCATTGACACCCCTAATCAAAAGTATTGTTAAAATGCAAAGCATCATACTCAATTGCACATAGATAACCCATCTTGGATGGTTATCAGACTCTTTGAAAGTTTTAGGTGCAGTTAAGTTGTTTCTTTGGATAACAACACTTAAAGCTAGTAGAGTGGGATGTATAGCGTGATAATAAGCTATAAAGTCTAAGCCTATAGTCTTTTTCTTAGCAACACCAGATTTTGATCTGGTATACATATCATAAATTGAACTAGAGAAAGAGATACCTAAATAGGTGGCATAAGATAATGATAAAGAAGTATTCATAACATTTATAGAAGAAGATATTACACCTGTAAGTGGCAGGGCTGGCGTAGTAATCTTAGTTGAAGATGATAAAACTGGTGCAGGAAATGCAATAAATATCGCAAAAGTAGGCTTTGTAGCAATTGAACTACTTCATTAAAAATGATATTTAGTAAAGTATACACAGCTTCTTTGAAGCACGGTCATAGCACCTGTAACCCAAAAAATATGCAGGAGACATATTTTGGACTAAGTTTGTCTTGTCAGCAATATTCAAGATGAGGAAAGCGCAAACATCCAAACCTCTTCAGAAACTTGTAATCAGGACTTCTACCAAATATAACTTGGACATTTATAGTTTTATATTACAATAATTGAGTAGGAATTCTATTGATAAGATAAGTTGTAGTCACAAAAGCATTAAATCATAACCTTTTTGGCACATAAGCATTAAAATTGAGAGTGTTTCTCATCTCAGTTATTTATCTAATTTTTATTTTAGCAGCTTTATTTTACTGTGAAGAGTACAACAAGAGATTCTTATGGATTTCATCAGTATCAAAAAAAAAAAAAGTACAACAAGAGATTCTTATGGATGTCATTAGTGTCAAAAAAACTTCTGAAAGGTCATTTAACCAATTCAAATGATTTTTTATGTTTTATTTTGTCACCATTTTGTTGCGAAGAGTACAACAAAATATTCTTATGGATATGCCATTAGTGTCAAGAAAACTTATGAAAGGTCATTTAACCAATTCAAAAGTTTTTTTATTTTTTATTTTGTCAGTTGGTTAAGTTATACTAGATTTAGATTTGAGGTTTGAAATGAAACTGAATTAGGAGTATTACGATTGAAGAAAAAAGTGAACCAATTTCGCAAAACAAAAACTAACTTATTCTTTTTTCTGTCATTTAAGCACCCCTTATTAGGCCATTCCTGCTGATTGTGTCAAAACCAAAAAAAAACATCAAATGCTACACTTATCAGGAAATATCTCGTGAAAAATATCTTTTCTTCATAAACCCGTATTTCATCCGCTCCCACTATAAAACCCAAAAACAAGATACTGCTCATCATTTTCATTTTCACTTCTTGACGTTCATATATAACTTTCTTTCTCGCAAAGCCTCCATAACGAACCGTCTAGTTGTAGATTAGGATGTCGTCAAAATAGATAACAACAAACTGGTCCAGAAATATCTTGAGATCCAAATTCATCATCTACATGAAGATACTAGGTGCATTTGATAGTTAAAACGGCATCACAAGCCATTCATATAGTCCCTCATTTGTCTTAAATGCAGTTTTCCATTCATCACCTTCTTGTATTCAAATTTGGTGGTATCCGTTCTTCAAGTCAATTTTTGAAAATACTGCCTCTTCGACCTGCTATCCAATAGGTCTTCTAGCCTAGGTATAAGGAACCCATATATGATGGTGATTTTTTAATGGACCGACTATTGTCTTAAATGTAGTTTTCCATTCATCACCTTTTTGTATTCGAATTTGGTGGTATCCGTTCTTCAAGTCAATTTTGGAAAATACCGCCTCTCCGACCTGCCGATCCAATAGGTCTTCTAGCCTCGGTATAGGAAACCCATATTTGATGGTGATTCTATTAATGTACCGACTATTGATACACATCCTCCAACTTCTATCCTTTCTCAGAACTAACAGAGACGGCACTGCACATGGACTCATGTTTGTCTCTAATAACCCCCATGTTTAACAATTTTTCGACTAGTTTTCGATGTATGTCATTTTGTTTTGGGCTCATCCTGTAAAGAGCAAGATTTGGTACACTAGCACCTGGTACAATATCTATATGGTATTGAATATCTCGCAAAAGTGGAACACCACTTGGTTACTCAATTGGTCCCAAGTTTTGGAAGTCATCTACTATGGGTCTCACCTTTTCATGGGTTGGTTCTGAATTTTCTTCTTTTCCACCCTTGAGGATCAACGCAAGGACTTCATTTAGAGCATAGCACGGTTGAACCCACCGAGCATTGGTATGTCAAGTTTGGTTGTCATATTTTAGTGAGTCAAAACTCATCTAATAGTTGATTGATTATGTACTAGAGTCAACTTCGTTTAGGTTAGACTAGAAAGTCTAGGAATATTGAGAAATAAAAGTATTACTCGAAGACCTAAAGAACGTGAAAAAGTAACGAGCTACAACGATGACATTATCCTTCCTCTTGAGGTTAGTAATATTGACTTGAACTGTTTCATTCCTAACGTATCTTTCAAGTCGTTCTATATTGAAAACATAACTGCGAAGGTGTGTATGGATATATTACTCTAGTATTGTGATACATATTGATCTTTGTACCTTGGTGACTATTATTATAAAGGCGGAATTTAGTATAATAATAGAAGAAAACTAGAAAACAGAACACACTAGAAACCATATTCGAAGAAAATATCTTCTCTAGATTATGAACAAGAAAACGATTACAATTCTCTCTTTGTTATACTCACAATCTCTCTAGGTAAATAACCTTAAGTTGTTTTCTAAGCTTGCTTTTGCAATAATTAGTTTCCTCACAAACTTATCTCTAGGGATTTGTCTCACAAACCTCATTTCTTTGACCTAGGTGAGTCTGTATCACAAACCACACTCTAGATATAGGTGTGTCTATATCACAAACCACACTCTGAATGTCTTAGCTATGAGCTAAATATCTCTATTTATAGATTTAATGATTTCCAAAACCTTTTAGGAATCTATTTTCTTATATAGGAGTAATTCCTTTTCTAGGATTATTACCTTGTTGTAGGAATATTCCTTATCTAGGAATAATTCCTTTTCTAAGTATATATTTCCTTATCTAGAAATATTACCTTGTCTATGAAACATTCCTTTTCTAGGTATATTTCCTTATCTAGGAATATCACCTTGTCTTGGAATATTTCCTTATATAAGAATACGACCTAAAAATCAGTATTTCTTCCCAAAATTACAATTATATCCTCAATTCATTTTTGAGGATCACTAGTTCCCGGGGATAGGAATATACACATGTATCATAGTGAGACATGATCATATGATCATAGTATTAGGGAATTAGACTACAAAGTATAACGCTTATCTTTTGAACTTCGTAGCTATAACATCGACATAATCTTATAAATGATGTTATGATTATGTGAATGGGTTAAGGTGAAGATTTAATCATAGGAAACAATGTTTTACATTTGTTTAAAGGAAGTACATTCATGAACTTGTTTTATGAATCGAAAGGAAATCGCTAGGCTTATTGGTACGGCTATTCATTGCAAATATTTGGATTACCAATATGTGTGAGATGGTAAAACCGATCGTAACTTTGTTATGTATCTTGGTACAACTAATCACAATGCCTAACTTATGATTTGGTATGACTAGTTTTGATTAATTAGTGTAACCGATCTTAAGTAATCACCTGAGATGGTATGATCGATATAGAAATTGGTGTGACCGATCCTAGTAATTGGTATGACCGATCATAGAGAGTTGTG
The DNA here is from genome assembly GCA_023529315.1 of Papaver bracteatum. Taxonomy (NCBI): domain Eukaryota; kingdom Viridiplantae; phylum Streptophyta; class Magnoliopsida; order Ranunculales; family Papaveraceae; genus Papaver; species Papaver bracteatum. The sequence continues at coordinate 88,322 of JAJJWX010000168.1, forward strand.
TAATCGATCCTTGTAATTAGTGTAACCGATCCTAGTAATTGGTGTAACCGATCTTAGTGACTGGTGTAGTTGCAGGAAATCCTACACTACACCCTTGATAAGATTTTACAGTAATTAACACATATTTGATGATTAAAACAACACTTTATTATTTGATTTTCAGAAATATTTACAAGTAATGGAAGAAGATCAAGAATACAACTGCTCTCTTGAATTTTCTCTCTCCTCAAGACTTTCTCAACACTCAAAAATACATCATCCTTTTCTGAATCTACTGGGTCTCTTTATATAGGGTCATTACATAGTGGATGACAGCTAAGTTGTCCTTTAATTTTGGATTTGGTTCACGATGCTCTCACGGTAGTTGTAATGCTGACTCTCGCAGGAGTTGCATCCATCGCAGAAAAATCACGCTCTTACCATGTTTCCTGTTTTCGTCATTCATTACGTCATTCTTTGGATTATTCTTTGAGCTATTCTGTGACGCTCGCAGAGTGTTATTTTAGAATCTCGCAAAAATGTTATAGCGATATTCCGATCCTACATATTTCCTTTCCTCATGTCTTCTTCGCGGAGTGAAGAGGATATGAGGATCTCTAACCCTTCATAATACCGCAACTCCCTGTATTTCCGCGTTTTTCTTTCGACAACATTCCGTGAATTTAGTTTAACGGCCTACACGTGTCGTGAATTCCCCCCTTCTTTACTGGCATGTCTTTCCTGAACAGGTCTTACAAAGGCAGAATCTAGTTACAAAACTAATTTTCTTCTTTTACTTTTCTATTATCTTCGTCTCTTCGTTCTGTTTTCCATCTGCAACTTTCTTCTCTCAAAGATTCTTCTGCTACTGTTTCCATGGAGTCATCAAGGTATCTCTTCTTCTAATGTTGTTAAATTTGATCTTATTACTTAGATTATGTTCATCATTATTTATTTGATCTGTTTTTATCTGATTTTATATATCTCCCATATTGCGCCTCTTCTTCAGCAGAGCCGTTCCCAACACCAGAGTCGTAGTCCAAAACCCTAATCTTCAGGAAGATTTTCAACAAAAACCCGTCGAGAAGAAAAGGAAGTCTGCGAGTAATAAGGTAGGAAGAAACATCTGTCTTCTTAATAACAATATTGTTGCCTCTGTTTCTTATCTATATTATTATTCGCAGGGTAATGAAGATGCTGCTAGACCTCGCAAGCAATATCGCAAGGCCAAATCTCTTGAGATTGATATTACTATTCCCAAATTTACATCTTCAAAACCTATTTCTACTACTTCGCAGATAGAACCTCCATCCTCTATTTGCGAGAATGTTATTATCAATACCCCCAATGATATCCATCCTCCGATAATAGAGACTCCTAGCACCGTTATGAACAAAGTTTATTCTTCTCCTATCTTACCCCCAACCGTTACCTTTCCGGACACTCCTCCTCCTGATGATGCAACTATCATAAATGATTCAAATCTACAGCTCACCATCATTACCACTTCATCCTCTACATCTCTTCCCTCATCTAAAGAATCATCAATAGGGGTTGATGCTGCTTTTAGAGTTCTGTCTGACATTTTAGATGATGCTAGAAAATCTTCCTCTGGACCCTTCAAATACGATGTTTGCGAGACTCTAATCAAATATTTTGGTTCTGACCGCACTGCTTCGCAAGCGTCTTTAGAAAATGAAATTGAAGCTCTAAAGAGAAGTCTCCAAGCCAAAACTTCAGAATGTGATATCCTTGGTCACAAGCTTCGCAACTCTTCATTAGATTATGAGAATCTTCGCAATAAAAACAAGGAATTAAAAGGTATATTTCTTTTGCCTCTGCCTCTAACTTTTCTGTTCCTGTAGATTTTCATCTTTTATGTACTCAATTTCCTTTTAAATATTTGGTGTGCCTATTTAGCTTTAAATCATAAACTAGTAATGAAGAAATTTGAATTAGAATCTGCTGCCGAAGAAGCTCGTGTTGAGAGAGATTCTTGGATGGATCAATATAATAGATTAGATAATCTCTATACATACTCAATTGATCAAATAAATAATCTTACCAATGAGAACGATCAATTAGTGCAAAATCAAAATCTATTAAATAGCGAAGCTACTCGCCTCTCATATTTGTTAACTCGAGCTAACTTGGCGATGAAATCTTTTTCAGATGAAAATAATACTTTATCTCAGGAGAAACGTATATTTTTAAACAAGATGGCGATCTCCTCGCAGCAAATAAATTATCTTCAGAAAATATGTAACGACCAAGAGCAAACTCTTCGTTTACTAAAATATGAACTCAAGGAAGTAACTGAATCTTCTGCCGCTGAGAAAGATAAACTTATCAAAGGCAGGCTAACTCTAAGTTTAAAGGCCGGTAAACTCCAAGATCAATATTCTCAATTAGAAGAATCCTACTCCTTATTAGAAAAAGAAAACACTTATATCCTCTCCAAAGAAGAAATCATAAAATCTCGCCTGAAGGGTATAGTTGGAGATAATTTCGATGATGCCATGAATCAATGGGAGAAATGTTTCTTATCATTAATTCAAAATTTAACTTCTCAAAAGGAAGGTAGTCATTTTGATTGCCTTAATTGTTAATTTTTCTATTTAATTTCTCTGTTATATTTCTTGCAAAATTTTACTTGAATATTTTCTTGTCAACTTCTATTTCTCGCAGAATCTGAAAAAAGCCTTTACTTTACCATTTCTGATCTGACCGAAAAATTAGCTAAAGTTCGCAAAGAAAACGGAAAGCTCACTGTCCATCTTGTTCAATCTCGCGATCGCACTGAGAGGAGATATGACTACCTTGAATACTACAAAAATATAGAGATTAGAAATCGTGACAGAGGTTTCCTTCGCAAGGTTCATCTTAATGCTGAAGTTCTTGTGAATGACGTTCTGTTATCCCAATCTCTTCCTCCAGTATCCATTGATTCTCTAGAATTAGATGATGATGAAATTCCTCTTCCTATAGATAATGACCTATACTATGAAAGTGATGAAGAAAACGAAGAAGATGTCTCTCAAGAAGACCCACCAGAAGAAGAAGATAGTCCTTCTAGAAAAGTAGCTACTGGTGGTGAAGCAATTGCTGGCGAAAAATTAGGTGAAGAAGAAACTCAAGATGATCGTGATGCAAAGAATACCATTAAGGATAATGAAGTTGGCGAGACTAATAGCGAGATTAATACAGAAGCCTGAATTTTGCTCTTGTTTTCTTTTCCCTCCTTTTTCTTGCGAACAATGTATTTTTTCTGCAACTTTGGAGTTCAACTTTGCCTCTGTTATTTTGAATTTTCTCAAGAAAGATAATGATATATTATTTATTAACTCCCCAATTTTCCCTTCATTATCTTTCTTATAATGATCAAGTGTTTCCTGCATTCTTACTTTGCGAACTGTGTTGCGATATTTCTTGCGAAATTATGGATGATGTTGCGATATGATGAATATGATGAATAATCTTGTTGTGTGATTCTGAATAACATTTCTGAAAAATTCCGAAGGATTCTGAGAAATCTTTCCTACATTCTTAAAAGAAAATAGTTAATGTTTGGGATTATTCTGTTGGTCTTATCTTGCCTTCCTAGTTAAAGGTCTTATTTTGCCAATTTTTCTGTCTGCGACAAAATCGCAAGACGTCTTTACATTTGTATTCAAAAACCCATTGATCTTGCCTTATCTGTATTTTGTCAATTTCTCTACGACAATATGATAAGTCTAAGTTTTCTTGCGAAAACGAAGCCATATGACATTTCCGTCTTGCGATGAAATCGCAGGACGTCTTTACACTTTCATGTAAAACTCATTGATCTCATCTTAACTTTCTCTTATGGCTTTTTGCCTCTGTATAATATTTGTCACGCGACAATATGACAGGCCTAAATGCTCTTGCGAGCGTAAAGCCCCATGACATTTCCGTCTTTAGACCCTTATCAGCTCCCTAATGGAGGGTGCCGCCCTTATCTTCCCCCTGGTTGCCCCTTCAAGAAGGGCACATCGGCCATACAAGACTATCTCCTCCCATCCGAATTTATCAACAACCAGTTGTTTTCACAGCCTCTTGTCCTTTATGCCTATATGGATTATAGTTACATGACTGCACCCTAAGTGGGGTTTTCTTCGGGTCGAGTGCATCATAGCCAAGACTTACCAAGAATGTCCAGGGTAGGTTCTTCCATCCCGGTCATCCTTGGCTCAACCATGTACCTCGGCGCCTTGGTCATACTCTGCACTCCTTAGAAGAGACTCTCGGTCGTCCAACCATGGTATAACCTTATATAGTTGGAAATCCAAGGTACCTCTCCCGGATAGGTTTTCTTTAACCCCAACATCTTCATGACTCAGGTTCCAGCAGCGGTATAACCTTATCCCCGAGTCACGCAAAGAGATACCCCCTAATATGACGTACTTTAGGTCTTACATTTGCTTCTTGCGAAATTTTATTCGCGAACTAGGGTGTACGCCATAAAGGTTCATCCCGTTCTTTGTTTCTTTTGCGTATATCGCAATCTTTCATTCTTTATTTAATCTTGAATAATCTTGTGAATAAACTCGCAGCTGTAAAAATTTGTTTTTCCCATTTTTTATTAAAAATTTATTACTGATAATACCTTTTTAAAAATAATCTGTTCCATGGTCTACCAAGTCTTTGACCAACATCTCTGCCCTCTGGGTCTACCAGCCTATATTCCCCTGTTCCAACTATCTCCTTAATGATATACGGTCCATCCAATTTTCTCGCCAACTTTCCACCACGTTCTCGCTGGTACTCTGGTGTTTCTCGCAAAACTAAATCTCCAGGTTGAAACTCACGTTTCTTGACTCGCTTGTTATATTCGTGAGCCAACCTTCACTGGTAATTTTCCATATGTTGTAATGCTTTTTCTCTCTCCTCTTCTAATTCATCAAGTTCTCTTAGAATCGTGCTAGCATTAAGATTCTTCTCCCAAACCTCTCTTTTTGTTGTAGGAATAGGAATTTCTGTTGGTAGTATTGCTTCAACACCATATGTTAAACAAAAAGATGACATTCCAGTTGCCTCTCTCCTAGTTGTGTTGTAAACCCAGACTGCATTATGTACCTGTTCACACCATGCTCTATGGTACCCTTCTAATTTCTTTTTTTAAGATGTCTGTGATTGTCTTATTAGTTGCTTCATCCTGACCATTAGCTTGTGGGTATAAAGGAGTAGATTTTCCACATCTTATCTTAAATGCATTGAGTAGCAATTCTATGTTTTGTCCTTCAAATGTTTTCCATTATTAGAAACCTACTGTGCTTGAATTCCAAATCTGTAGATGATATTTTCAAAGATAAATGTAAATATATCTTTATCGCGAATGTGTTGTACTGCTTTTACTTCTGCCCATTTTGTGAAGTAATCTGTCGCGACAATTAAGTATCTCTTCTACCCTAAACCTGGCACAAAGGGTCCTACAATATCTAAGCCCCATTTTCCAAAAGGCCACACACTTTTTGAAGATGATAATGGTGCCCCTGGTGCATGTATCCTCTTTCCATATCGATGGCAATCTTCACAACGCTTTGATAATTGTTTTGCATCTTCATACATATACGGCCAATAATAGCCTTGCATTTTTGTTCTATAAGCCAAAGATCTTCCTCCGCTATGATTACCAGCATCACCGCTATGCAACATTTTTAACACTTTTTCTCCTTCTTCCCGTGTCAAACATCTAATTAATGGCTCATTAAAATATTTGCGATACAATACCCCATCCCTTAATTCATAATTTTTTGCACGACTCTTTAATTTGTGCGCCTCCAATCTATTTTTTGGTGTTTCGCCTGTCGCCAAGTATGCGTGAAGTTCTTCTCTCCAATCTGCGATAATGTCGCTGGATGATTCTTTTGTGTCATTTTCTATTATCATTACATCCGTCTTTTATTCTTCTTCTTTATTAATTGAAGGTGATACAAGCGTATGAATTCTTATGCATCTCGCAGCTGGGTTTGTCATCATACTTGATATGAATGCAAAATTATCTGCAAGTCTATTATATTTTCTTGATATATGTCTCCATTTTATTTTTGGAATTCTCGCGGACAAATCTTCAACAAGTTTCTTGTATTTCTTCAGAGATGGTTCATTCGTTGTGTATTCTCCTTTTATCTGGCGAATAACCAATTGTGAGTCACTGGTAATCCTTGCATTCTCCAACTTCATCTCTACGACGAACTTTAGAGCATGTACCATAGCTTCATATTCTGTCTCATTATTAGTGGATGTGAAATCCAAACGAAATGAGAAAGCGATTTTTTCTCCTTCTGGCGAGATAAAGACCACTCCAATTCCATTTCCTTCCCCATTTGATGATCCATCCACTAATATTTCCCACATGTTGGGTTCCTTTAATAGATCTTTTGGATCTCCATGTTCTTCTTCTATTTCCATCATTTCTTCCACATCTTTTAAAGGAAATTCTGCTAAAAAATCTGCCACAACTTGTGATTTTGGTAAGGATAAGACTTCGTATTTGATTTCAAAGTGCCCTACTTGTGCATTCCATCTCTCAACTCTGCCCGATCTTTTTGAGTTCTTCATTACTGATTCGATGGGAACCTTTGTTAACACCTTTACTCTATGTGCTTGAAAATATATACGAAGTTTAAAGGTTGCATAAACTAATGCCAGAATTAGCTTCTCAATTTTTGAATAATTTTTCTCTGCAGAATTAAACGTTTTGCTGATGTAGTAAATTGGTTTTTCTACCCCTGCATCTATTCGCAATAACACTGCACCTAATGCGTGTGATGTTGTCGCAAGATAAATCAATAACTCTTCTCCTGGCTCGGCTTTCTGTAAAATAGATATGTTCATTAGATATTCTTTAACTCCTTGAAAAGACTTCTCACATTCATCTGCCCACTTGAATTTTGTGCCCTTTCTGAGTATATTGAAAAAATACTTGCATTTATCTCAAGATCGTGAGATAAATCTTCCTAGCGATGATAAGAGCCCATTCAACTTCTGTACATCTTTCACTGTTGCTGGCGTTGGCATATCGCGAATTGCCTGTACTTTCTATGGATCAACTTGAATTCCTTCTTTTTATACAATATAACCTAAATATATTCCTGATGCTACTCCAAAAATGCACTTCTCAGGATTCACCTTGATGTTAAAGAGTCGCATTTGATCAAAAATCTCCTTCAAATCTTGCACATGGTTCTTAGCTTCCTTACTCTTTATTAACATGTCATCTACGTACACCTCTAATGTTTTGTGTATCCACTTTGCGAACACCTTCTCCACCATTATTTGATAAGTTGCACCAGCATTTCGTAACCCAAATGGCATTTTTATGTAACAATATAATCCTCTTGGAGAAAAAAATGCGGTGTGTTCTTGATCTTCTTCACCAAGAGGGATCTGATTATATCCTTTATACCCATCCAATGAAGATATACTATCATTTCCTGCTGCTGATTCGACCATTTGAGGAATATCTGTTAATGGAAAGCTATCTTTAGGACAAGCTTTATTTAAGTCAATAAAATCTATGCAAATTCTTATCCCTTTATTCTTCTTTGGAACCACTACCATATTTGCAATCCATTCCGGGTATTTTGCTTGCCTTATAATTCCCGCATCGAGCATCTTCCACAACTCTTCTTCTATTTTTGAGTGATAAGTTGTCGCGATTTTCCTTATCCTTTTTTTTTTAATGGTCTCACATTTTTGTTAATTTCTAACTTATGACATGCAACTGATGGATCTATTCCAGGCATCTCATCCATACTCCATGCGAAAATATCATTATACTCTCGCAAGAGATTTATGGTTTGTTCTTCGTCACCTGCACCCATTTTAGTTCCAATTTTCAGCATTTTAGGTTCTTCTTCACTTCCAACATTTACTTCCTTTGTTGGTTCTGCTGTGGTGTAGCTGGCCTCAGATTCTTCCATTGGCGTTGGTGTTTCCATGACTCTCGCGGGCTCATCATCTTCTTCCGAGATCTCGCTGGGTATTCCTTTTCCTTCTCTTGCTTTTATCATGTAAACTTTAAATTCTTCTTCCTTCTTTTCCTCTTTTGCCAATTTTCTGCGAGCTTTTCGCAATTTTGGACGCTCCTCATAGTTTCTCACTTCAATTCGATAACACAGTTTCGCGTGATCAGTATCTCCTCTAATTTCTCCAATTCCACTAGGCATAGGAAATTTTATGCATTGATGTAATGTTGATGCTATAGCTTTGATTACGTGTATCCATGGTTTCCCCAATATCATGTTATATGGTGCCTTCACATCCACCACACATAATGTTACTTGTGTTTCAATTTCTCCTAGAGGAATGCGTACCATTATTTCGCCTTTAGGTTTTGTTATAGATTTTCCAAAACCATGAATGTGATAATTTGAACAAGACATCTCTTCATCCTTATATCCCATTTTCTTAAATGTATGATAGAATATAATATCTACAGAACTTTCTGCGTCCACCAAAGTTCTATTCACAGCCCATTCTTCTGCAGATCTTGTTGATTTCTTCTTCTCCACTCGCATAGTAGATATCGTGATTACCAATGGAAATGTATGATCCAATTTTTCTTTTGGTATTTCTGCTGTTGTGAATGTGATTTCTTGCTTTTCCCAATCTTTCAGAGGTGATATTTTCTCCACCGTCATAATTCTTTTTCCTTCAAAATCTCATTTATGAATCTTTTCTCTAATATTTTCATTGAATTGGTTGATCATTGTTTTTGTTATCGTATTGCACTCCAACTTCCTATAATCTTCCTTCGCTTTAATTTTTTCTTCAACTACTTCACCACTTTGTTCAATCATCTTCTTAACTCGAATATTGATTTTTTTATCTTGCTTTTTCCTATAATTTTCAAACTTCAGTCCCTGTTTCGGGCGCCAAAATATAGTTACAGGAAATCCTACACTACACCCTTGATAAGATTTTACAGTAATTAACACATATTTGATGATTAAAACAACACTTTATTATTTGATTTTCAGAAATATTTACAAGTAATGGAAGAAGATCAAGAATACAACTGCTTTCTTGAATTTCCTCTCTCCTCAAGACTTTCTCAACACTCAAAAATACATCATCCTTTTCTGAATCTACTGGGTCTCTTTATATAGGGTCATTACATAGTGGATGACAGCTAAGTTGTCCTTTAATTTCAGATTTGGTTCACGATTCTCTCGCGGTAGTTGTAATGCTGACTCTCGCAGGAGTTGCATCCATCGCAGAACAATCACGCTCTTACCATGTTTCCTGTTTTCTTCATTCATTACGTCATTCTTTGGATTATTCTTTGAGCTATTCGGTGACGCTCGCAGAGTGTTGTTTTAGAATCTCGCAGAAATTTTGTAGCGATATTCCGATCCAATAACTGGTGTGACCGATCACAAGCAATACCATGTGTATATGGTAATCATTCAAGGTAATTGATGTAACCTGTCATGGTAATTGATATAACAGATCTTGGTAACTTGTGTGACCGATCACAAGTACTTCCATATTAGGGTATAACCGATCCTAGTGATTGGTAGAACTAATTGAACCCATGGATGTGATTTGATATTTGATCAATCACATAGTTATCTTGGAATACAGATGAACCAATTCTAAACTTGTTTCGAAGTGTGGTATAATCGATTCCAAGATTGTAAATATGAAAGAGGATTTACAAAGAAGAGATGTCAACATACTTTGAACACGAACAATAACTCTTTTTTTTTCTTCAAAGATATTCCTTAGTACTTAAGGAGATCCTTTACCGAAATAAATTAAGAATCTTTTAATTAAGGTTGTTAGTTCTATATGCTTTAATTACTATAAATTAAATGCATATATCTAGAGAATAAAAATTAGAAATGTGCATTTACTAATTGGAGATTTTTTGTTGAGAGAATTCGGAAAATATTGTACAAATCATTTACTGGAATTATGAAAACCGAATGGACATTTATTGCATATCTTGAGAATACTTTCGGTTTTGGAAATTCCTTGGTGTCCAAACTTCCTTGGTCTATAAATACCTAAGTTTGCATTTCTAGCAAACCATCCTAAGAGACAAGTAAGCTTTATCTTTTTGTTGTTTCTGGTGGAGCCGTCTAATCGGAGAGGAAAGTACCCTAATTAGGTAAAATATCTTATGACCGCTTGTTTAAAGACTTCTGTGGGATTAAGAAGCTCTTCGAGTACCGTTGGTGGGAAAGTAGATAATTGCAGTGTTATTAGTTTTCGATTTATTTGATTAACTAACAATTGTTGAAACTTTGATTGCACCTAGTTTGTTTATTCTTGAGAATATTCTCTTCTGATATAAGATTCACTCAAACTAGATCGAAGTATCGACGGGATCTTTATAATTGTTTGTGGATATAAAGACATCTTGTGATAATCCATTTGTTAACAGACTCCGTTTGGTGCATGATTGATCATAAGAGATTCAAGTGGTGTTGTGCAGGTTTTAATTGAAGATTAAAAGAATATTTGAAGACAAATAATATTTCTTATTGGTTTCTCATATCTTTGTGTTGCACAAACCTTGATTGGATGGGATCCAAATAAAATTAGATTTATTTGATTGATTAGTTACGTGAGATCGGCATCACTTTATAGTTTCTTGTTGGAATCTATATCGATTGATTACGAATCTAAACTTGACTGCTTCAGTAGTTATTGGATAGATTGATCTAACCATGCAAAGGAGTTTATTATCTTAAACGAAAGAGACTTTGCATATGACTTGAGATATCTTATCTTAAAGAATCAATAGAGTTGTTACCAAACAGATTTGTTGTTCCTTTACTGTTTGGAATACGATCCAAAGGAATTATTCTAGTGCGTGCATTCACCGAAGTCGAAAGCGCAGGGATACTGAAAAAACTAAGTGAACTAGGGGTAGTTGTTGTAGTTACCTAAAATCGGTGAGAGGCTAAACTGGGATTCTAGGGTTTCTGAAAGTGAGTTACGGGAGGTTGAGCACAAACAGTCTTCGCCTAAACCACACACAGTGGCCGTTTAAAAGCTTCTTCAGTCACAAGAAAGGTTAGGGCTGGCCTGACAGTATTTTCAATGATGTTGTAGTAATAGTTCGTTCAAGACTTGTAGAGATTTTGATTTTTAGACTTAATTTTTTAAAGCAAAGAAAATAAAGAAAATAAATGTTGATATGTTGTGAAAATTATGGAGAGGTTGGATCTAGGATTCACCATTCATCAATACTTATGTGGTTCTAAATTAATTTATATCATGCAATTTAAACAATTGATTTGATTCTAAAGTATTGCCAAAATCAGATTTCCAAAATATCAAATTTTAGTCGCAAGTATAACGCATCAAGAGTCTAAAAATAAGCATGTGTCATCAAGAGAAAACACATTTTATTAATAAAAATCATTTAATTCATTTTTTATCAATGCAACTAATCATATAAAAATATTGCATAAATTTATAAAATAAATATTACCACATAATTCTTGAAAGAATGGCTTCCTCCATCGCCCCAAGGATTGGTTTAGCTCATCATCATGGAAACACGCTCAAAAGTTAATTTCATTGCTCAAATAGGTGCTTACAAAGATTAATAGAGTCAAAATGATGAAAATTAGGTGTTTGCAACGTTTTTAATTGTTGCAAAACATTGTTACAAAGAACGATATCAGTTTGGTGTCACTGTCACTGTAGCATAAATGACTGTCGCTTGTGCGTCTTATGTTCTTCACAGCAACAGAAATGGAAGTTCTCTGCAACTCGACTTTCTCAGCTCTGTAATCTCCCAAACTCTCCGTAACTCTACCTCCCCTTCTACTAACCCCGTAAAACCTTTATATAATCACCATGATGCAAAATATCTCGCACAATAAATCAAATATCTTCTCATCAACTCCTATCAATCACGGGAAAAATTGTGCGTTTCTAATCTTCTCACGTTTTTTTCTTCTAGACAACACACTCCTAAACATTATTACGCATCCCAGACAGAGTCAAACTTCAATAGAAACGATATCTTCCTTGTTTTATCAATGAACTTTCCATTTCTAACCCTAGAAAATATTCCTCCCTGATTCATCATAATCAACCGAAGTCTCCCTTTTTTCTACGTGAATGGACCCATTACCAGTCCTGTTTCCCAGCAACAAGATAATAACAATTTATTTCCCGTGAAAAACTCCAACCAAATCTCACCCAAAATATTTCTGAAATATATGCCGGTGAGAAAATATTTGCCTGCCCAAAAAAACTTCAAACTGTGAAGAAGAGTGTGCCCCTTAGAAGATTCATATCTCAGGTCAGTGGTTATGAGAAAGTGCACTCAGGTCAGGTCAGTAGTTATGAAAAAGTTCTGCCCAAAACAATTAGTTATGAGAAAGTTCCTTGTAGCTTGGAGAAATAGATGACCTATTTATAGCTGAATTCTCTAATCTCAGGTCGGTGAAGATAAGGATTGCTTTACGTGCCCTACGGAGAAATTCTCCCGTCTCTTTAGGAATAGAGATAAACTAGGTTGAGTTTATCTCATTATTCCACTGCCTTTACTCTCTTCTGCGGTGAGAAATAATCCGGGTATTTCTCACACGTGCCGTAGACCGCAAAACCAAAACCCTAATTATTATCCCTCCATTTGTGTGAATCTGATTTAGCCATTGTGATAATGTGTTGAGAGAGAGAAATATCATCTTTAGCCGAGTTGGCCAAGATAGGGAGATATTCTCCAATCTGTAAGAATAACTAGGATGAGTCACGTGAAAAGGCATGAGATGCCTTAGAATTCTTATGGAGAGTCTAAAAAGGAAACTCGATTCTTACATGAGGCTCGTGCCTCTCATGGGGAATATTCATCCTTGTTTGATATTTTTCCGAGAGATTCGAATGTCTCCGAGATTTTGAGGGGACATGTGAATCTCTTTGAGATTTTATGGAGAGATGTGAATCTCTTTGAGATTTTGTGGAGAGATGTGAATCTCTCTGAGATTTCAAGAAGAGATGTGAATGTCTATGAGATTTTTCAGATCTCTCCAAGATTTTGAGAAGAGATATGAATCTGTTTGAGATTTTCCAGAGAGATTTGAATCTCTCGGAGATTTTAAGGAGAGATTGATATTTGAATCTCTCGGAGATTTTGAGGAGAGATGTGAATATTTTTGAGATTTTGCAGAGAGATGTGAATCGCTCCGAGATTTTGAGAAGAGATATGAATCTCTTTGAGATTTTGCAGAGATATGTGAATCTCTATGAGATTTCGAGGACGGACCAAAATCTCTCAGTGATTTTGCAGTGAGATTTGAATCCCTCCGAGATTTTATAGAGATATTTTGCAGACGGATCAAAATCTCTCCGTAATTTTGCATAAAGATTTGAATCTCTCCGAGATTTTGCAGAGAGATTTATCAGACGGATCCAAATCTCTCTGTGGTCAGCTGGGACTCATCTTGGAGAGAGAGAAAAGGCTTTGTACGCCCAATTAATGCCTCTGCGAGACTTTGACTCACTTGTCTTTGACCAACGTATCTTGCAGAGATGTGCTAGGAATCAACTGTGTGTCCTTTTGATGGGCCAACAAGACTAGTGTATCCTAAAAGGATGTTCTATGAGTCTGTCGAAAGGGCACAGAGGCAGAATAACCAGCGTATCTCACGGGTATGTCCTAGAAGTTATCCGAAAACCTCAGTAAGTCGAGTCAGAGCCTAAAGCAGACATGACCAGTGTATCTCGCGATGATGTACTAGGAATCATTACTTGATATCAAATAGGGTGAGTCGTGCTTACATGATATATGCAAATCTCCGCTCTGGGTCATAAGTCCTCGGGGGACGTCTTTACGCATATATAGATATTACATGACCAGAAGTATCTCGTCGAGGATGTATACTAGGAATCATGGCATCACAATCAGCTGCGTCTTGTGAAGACATGTTGGAATTATGGATTTTCTGGTTCAAAAGTCTATTGGGGACGTTTTACGCTCTACAGAACCTACATGACCAGCAGTATCTCGTCGAGAATGTGCGCTAGGAGTCACGTCATCACGACCAGCAGTATCTCAAGGGGATGTATACTAGAAATCGTGGCTAAGGATGCCTTGAGGTCCAAGGGCTTTAATCTCTCCCATGAGAGTTGAATTTTGTCTATGGTCTTGAAATACCACTTTTGACCCCTTATCCAAATTTCACCATCTACATTAAGTCCCCTGCTAAGAGTAGAACCTTGATTGTTCTATGATGAGTATATATATGGGGTTAAATTGTTCAGATATGAAATTACAATCCACTTGTTCTTTTAGATTTGCAGAGTCCCCGAATTAATGCTTCGTCTTTGCTTGCTCTGATGATGGACTTCGAATCAACTCTGGACTTGGGAGCTTTCTGGGATCTTGTGTTGGATGTTAATGACATGATACTAAAGTCTTGATAAGATAAAATTTCCGTCTTGAGCGAATGGAATTTGTTAATTAGGGTTTACTTGGCCAAAACCCTAATTTTCTCTCTTTGTGCATCCTTGAGCTTCTAAGTTTATATAAGTGAGTATATGGGGAAGAGAGAATTTTTGAACGGTTCCTGGATGTCCTTGATGTTGGTGAAGGTCCTTGAGAAAAGATAGGAACTTACTTTTGAAGTTACGGAGTCTGTATCCCATGTAAATTCTAAATTCAGGCTTGTACTGTACACAAACCCTAATTTCTCTTTTCTTCACGTCTGAGTCCTTCGGAAACTCCAGAGAGGATTGAAGAGGCTTAGAAGGTGTGTATCTATCTTCTGGGGTTGGCACCTTGTGTTATGAGAGCTTGTTTAATTCCTTGTACCAATCAGGCTCCTCTTTATTAATTAGAAAAGATATATACATTTCAAACTAAGGGTATTTTCATCAAAAACCACTATGAGCTTGATTTTTCTTTGGCATGAGAGAGGCATGGAGATTCTATAGGCATAGTCATGTCTTGAAAGAGATATTGGCGCGTTTCTGGTTTTGCTTTTGCAAATCATGAACTCGAATTTTCCGTTTTGAGCTAGATTCCCTTTATTTTCTCTGAAATTTCGCCTCTCTGGATTCTGTTTCAATCCCATTCCTCTTTGAACACTTATAGAGATTAATAATCACGTTTATGAGGCCTTCATTAATGAGTATATGAGTGTTTGGTCGGTCTCTGGATATATTAAGGCGTTCTTCTTTGAAAATACTCAAAATTGTGAAATAAGGGTATTTCAGACAAAATCCCTTATGAGCTCATTTTTCTGAATAGTGATTAGACAAAAAAGTGTTGAAATAGGTGTAGATAATCTTCCTAGAGAATGGGGAGAGGCTTGGCTCCCTGTTATAAGAATAAAAATCCAATTTTCATCAATCTTTCCAGAATTAGGGTTATTTTCGTCAAAACCCTAATTCTCTTTCAAATTTTCTCGTCCAAAAAAAAATTCTGAGAGAATATGTGACATCTTAATACTCGATAGAATCATCCTTGATCATGTGAGGGTCTTGGCTCTTTTCATTTCTTGGGAGAAAACCCTTTCTTTGTCGAACTCTTGAAATTAGGGCTATTTTTTGTCAAAACCCTAATTCTCTTTTCAAATTTCTCTTCTGAAAAATTCTGAGGGAATGGATGACGTCCCATTAGAATTGGATAGTGTTTACACAAGTAGGTAAATTCTTGGCCACGGATTGGAGGATTTTTTTGAAGGAGGAAAAGGCTAGGTTTCCTTATCTGAGCCAAATTGCCTTAATTTCCTCTTTTTGATCTAATTCCTTTTCCTTTTGCTTGAGAGATTCCATTTTGAGATAGGACTGAAAAGATAACTGTTTTCCACCTCTTTTGCGCGTGTACTAGGTATGGAGATCGGTTTATTCTTGTTTGACAAATCCTATTTGTACTGAGATGCCATTTAAGATCCGAACTCCTCCGTCTTTTCCTGGAACTTCTTTCTTTGCTTGACTTGAACTCTAGTTGGAAAACCGTGTGTATGCATATGATTCCATGAGTGGATAAGAACTTGATCATCTTTCCTCAATAATCTCTGATGCATACTTCTTCGACCATAGAATTAATAGAAGTAGCCGTATTTGTCAAGGATTCTCTTCTTTTAGGTGTTCATCATAAAACTTCAGATTTGAGATACTAAGGGAGAATGGATGTAAAATCTTGATACGGACTCTGCTTTGAGTCATTAGCCACAACTTTGAAAGAAAATAGGATATTATTTTTAATGCAAAAAGAATGACTCTATTCCGAGTTTTTTTGGACAATCGGATCCGTGTATACATTTGACTTTAGTAATCCAGTATAAAAATTTAGGAGTTTTTCAGATTGCACTTACTTTAGTGTCGGGGCCGCATCTTCTAGGTCGTTTGTCCGTTTGAGGCATCCTTTTGATATGTTGTTGGGAAGACATAGAAGAACATATTTTCTTCAATAAGTAAGCCGAGATTCCTTATGGATTGTCATCAGTTTTCAAATCTTTAAGGTGGAATGTGCGGATGTCTGCTTTCGAAAGGAGTCCTTATTGCGTTTGAACTCTTGATGTATTGAGACTCTTAGGAAACGGCCTCTTAGAGTTTTATGACCTAATTAAACTTCCTTAGCTTATTATAGGCCGTTAATTTGATCCCCTTGAGCCAAAACGCGTTTGTGGCGTGCTTATACGTTTTTACCCTTAGTTACAAAAAATAATGTCTTCTCTTGATTCTTCATGGAAAGTGTGGACCCAAACAAATATGTAAGCATCCCATGAGATGTGAGATGGATTCCTTGATAAGGATAAGACTCTAGGCATGAGGCTAAGCTTGAAGGTATTATGAGAGGACAAGGCTTGAAGGGATTGGATGAGACAAAACTTTAAGGGATTGGACTAGACCAAACCCTAGTCGTGTGTTGTTGCTCCCTTGATTTTAATTTATGTAATTTAAACTTTGTAGCCTTATCTGATCATATCTTTGTTTGTAGGGTACTCTTCATGGTGAGAATGAGTTCTCCCTTGGTAGTATGGAGATGAGGCGAACTTCGAAAATTTCAGAGGGCTTTCAGAAAGAGATTCGGGGCGCAAAGATAACTGACTGGGAGGGTGATTTCACATGTCTTGACTTCAAATGAGACACTTGCCTACGGATTTAATATCATCATAATGATAACTCTGAATGATCTTACTTCTAATAATCTTGTAAACTCTGGAGGAGCGCATGGTAGTCGAAAAGTTGGAAAATGATACGCAGGAGGATCGAGGTGCAAAGGCCAAAGTGAAACAACCGAACATGAAGCAAAAGATTTTATTTAAGAACCTCCATTCTTCAGGGTTGATATTTTCCCTCTTTGGACCTTTTCTGTACGTATCTCGTAAAGGAAGGGGACTCTCAAGAGTTCTTAATTTATGCAACCCTAGCTGGATCTGTTTTGTATGCGGATAGATGAATACCCCGAGTAAAATTCGTAATAGAAAGTCCTTCCTTGCACGATCTTCACTCTGGAGGCTCTAGAAACTTCGTTTGGCATCCGATTTTAGTGGTTGACCCCAAGTTTCGAACAAAAAAAAACCCTCCTTTCATCTATTAGATAAAATTAAGATCTGGAGATCATTTTTTCGGTGATAAGTCCATGTGAAGTTAAACTAAAAAAATATAGGGTTTCCAGTGTTTTGATCATATCTATTGGATTGTATTTCGGAACTTCAGGCCCATTTAACATGCGCTAGCAGGTACATAGACATACATTTATCTTTGGGTGCACCATCAAATTCCCTACCATTTGTCCCAGGTTGTTTAGGTGGATGAAATATGAGGCATGTTTAGTATAGGAGATACCGTAGGCTCGTTTTCACCCATCCCAAACCCTAGTTTATCTTGTGCGTGAAGCCTGAGAAGAGAAACGATTCTAATACTGTAGGAGCGGAATATCACAAAAAATGATAACTTGCGAAATTGTGGAGAGAAAAACATCTTGCGAGCAAAGAACGTTTTGCGAGTAAAGGAAGTTCGTGAAGTGAATTTGCGAAGGTTCGTATGATGATTCTTTGATCCGAAATTAAGGGACAAGTAGTTGTTATCCAATATGTAAAATTATATAAATAGCCATTTAGACATGAGAGGAGGGGGGAGACACATTTTGAGAGAGGGGATAATTTTAGGAGGAGAGAGAAAATATGTGAGGAGAGATTTATTTTCTTTATCATCTTCTTCCCCAAAATTCTAAAGCTCCAATTATTCATTAATGGAGTCTCAATTGTAAAATCATGTAATCACATACAATCACTAGTGAAGCACCGTGGATGTAGATCACATTGATCGAACCACGTAAAAATCTTTGTGTCTCTGTATAATTTTAGTACCTTAATTCTTAGTTTCATATCAAATTAATTAGGTTTAGGAATCATTTTAATGGATTCTTATGAGGGTGTAGTTGTGAGATAATCCGCAACTACATAATTGGCGCTAGAAACAGGGAAAGATTAAATGGATTTATCCTTCCTGTAACTTCTTTGGATCAATAATTTCGTTTAATAATTGGTCCTCTTCTCTCTCTACTATTTTCTCCCCAAATTTCACTTTCTAGAAAATTCAATCTGAAACGGTAATGGCGTCTTCCAAAAGTAGAACCAATAATGGAGTAGAAAACTGATTTGAAGGTTTAATATCATCTTCAGGGAGATGTTATGATTCAATCAACTAAGTCCGTGTCTCAGATAGTTTAAGAATTCGAAGAAAAATGAAGTTATGCGAAGTTATGGTTCAATCTAGAGGTAATTTATACTAAAATCAATGATTAGTATAAGTCATCTAGTGGAAAACCAGAAGCTCAGATTGGTAAATTCAGATATGTCTGCGAAGTAGAGTCAGTGCAACTTCGTAGCATTCAAAATTCAAGTTCACAGCATCAGTTCGCATATCTACGTTTGTTCACAGTGTATAATGGTGCAACTTTAAATATATGAAGAGATCAGTTCGCATATTATGGTTCGCAATATATATTATGGTTCACAGTATATTATGGTTCGCAGTTTATACTTCGCAAAGACGCTAGGTGACAAAGACGCTAGGTGCAAAAAGAGGCAATTGCTAAAAAA
Source organism: Papaver bracteatum (assembly GCA_023529315.1). Classification (NCBI taxonomy): domain Eukaryota; kingdom Viridiplantae; phylum Streptophyta; class Magnoliopsida; order Ranunculales; family Papaveraceae; genus Papaver; species Papaver bracteatum. The sequence continues at coordinate 107,350 of JAJJWX010000168.1, forward strand.
GAGGCAATTACTGTTCGAGATGGTGCTACTTCTTTGTCTAATGAAGACAAAACTGATCCCATTTCGAAAACAAATACATGTTCCGTGATGGACAAAAAGTTTTATCATCGTGGGATTTTACGAATGTTCGCAGCAATAAAAAAAAAAAAAAAAAAAATCTTCGCAAATGTTTACGTTGCGAACATTCGCAGCACCAACACTTCGCAAATGTTCGTTTACCTCGCAAAAGTTCGCAAAACAGCAGAATTCTATTTCGCAAGAGTGGGCTAGAATAATTGGTATGCTATGAGAACATGCAAGACGATGCTATCTTCGCAAGAAAATCACATACTTCGCAAGAGACAACAACGACTCACATAAAAGCTAAGTACCTCTTTCCTTAAATATTTTATTTGCTTACGAAAAATAAAAGATTTTTGATTTGATTTACAAAAAGCGATTCAATCACACAATTACAAAGATGATACAATTACAAAGATCTCAAGATTTCACAATTACAAAAGAAACCGAGAAAAACATCTCGCACAAATCAATTTATATATTTCTCTTGAAAAATTTACTTTATTTCCAATGATATGATATTCGACATGGGGAGTAGTAGCTGGCAAACCTTTATGGCGTATACTCTTAAAAGGCAAAGCACCTCAGTGCGTCATATGAGGGGGTACCTATTAGGATCATTTCCATGGAAAAATATTTGTCAAGAGAGATGAAATAGATAATACAAAGGAAATCAAAACAAACAAAAAGATTTTGAAGTACCATATAAATAAAAAATAAGAAATTTTGATAAAAGAAATGTTGAATACTAATCTAAATTTTTATTTGCATTACAGCATAGCATGAGGCAAAAAACATGGAGTGAGAGTTTCACATGATAGATTCGCAATACTTATAACATTTAGAGGATTAAGTACTTCTTATACTTCTTAAGGATATTTCATACTTCTTATATATTTCGAGGATTAAGTACTTCTTATACTTCTTCAAGGATACTTCATACTTCTTATACTTCAATGGTTGATACTTCTTATCTACTTCGCAACATTCCGGGACTTCGCAAAAGAATAGAGGCAAGTATATACTTTTCAAGACTAGTATTCTTTCGCTCGTTCCTTCATCAACAAAGATCAAAGACTACTACAACAACGGATTTTTTCTTAAAAATCGCTCTTCAAGCAATATTCAAGAAAAAAGAGGCAAAATGTAGGAGCGGAATATCACAACAAATGATAACTTGCGAAATTATGGAGAGAAAAACATCTTGCGAGCAAAGAACGTTTTGCGAGTAAAGGAAGTTCGTGAAGTGAATTTGCGAAGGTTCGTATGATGATTCTTTGATCCGAAATTAAGGGACAAGTAGTTTTTATCCAATATGTAAAATTATATAAATATCCATTTAGACATGAGAGGAGGGGGGAGACACATTTTGAGAGAGGGGATAATTTTAGGAGGAGAGAGAAAATATGTGAGGAGAGATTTATTTTCTTTATCATCTTCTTCCCCAAAATTCTAAAGCTCCAATTATTCATTAATGGAGTCTCAATTGTAAAATCATGTAATCACATACAATCACTAATGAAGCACCGTGGATGTAGATCACATTGATCGAACCACGTAAAAATCTTTGTGTCTCTTTATAATTTTAGTACCTTAATTCTTAGTTTCATATCAAATTAATTAGGTTTAGGAATCATTTTAATGGATTCTTATGAGGGTGTAGTTGTGAGATAATCCGCAACTACAAATACGTTGGGGTAATATCATTACATGCTTTCTCTATGAGATCCTTATATGGGTTTTTGTAAAACCTAGCTTGCTTGATCGTGATGGAAACCCTAGATGGGTCAATCTTTTTCTGAATGCGATTTTGACTTGTGGAAGTATTTCAACATCTCTATCATGGGATTTAGTTTATTCCGATGGGATAGCATCTCGCAATTGTTTGTTTGATATCAAGGGTTGGAGTGCTTATGCACTAGGGTCAGTCGTGGGAGATGAGGTTCGGATAGGATATCTGATTATCGTTCGTACACCTCTTGTGAGATGTCTCTAACTTGAAGCGTTCTGAATTCTACCAAATTTTTTTGCACCCGGAGTCTCTAGGTTAATGGTGTAAGAGTCTTTCATCTAGAAGTTGTATGTTTGAGCCACCTCATGTTAGTCACAAAGATCCATGGTGCACGGTTCTTCGTCAGCCCAAAGTTTCTTGCATGAATATTGATTCTTATTTATTGGAGATGTTTGATCATTCGGGAAATACCTCTGTGTTACTCGAGATTGATCTTTTAGGGATGAGATAAAGTCATTGTTTAGTCTCTGCTAGATATCTTTATAGGGACTCATGCGAACATCCATTGCAAATTTTCTGCTGAGATTTATTCTCCTATAAGATGGTCAACCGGACTTGAGAGTAATAGACACCTTATGGGACTGGGGGAGTTGTATCTTGTCCTTCAGTCATCACGTACGACATGGGGTAGTTTGTTGAGCTGGTTTTTCGATAGAATAGGCTTTGACTGAGTGGACCGCTAATAGGTGTTTGGATGAGTACCGTGTGGCCTGTAACAACGGTCTCGGATCCTTCCCTTGTTTACTTTAGTGACAATAGGTGGTTGCGGCTGTATGTCGGGTAATGAATTTTTATCTTAATTGTTGGCCTCATAAGAATCGCTTCCAATTTCTTTTCCCTTGGTAGGTTCAGGTGGGTACAAAGATATTCTTCTTCGGCGTCTTGGGTGAACTAAGATATCATCGTAAAATAAAGTTGGATGGTCTTTGGTGCTGTTGAGCTAGAGGCTCGCTGAAACTGGTTGTAATTGTTGGGGTTAGTTTCTTCTATTTCTGACAGAACGGATATTGAGATAGTATGTCAACCAGAGGTTTTGAACCTTAAGATAAGTATGAGCTTTGGACGAGAGTCATCTTAGAAAATAGAATTGTCTGATACTTTGTTTCTTTCTGGTCATGACCCTCCAAAACAGGAAGAACGAAAAGTTATATCTTGGACGAATATGATAGTCCATGAAAGTAGGCTGCTCTGCAATGTTTTTTTTAGGTCATGAATTTTATGAATCCTTTCCAAGTTTTCCATAAGTTATCCTGTAGATAACGAAAAGGAAAATCCGACGGAAAAAGAACTAGGTCAATCAGATACATAATGAAAGAGTTATAAGTAAAATAGTAAAGTAAGGTAAACTTCCCGAGTCCACTGTGATCAGGTTGAGGGCCCTTGACCTAAACAAATTTTGGAGCAAGTATTCGTCAGAATCTCCAAGTTTAGATCATCATCTGGTCCTGGAGAAAGATGGTGTCAGCTGGATGGCTTTTCCTTTACTCTGTTGCATTTATAACAAGCTTCATCTTCTCTGGTGAGGTCGATTGCAAACAGACTAGATCCCATCTATGCTATTCTCATCAGTTTTCCTACTCATTCTTTAGGAAATGTATACTCAGTATGATTTGTGGGATCTATCCCTACCGAAAACTCTAAAGTCATTTTTCAGATAAGTCTGTATGTCGACCTGAGATTTTTCAAGATTTTTGTAGGACCAGAATATCGCCACAATACTTCTCTGCGAGATTAACAACACTTCCCAGCGAGCATCACCGCAAGATCATCAACTACACTTTGCGAGTGTCACAAAAGCAGTCAAAAGAGCGACGCAATAAATGACGAGTGAAGAAAACTGTAGAAAAGCATGTTTATCCTGCGATGGTTACAAAACTTGCGAGAGAAAACATTGTAACTATCGCGGTACAATCGCAGAATCAACCCGAAATAAGAGGAAAACTTAGCTGTCATCCACTATGTAACTACCCTATAAATATAGATCCAATGTGTCCAGAAAAGGATGATGTATTTTTGAGAGTTAAGAAAATCTTGAGGAGAGAGAAAACTTCAAGAGAATAGTTGTAATCTTGAATTCTCTCCTTTCTGAAACCAAAATAATAAAGTGTCATTTTTCATCTTCAATTATGAGTTGATTATAACAAAATCTTGACAAGGGTGTAGTGTGGGAAATCCTGCAACTACATTTTGGTGCCCGAAACAGGGATTGGATTAGCAAAATCATAGAAAAATGTGAAGAAGAAGATAAGAATTGTTCAAGAATAAGAAAATCATAAAACAAATCATTGAGAAATTTAAAGGAAGGATGATTAGAATCAAAAAGGATTGTAGAAAATTGGAGTGTGATGTGGTAACGAGAACAATGATTGATAGATTTCATGAAAATATTAAAAGGAAGATATACAAACGAGATTTTGAAGGAAGGAAAATTATGACGGTGGAAAAAATATCACCATTGAAAGATTGGGAAAAGCAGGAAATCACATTTACAGCAGCAGAAATACCAGAAGAAAATCTAAATCATACATCTCCATTGGTAGTCACAGTATCCACTATACCAATGACAAACGAGGAATCAATAAAATCTGTAGAAGAATGGGCTATGAATAGAACTTTGGTGGATGCAGGAAGTTCTGTGGACATGATATTTTATCATACTTTTAAGAAAATGGGATATAGGGATGAAGAAATGTCTTATTCAACATATCATGTTCATGGCTTTGGAAAGTCTTTAACAAAACCTAAAGGTGAGATAGTGGTACGAATTCCACTAGGGGAGATTGAAACACAAGTAATGTTATGTGTGGTAGACATGGAATCACCGTATAACATGATATTAGGAAGACCATGGATACACGTAATCAAGGCTGTAGCATCAATGTTTCATCAATGCATCAAATTTCCTACACCAAGTGGAATTGGAGAAATTAGAGGAGATATAGATTTTGCGAAATTGTGTTGCCAAATTGAAGTAAGAAATTGTGAAGAACGTCCAAAGCTGCGAAAGGCTCGCAGAAAATTGACGAGAGAAACAAAAAAGGAGGAAGAATTTAAAGTTTACATGATAAACGCAAAACAAGGAAAAGGAATACCTAGTGAAACCTCGCAAGAAGGAGAAGATCGCGAGAGTTATGAAAACACTAACACCAATGGGAGAACCCGAAGCCAGTTATATTGCAGCAGAACCAACAAAGGAAGTAAATATTGGGAGTGAAGAAGAGCCTAAAATGTTGAAAATTGGGACTAGAATGGAGGCAGATGAGGAAGAAAGAACTATAAATCTCTTGCGAGAATATAAAGATATCTTCGCGTGGAGCATGGATGAGATGCCAGGGATAGACCCATCAATAGCATGTCATAAATTAGAAATCAACAAAAATATAAGACCATTTAAGCAAAGAATAAGGAAAATTGCAACAACATATCATTCTCAAATAGAAGAAGAATTACAGAAGATGCTCGACGCATGAATTATAAGGCAAGCAAAATATCCAGAGTGGATTGCAAATATGGTAGTGGTCCCAAAGAAGAACAAGGGGATAAGAATTTATATAGATTTCACAGATTTAAACAAGGCTTGTCCTAAAGATAGTTTTCCTTTACTAGATATCCCACAGATGGTTGAATCAACAGCAGGAAATGCTAGAATATCATCGTTGGATGGATATAAAGGATATAATCAAATCCCTCTCGCTGAAGAAGATCAAGAACATACCGCATTTTTTGCCCCAAGAGGATTATATTGTTATACAAAGATGCCATTTGGCTTACAAAATGCTGGTGCAACGTATCAAAGAATGGTGGAGAAGGTTTTTGCAAAGTGGATCCACAAAACATTAGAAGTGTATGTAGATGATATGCTGATCAAAAGCAAAGAAGCTGAGAATCATGTGCAAGATTTGATAGAGATTTTCGATTAAATGCGGCAATTCAATATTAAAGTGAATCCTGATAAGTGTACTTTTGGAATAACTTCAGGGAGATTTTTGGGGTATATTGTATCAAAAGAAGGAATACAAGTTGATCCAGAAAAAGTACAAGCAATTTGCGATATGCCAACACCTGCGACGGTAAAAGATGTGCATAAATTAAATGGACTCTTAGCCTCGCTAGGAAGATTCATTTCGCGATCTTCAGACAAGTGCAAACATTTTTTCCATATACTCAAGAAGGGAACAAAATTCAAATGGACAGATGAATAAGAAAAGGATTTTCAAGGAATAAAAGAACATTTGATGAACGTAACTATATTACAGAAAGTTGTACCAGGAGAAGAACTATTGATTTATCTCGCAACAACCACATATGCGCTAAGTGTTGTATTGCTGCGAGTAGATGCCGGGGTAGAAAAACCAATTTATTACATCAGAAAAACGTTCAATTCTGCAGAAACAAATTATTCAAAGATTGAGAAATTAATTCTAGCATTGGTGCATGCAACTTTTAAGCTTCACATATACTTTCAAGCACATAAGGTCAAAGTGTTAACAAAAGGGCCAATTGAGTCAGTAATGAAAAATTCAAAAAGATCAGGCAGAGTTGAGAGATGGAATGCACAAGTAGGACACTTTGATATTCAATATGAAGTTTTATCCTCGCCAAAATCACAAGTTATCGCAGACTTCTTAGGTGAATTTCCTTTAGAAGATGATGAAGTTGTGGAAGAAATGATGGATATAGAAGAGGAACATGGAGATCCAAAAGAGTTATTAATAGAACCCGACAGATGGGAAATATTGGTGGATGGATCCTCAATTGGGGAAGGAAATGGGATTGGAGTTGTCTTTATTTCACCAGAAGGAGAAAAAACAGCTTTTTCATTTAGATTGGAATTTGCATCCACTAATAATGAAACAAAATATGAGGCTGTGATTCATGCTTTAAAATTTGCAGTAGAAATAAAGTTGGAAAATGCTAGAATCACCAGCGATTCACAGTTGGTTATTCGCCAGATAAAAGGAGAATACACAACAAATGAACCATCTTTAAGAAAGTATAAAAGGTTAGTCGAAGAACTATCTGCAACAATTCCAAAAATAAAATGGAGACACATATCAAGGAAAGATAATAGGCTCGCAGATGCATTTGCTTTCATATATAGTATGATGACAAATCCAGCTGCGATATGCATAAAAATTCAAACACTTTTTACACCAGCGATAAACAAGGAAGAAAAGGAAGAAGAAGATGTGATGATGGTTGAAGTTGGCGAAGAGGAGTTAAAGAACAACATTACGGATTGGCGAGAAGATCTTCATGCATATTTGGAAAGAGGAGAAATCCCAAGAAATTGATTGGAAGCACATAAATTAAAAAGTAGGGCAACCAATTATGAATTAAGAGATGGAGTATTATATCGCAGATCTTTTAGTGGACCATCGCTAAGATGTTTGACGAGGGAAGAAGGACAAAAGATAATGAAGATGTTGCACAGTGGTGATGCTGGTAATCATAGTGGAGGAAGATCTTTGGCATATAGAAAAAAAATGCAAGGCTATTACTGGCCATATATGCATGAAGATGCAAAACAACTCTCAAGGCATTGAGAAGATTCCCAGCGATATGGAAAGGAGATACATGCACCAGGAGCACCATTATCATCTTCAACAAGTGTATGACCTTTTGGGAAATGGGGGTTAGATATTGTGGGACCATTTGTACCTGGTTCTGGACAAAGAAGATATCTGATTGTTGCAACATATTATTTCACAAAATGGGGAGAAGTAAAGGAAGTACAACATATTCGCGATAAAGATATTTTTACATTCATATTTGAGAATATAATTTGCAGATTCGGGATTCCAACACAGTTGGTATCTTATAATGGAAAGTAATTTGAAGGGAAGAATATAGAATTGCTACTCAATGCATTTAAGATAAAGTGTGGAAAATCTACTCCTCTATATCCACAAGAAAATGGTCAAGCTGAAGCAACCAATAAGACAATCGTAGACATCCTAAAAAAGAAGCTAGAAGGATACCACAGAGCATGGTGTGAACAGGTGCATAATGAAATATGGGCCTACAATACAACTAGACGAGAAGCTACTGGAATGTCACCTTTTTGTTTGACATATGGAGTTGAAGTTGTGTTACCAACAGAAGTAGCTATTCCTACAACAAAAAGGGAGGCTTGGGAAAGAAATCTAAGTGCTGGAATGATTTTAAATAAATTGGATGAATTAGAAGAAGAAAGAGAAAAAACTTTGCAACATATGGAAAATTACCAGCGAAGATTAGCTCGTGAGTACAACAAACGTGTTAAGAAACGTGAATTTCAACCTAGCGATTTAGTGCTGCGAGAAACACCAAGTTATCAGCGAGAGAATGGTGGACAGTTGGCGAGAAAATAGGATGGACCATACATCATTAAAGAGATAGTTGGAGCCGGGGCATACAAACTAATGGACCCTGAAGGGAAAGATGTTGGTCAAATACTTGACAGACCATGGAATAGACTATATCTGAAAAAGTATTATCAATAACAACTTCTGCAAGATAAGAGATACAGGTACGTTGTAAATAAAAAATAAATAAATTTAACGATTGCGAGGTTCTCCTAAAATCAAATCAAAAACTGCGAGCATAATCGCAAGATTGGCGGATAAAATTTCGCAGAGATTAATAGAATGGGACGAACCTATATGACGTGCACCCTAGTTCGCGAATAAAATTTCGCAAGAGGAAAATGTAAGACCTAATAGTGCGTCATATAAGGGGGTATCTCTTGACATGACTCAGTGATAAGGTTATACCGCTGCTGGAACCTGAGTTATGCAGATGTTGGGGTTAAAGAAAACCTATCCAGGAGAGGGATCTTGGATTTCCAATTATATAAGGTTATACCCTGATTGGACGACTAAGAACCTCTTCTAAGGAGTGCAGAGTATGACCAAGGCGCCGAGGTACACGGTTGAGTCAAGGGTGTCCGGGGCTTATGAAACTACCCTGGACATCCTTGGAAAGTCTTGGCTACGACGCACTCGGCCCGAAGAAAACCCTACTTAGGGTGCAGTCTTGTAACTATAAGCCATATAGGCATAAAGGACGAGAGGCTGCGAAAAACAACTGGTTGTTGGAAAATATGGATGGGAGGAGCTAGTCTTGTATGGCCGATGTGCCCTCCTTGAAGGGGCAACCATGGGGAATATAAGGGCGGCACCCTCCATTAGGGAGATGATAAGTGTCTAAATACGACAATGTCATGGGGCTTTATGATCGCAAGAACATTTAGGCCTGTCATATTGTCGCGTGATGAAACTTATGTAGGAGCAGAATATCTCAGCAACCTTCACTTGCGAATATTGTATGACGCAACATAATAATGTCGCAAAAGAAATATTAGAAACGACACAATAAAGAACGACGGACAAAACATGAGAAAGGAGGGAAGACTTTGCGAATATAGAATTTGAATAGTAGTTCGCGATACTTCGCAAGCTATATAGTTGTATAGATTTCACTATAAATAGTAGTTCAAATGTTAAATTAGGAGAGGTCTTTTTTAGAGAGAGAGATAATTTTAGGAGGAGAGAGAAAATGTTAGGAGGGATTTATTTTCTTTATCATCTTCTTCCCCAAAAAACTAGAGCTCCAAATATTCATTAATGGAGTTTCAATTGTACAATTATGTAATTACATACAATCACTAGTGAAGAACCATGGATGTAGAACACAATGATCGAACCATATAAAAAATCTTTGTGTCTCTTTTTATAATTTTAGTACTTTAATTCTTAGTTTCATATCAAATTAATTAGATTTAGGAATCATTTTAATGGATTCTTATGAGGGTGTAGTTGTGAGATAATCTGCCACTACATAATTGGCGCTAGAAACAGGGACCTAATCTGGTTGGTTCAAGAAAGTTTAGAAAAATTTGCTACAGTTGGTGATGAATTCTACCAGATCTATGAGTTTTAAAGGGAGGAAATGAAAGTTACAAGAGTTTTTCGCATCTGCGAACAACAAACGCACCTTAATAGGTTGGGAACAGAGATGGAAATATTAGATAACGGAAACAAAGAGGGATAAATCGCTAATCTACTTAAAGTTATGCCAAACACTCATCGAAAAGGGGCTAATCTCTTCTTATCCTTTTTATTTTCTTTGATTCATTTTTCAGATTTGGGAATTTCAAAGTAGATTTTTTGATTTATTAAAACCAATACTAATCCTTTATAAAGCATGGATTTCTTTCTAAATTTTGATCCAAAATGAGTTTTGTTTACAGTTTTACGACAATCAAGTCTAGCTTATAAATTTAATTAACCAACTTTGAAAACATTGAGTGTTAATATTTCAGTTTGATTTGGGAATATAAATAATCTAGTTTATCCTCCTGTTGTTAAAATTTCATAGCTTCGCAGAAAGTCATCCAACAAGGAGCTCATCATCAATTGATTCTCTACAAAACATTTTTTGCAATAGTGTTCCCAGCAGCAAAGAGAAGATCACAAGATTAGCAAAGGAAGTCAGCGAGATAGGAAAGACCATCACGCGAAGGAATCAATGAAGGAAGGGTAAAGACAAACATTGTAAGAACGCAAACAAATTATCATTAATCAAGCATGGAGAGGATGCAGGGAATTGTTATGCAAAAGAATGGACACCAAATACAGATGAAGTATCCCCGAAAAAAGATGCATGATGGAACATTTCAAGTGATACTTCGCAAAAAAGCTGCGAAGAATTTCTACGAAGAAAAAGATTACATTGAACAAAAAGCTGCGAAGGAGAAGTTTATTCTCATGAAGTTGAATACCAACTGCATGAAGTTTATTCACTTGAAGTTTATTCGCAAAATAGATACAACACCAGTTTATAATTCACTTGGATAATAGCCTCATAAATTAAATCCTGCCAACATCCGAACCTAGTTTTACTTGGGATGTTACTGATCAGAGCAACATCTCAGTCGCAAAGACCCATTCAACTGAATCACACAGTCTATGCCTTCATCTATCCCAAGCTCCAATCAAACCCAGTTTGTTTAATTCGCAAGAAGAAGGAATAATACACAGTGGTAAAAGGAAGAAAAAAGTTTTATGAAATAATGGTTCACAGTATGCTAGTTCACTTCGTGAGGAGCAGTGGTGATGAAGTACATCAGTACGCCTAATGAATAACTGCTGGTGAAGAATATCATTGGTGAATAAGGAATATTTTGAACCATTTTTGAAGTTAGTTCCGTAGGTGAAAAGAAGTTAGCATAGAAATAAATTTTGCAGGTGTAAGAAAAAGCAGGAGAAAGCCGCAAACACATACTCGCAAACATCAGCGCAATGAGAAAAACAAATCAAATTCAGAATTAAAGGTCGCTCCCAAACAATGATGCAAGATCGCTCCTGGTTATTTCAGAATTTTTTGATTCTTATCAAACAAAGCAAACATCCCAACAAAACAAACATCCTGCTACAAACGAGCACATTAAAAGAGAAAACATCGCAAATTTACGAGGATATCAGAATTTCAGAATTTTTGTCTGCGAACGAGCATGAGCGCATTTCAGAACTTCGCAAAAGAATAATCACTAGTGAACTAGAATATCGCACATTTCATTTCAGAACTTAAGCAATGGGAAGGATTATCAAAGACATCCAGGAAAAAGATGAGAAGGAAAAAGACAACTTCAAATGCAAACTCAGGAAAGATGACAAAAGAAAGTATCAATCATCACTGCGTCAACTATACAAACTCAGGCACAATTAATCATTTCCAGGGACGCAACCCATGGTGACCAGAAGAGCTATGAGTAGCAAAAATATTTTCCAAATAAACAAAGGTTCAAGGGCCATGAGAAACACCATGGAGAGGGAAGCATTCTCTCATCTCTAAACTATTTTTCCCAAATTTTGCAATCTAAATTTTTTTTCAAGCATTTAAAGTTTCGCAAATGAGATTTCCTCATAGCAAATTTTATCGCAGAAAATTCAAGTATCTTCTTCGGAAAACAACAAAGCTAATTGAAGCTCAACAATGAAATGATACACACAAATTGTCAACGGGAAATTAATTCATCAAATTCACAACAGCATTGCCAGTGAGAGAGGCGTCGTGAAGTGAAAAATTACTGGTGAAGAAATGAACTCATTATTTGGAATTTAATGTACCAGCGGTGAAGAAGTTTCATTCTTGCGAAGAAATGTACCAGCAATTCCTGCGAAGAATGAATTCAAACTAAACTTACGAAAAGGGAAACTGTGCAGTCACGAAAAAATAAAATGAAATGAGTTGGAACAGCATCAGCAAAAATGGATCTCACAAGCATCAACGATTACAAGAGCATAAGTTAAGAGAATTTTATCTTTTTACACAAACAGAACTTGGTACAGATGGTTTGAGTAGCAGCATGTGAGTTTCAGGTCGTGTGGTCGAATCCCACGTCTCACATATTTATTTTTGCAAAAAATCCCAAATTGCGAAGGAACGAATAAGAAGAGTTTCAGCACGAGTGAATAAGAAAATATCTTACGAATGTTCGCAAATATCTTGAACCTTACGAGTGAATATCTTACGAGTGAATATCTTACGAATGTTCGCAGCATGAACACTTTGCAGATGTTCATTTACTTCGTGCAAATGTTTACTTCGCAACATCATTGGTTATTTCGCAAGAAGAAAATGGGAGATTATTTCGCAGACATATTTCGCAAGAAATGGTTAGAACAGTTGATACGGTGCAACATTACAAAAAAGGTAGATCAAGAGTTAATTTCGCAAGACTTCATTTCTCATTTCTTCTCAATTTTCAAGCAAATCATATACTTCGCAAGAGACAACAACAAGCCGCAAAAGGTAAGTACCATTTCCTTGAATATTTCATTTACATAAGACAAAGTATTTTTTATTTTATTTACCAAAAGCGATATATTCGCAAGATTTCTAAAATTTCTAAGATTTCAAAACATTTCAAAGATTTTTTAGATTGGTGAAAAGCGATACAATCGCAAAATTCAAAAATGACTTCATCGCAAAAATTTAAAGATCTCAAAATTTTTCAAAGACTTCAAAATTATAAAAAATAGAGAAAATTAAATTCCTATATTTCTATAAGAACAATTTTGATTTAAAGACGTGATATGAATACTTCTCATACTTCTTATACTAAACATTTTATGAAAACATTCAACATTTTATGTACATGAAAAATTTACGATGAGTTTTTAAAGGGCGAAAAAATACCGCCAAAAATCAATTGCGATTAGCTTTCATTAAAGAAAGACGCAAAAATTTACTTGCGATTAGATTTCATAAAAGAAAGACGCAAACTGTGATTAGCCTCCAAAAAATAAAGAGAGCCACAAAAAATTTTACACATGCAAACCTTTGTGGCGTACACCCTAGTTCGCGAAGCAACATTTCGTAAGAGGCAAAGTCCGAAAGTACGTCATTTAAGGGGGTACCTATAAGCATGGCTCAGGGAAACCGGAACACCACTAAGGAACCTGAGTACATGGAACTTTACGGGGTACAACCCAATAACGGGGTACCTATCCGGGTTAGACACCTTGGATTCTCAACCTAATCTTGCGATGTAACATGATTTAGGTTGGGCGACTAAGGCATACTGTCTTTCCCAAGAAGTGCAGAAAACGATCAAGGCGCCGAGGTACACGGTTGAGTCAAGAGTGCCGGGTGGGTTTGAAGCACATCTTCCATTTTTGACAAGTCTTGGAAAATGATGCACTTGGCCCAAAGATACCCCATAGGGTACAACCTCGTAAATATAAGCCCTATAGGCAAAAATGATAAGAGGTTGCGAACAAAAGCTGGTTGTTTGCAAAACCGGATGGGAAGAGCTAACCTTGTATGGTCGATGTACGCTTTCTTGAAGGGGAAACCAAGGGGAAGATAAAGGGCAGCACCCTCCATTAGGGAGCTGATACGTGCTATAAGACGCAAATGTCATGAGGCTTTTTGTTCGCAAGAACATAAAGGCTTGTCATATTTGTGCAACAATCGTACTTCTGCGAGCCTTATAAAAAATAACATAATAAAGAACTCGCAGAACATAACAAAAAAGTTAAGATGAGATCAATGGGTTTTTGCATGAAAGTGTAAAGACATCCTGCGATTTCATCGCAAGATGACAATGTCATGGGGATTTATGTTCGCAAGAATATTTAGGCCTGTCATATTGTCGCAACAATTCCTGAAGAGGCTAAAATACTATACAAAAAAGATGGCAAAATAAGACCTTTAACTAGGAAGGCAAAATAAGACCACAAGAGAATACACAAATAAACTTGCGAAGATGATTATATGTAAGCAAACAAACTTGCGAACATATATATTGAATTAAAGTTGAGATTATGCATCTTTAATATTTTAATTATATTATATTATGTGAGACTAATAGTGCAGGAATGGAAGCAATTTGGAGCTACATCAATTCTTGCGTACAAAATAAGCTAAGTAACACAAACATTAGCTATACATTATAATAGATAAGCATTTTCATCATACAAACATCATACAAGCATTGCATAAGCATTTCATGGCATAAGCATCGCATACGCATTTCATAACATAATCATTGCATAAATATCATAATTCGCAACAGTATTTGCAACATTATTAGCAACATTATTCGCAACAATATTCGCAACAGTATTCGCAACATTATTCGCAACATTATTCGCAACATAATTCGCAACACTATTCGCAGCACTATTCGCAACACTATTCGCAGCATTATTCATAAATGTTCAAAAAATCGCAGAAAAACTCAGAAATTCGCAGAAATATTTAGAAGTTAGCAGGGTTACCACTTGAGGCAGAGGCAAGATGAGAATAGAGACGCAATTTAATCATTCAACATTTTCTCAAGAATTCTCCTTCATAGATAAAGAACAGAGGCAACCATGGATACCCAAGAAAATATTTTATGTTCTTTATCTTCTCAACGAGAATCCTAACCAAAAATGGAGTAATAATTTGACGAATACTTATTATACTTCTTAAAGATACTTCATACTTCTTATATATTTCGAGGATTAAGTACTTCTTATACTTCTTAAGGATACTTCATACTTCTTATATATTTCGAGGATTGAGTACTTCTTCTGCTTCTTCTGAGATACTTCATACTTCCCAAGATGATACTTCTAATTACTTCTTAAAGCTTCAGAACTTCGCAAAAGAATAGAGGCAAGTATATACTTTTTGATTTTGATATTCTTTCGCTCGTTCCTTCATCAACAAAGATCAAAGATTACTACAACGGATTTTTTCTTAAAGATCGCTCTTCAAGCAATATTCAAGAAAAAAGTGGCAAGATGTAGGAGCAGAATATCGCAGCAACCTTCACTTGCGAATATTGTATGACGCAACATAATAATGTCGCAAAAGAAATATTAGAAACGACGCAATAAAGAACGACGGACAAAACATGAGAAAGGAGGGAAGACTTTGCGAATATAGAATTTTAATAGTAGTTCGCGATACTTCGCAAGCTATATAGTTGTATAGATTTCACTATAAATAGTAGTTCAAATGTTAAATTAGGAGAGGTCTTTTTTAGAGAGAGAGATAATTTTAGGAGGAGAGAGAAAATGTTAGGAGGGATTTATTTTCTTTATCATCTTCTTCCCCAAAAAACTAGATCTCCAAATATTCATTAATGGAGTTTCAATTGTACAATTATGTAATTACATACAATCACTAGTGAAGAACCATGGATGTAGATCACAATGATCGAACCATGTAAAAAATCTTTGTGTATCTTTTTATAATTTTAGTACTTTAATTCTTAGTTTCATATCAAATTAATTAGATTTAGGAATCATTTTAATGGATTCTTATGAGGGTGTAGTTGTGAGATAATCTGCAACTACAACTTATACAAAGGAAAATAGCAAAAAGAGAAAAGTTAAGATGAGATCAATGGGTTTTTACATTTAACAAGTGTAAAGACGTCCTGCGATTTCATCGCAAGACGGCAATGTCATAAGGTTTAATTCTTGCAAGAGAATTTATACTTATCATATTGTCGCACAGATGTTGAAAAAATTGATAAGACAAGATCAATGGGACGATACATGCAAATGTAAAGACGTCCTGCGATTTTGTCGCAGAAAGAAAAGGTGGCAAAATAAGACCTTTAACTAGGAAGGCAAAATAAGACCAACAGAATAACCTTAAAAAATTAATTAACTATTCTATTTTGAGATGCAGGAAAGATTTGTTCATCGCAGGAGAATATAAAAGAAAGCAGATTCGTAACATTGTACATTTTCGGAACATTGCAGCTGTACTAATCACATCGCAGAAATATTCATACTTTCACATAGTTCACAAAAAGGAGACACATGAAATAATTCACCATTTCAAGAAAGATAATGAAGGGCAAGTAGGGGAATGGAGAAATAGGATTTCATTATCTTCCTTGAGGATATTCAAAGTAAACAAAATCAAAAGTTGAATTCTCAAAATTTCAAAAGTTACATTATTCGCAAGAAAGAAGAGGAAAAAGAAAGTAAAAAAGAAATTCAAGATTTGACGATTGTCTCGCCAGATTCACTATTCTTGATCGCCAAATTCGTTATTCTTGCCAGAATTGTCAGCTTCATCAGTATTCTTCTCACCACTTGTAGATACTTCTTTAGGAGGATTTCTTTCTTCTTCATCATCTTCTTGAGTGGTATTTTCTTCTTCAGTAAATTCTAATTCCTTATCCATGGGAATAGGAATTTCATCATCATCAACTTTCAAAGGAGGAACAGACACAGGAGGGAGAGAATAAGAGAGTAGAATATCATTTATGAGAACTTCAGCACTGAGGTGAACCTTTCGAAGGAAACCTTTGTCACTATTCCTAATCTCTATATTTTTGAAGTACTCGAGATAATCAAGTCTTCTTTCTGCTTTGTCGCGAGCTTCGAGATAATTGGAAAGAAGAGTCTTGTTCTCATTGCGAACTTTATCCAATTTGTTGGTAAAATCAGCGATGGTAGAATGAAGATTTCTTTCAGATTCTGCGAGTGACAAAAGTGATAAAAGATCATTTAGTCAAATATTTTGCAAGAAATATAACACAAAATTTAATAGAAAGGTCAACAAGAGAGCCAGTCAATTGACTACCTTCTTTCTGCGAGGTTAAGTTTTGAATTAATGTAAAGAAATAGTTTTCCCATTGATTCATAGCGTCATCGAATTTATCGCCAACCACACCCTTCAGACGAGACTTCATGTTTTCTTCTCTGGTGCGTAAATACAAGTTTTCCTTGGCTAGTAAAGAATGAGATTCCTTCAATTGAGAGCACTGGTCTTGAAGCTCGCTGGCCTTCAAACTAAGAGTTAACCTACCTTTGATAAGTTTATCCTTCTCAGCAGCAGATGATTCAGTTACCTCCTTGAGTTCATCTTTAAGGGAACGAAGAGATTGCTCTTGATTATCGCATATTCTTTGTAGATTACTCAATTTCTGCGAAGAAATCGCCATCAAGCTTGAAAATCTATGTTTTTCTTGGGATAAAGTTCTATTCTCATCTGATAAAGATTCTACCGCCAAATTAGACTTGGTTAGCGAATATGAGAGACGAGAAATCTCGCTAATTAATAAATTTTGACTTCATGATAATTGGTTATTCTCATTAGTAAGATTATCTATTTGATCGATCGAATATGTGTAGAGATTATCTAATCTATTATACTGGTCCATCCAAGAATCTCTTTCAACACGATCTTCGGAAACAATAGATTCAAATTTAAGTCTTTCCATGAAACGAGTCTGATTTGAAACTAATATATGAATCAAAATTTTAATAAAGAGACTTGAGTACAGAAGATATAAAAGCAAAACAGAAAAACAAAAGAGCAGAGGTAGGAAAATTGTACATTTCATCTCGTCATTTTTTCTGTTTAACAGAAAGGTCAACAAGAGAGGCAGTCAATTGACTACCTTCTTTCTGCGAGGTTAAGTTTTGAATTAATGTAAAGAAACAGTTTTCCCATTGATTCATAGCGTCATCGAATTTATCGTGAACCACACCCTTCAGACGAGACTTCATGTTTTCTTCTCTGGTGCGTAGATACAAGTTTTCCTTTGCTAGTAAAGAATGAGATTCCTTCAATTGAGAGCACTGGACTTGAAGCTCGCTAGCCTTCAAACTAAGAGTTAACCTACCTTTGATAAGTTTATCCTTCTCAGCAGCAGTTGATTCAGTTACCTCCTTGAGTTCATCTTTAAGGGAACGAAGAGATTGCTCTTGATTATCGCATATTCTTTGTAGATTACTCAATTGCTGCGAAGAAATCGCCATTAAGCTTGAAAATATATGTTTTTCTTGGGATAAAGTTCTATTCTCATGTGATAAAGATTCTTCCGCCAAATTAGACTTGGTTAGCGAATATGAGAGACGAGAAATCTCACTACTTAATAAATTTTGAATTCGCGATAATTGGTTATTCTCATTAGTAAGATTATCTATTTGATCGATCGAATATGTGTAGAGATTATCTAATCTATTATATTGGTCCATCCAAGAATCTCTTTCAACACGAGCTTCGGCAGCAATAGATTCAAATTTAAGTTTTTCTATGAAACGAGTCTGATTTGAAACTAATATATGAATCAAGAATTTAAGAAAGAGACTTGAGTACAGAAGATATAAAAGCAAAACAGAAAAACAAAATAGCAGAGGTAGGAAAATTGTACATTTCAGCTCGTCTTTTTTTTCTGTTTAACAGAAAGGTCAACAAGAGAGGCAGTCAATTGACTACCTTCTTTCTGCGAGGTTAAGTTTTGAATTAATATAAAGAAACAGTTTTTCCATTGATTCATAGCGTCATCGAATTTATCTCCAACCACACCCTTCAGACGAGACTTCATGTTTTCTTCTCTGGTGCGTAGATACAAGTTTTCCTTTGCTAGTAAAGAATGAGATTCCTTCAATTGAGAGCACTGGTCTTGAAGATCGCTGGCCTTCAAACTAAGAGTTAACCTACCTTTGATAAGTTTATTCTTCTCAAAGATGAGATGATTGATTACCTCCTTGAGTTCATCTTTAAGGGAACGAAGAGATTGCTCTTGATTATCGTATATTCTTTGTAGATTACTCAATTGCTGCGAAGAAATCGCCATCAAGCTTGAAAATCTATGTTTTTCTTGGGATAAAGTTCTATTCTCATGTGATAAATATTCTACCGCCAAATTAGACTTGGTTAGCGAATATGAGAGACGAGAAATCTCGCTACTTAGTAAATTTTGACTTCGCGATAATTGGTTATTCTCATTAGTAAGATTATCTATTTGATCGATCGAATATGTGTAGAGATTATTTAATCTATTATATTGGTCCATCCAAGAATCTCTTTCAACACGAGCTTCGGCAGCAATATATTCAAATTTAAGTCTTTCCATGAAACGAGTCCGATTTGAAACTAATATATGAATCAAGAATTTAAGAAAGAGACTTGAGTACAGAAGATATAAAAGCAAAACAAAAAAACAAAAGAGCAGAGGAAGGAAAATTGTACATTTCAGCTCGTCATTTTTTCTGTTTAATAGAAAGGTCAACAAGAGAGGTAGTCAATTGACTACCTTCTTTCTGCGAAGTTAAGTTTTGAATTAAAGTAAAGAAACAATTTTCCCATTGATTCATAGCGTCATCGAATTTATCGCCAACCACACCCTTCAGACGAGACTTCATGTTTTCTTCTCTGGTGCGTAGATACAGGTTTTCCTTTGCTAGTAAAGAATGAGATTCCTTTAATTGAGAGCACTGGTCTTGAAGCTCGCTGGCCTTCAAACTAAGAGTTAACCTACCTTTGATAAGTTTATCCTTCTCAGCAGCAGATGATTCAGTTACCTCATTGAGTTCATCTTTAAGGGAACGAAGAGATTGCTCTTGATTATCGCATATTCTTTGTATATTACTCAATTGCTGCGAAGAAATCGCCATCAAGCTTGAAAATTTATTATTTTCTTGGGATAAAGTTCTATTCTCATCTAATAAAGATTCTACCGCCAAATTAGACTTGGTTAGAGAATATGAGAGATGAGAAATCTCGCTACTTAATAAATTTTGACTTCGCGATAATTGGTTATTCTCATTAGTAAGATTATCTATTTGATCGATCGAATATGTGTAGAGATTATCTTATCTATTATACTGGTCCATCCAAGAATATCTTTCAACACGAGCTTCGGCAGGAATAGATTCAAATTTAAGTTTTTCCATGAAACGAGTCCGATTTGAAACTAACATATGAATCAAGAATTTAAGAAAGAGACTTGAGTACAGAAGATATAAAAGCAAAACAAAAAAACAAAAGAGCAGAGGTAGGAAAATTATACCTTTCAGCTCGTCATTTTTTCTGCGAAGGTTCTTGCAGTCAAGAGAAGAGTTGCGAAGCATATGGTTCAAAGTATCACATTCAAAAGTTTTGACTTGAAGGCTTTTTCTCAGAGTTTCAACTTCAGCTTCTATAGATGCTCGTGAAGAAGTATTATCAGACCCAAAATATTTAAGTAAGGTCTCACAAGCTTCATATTGGAGAGAATCGGAAGAAGATTTTCTAGCATTGTCTAAAATATTAGACAAAATCTTAAAAGCAACATCAACTCCAGCGAAGATTCCATTCGATGGAGGATGAGATGCAGAGGGTGAAGTGGTAACAAGGGCAAGTTGAAAATTTGAGTCATTTGCGATGGTTGTATTATCAGAAGAAGGAGTGTTGGGAAAAACAACAGTTGAAGGCAGTAAAGGGCTAGAAGGAACTTCAGTCACAATAGTTTCAGGAGCTTGATTTGTCAATGATTCAAAAGAAGAAGAGGTGTTGCCAGCGATGTTATCGGAAATAAAAGGAAGAGGACCCAATTTCGAGGGTGTGGGAGTAACTCTTGCAGATGTTAATGTGGGGATGGAGAAATCAGCCTCAAGAGCTTTAAAATGACGAGATCTTTTGGGAGGATTAGCGATGTTCTCGACATTCTGCGAATAATAACTTAGATAAGAAACAGAGGCAACAATATTGTTATTAAGAAATATGATATGTTTCTTACTACCTTATCATTCGCATAACTTCTATTCTTCTTCTCAGTTGGTCTTTTGCGAGCATTAGGGTTTTGACCAGAATATTGGATATTAGGGATAGTTCTACTGAAGAGAAAACATAATACGAGAGTTAATGAAGGATCAAATAGAGAAGATCGAAGAATATGAGTAAAAATTGAATCAAATAAAGATTGTAATTAAAAAACATACCTTGATGATTCCATTAGAACAGTAGTAGGAGAATATGAAGAAGAGGAAAAGTTACAAACGGAAGATAAAATAAACAGATGAAGAAGATAGAGAAGTAGAAGAAGAAAATTAGTTTTGAATTTTAACTCTGCCTTTTATAGGCAAAAGAGAATAACCTGTTGAGTAAATACGTGTCCGTAAAAATATGAATTTACAACACGTGTAGGCGGTTAAAGCTAAATTAATGGAGCAATGTCGAGAACAAAATATGGGAAGAAAAGAGAGGCTGCGAGCACTTTGAAGAATTGAAGATTCTCATATCCTCTCCACTTTGCGAAGAATACATGAGAAGAGGAAAGATGTAGGACCAGAATATCGCCACAATACTTCTCTGCGAGATTAACAACACTTCCCAGCGAGCATCACCGCAAGATCATCAACTACACTTTGCGAGTGTCACAAAAGCAGTCAAAATAGCGACGCAATAAATGACAAGTGAAGAAAACTGGAGAAAAGCATGTTTATCCTGCGATGGTTACAAAACTTGCGAGAGAGAACATTGTAACTATCGCGGTACAATCACAGAATAAACCCGAAATAAGAGGAAAACTTAGCTATCATCCACTATGTAACTACCATATAAATATAGATCCAATGTGTCCAGAAAAGGATGATGTATTTTTGAGAGTTAATAAAATCTTGAGGAGAGAGAAAACTTCAAGAGAATAGTTGTAATCTTGAATTCTCTCATTTCTGTAAACATTTCTGAAACCAAAATAATAAAGTGTCATTTTTCATCTTTAATTATGAGTTGATTATAACATAATCTTGACAAGGGTGTAGTGTGGGAAATCCTGCAACTATAATTTTGTTAAGTATCCGGTAGTTCTCAGGTCTTTAGACAATATTTTTAGGGTTGGTAGTAGGTTCTTGTGGAAGTAGGTTAATGGGACGTTTTATTTTCAGGAGGAGATCTAGGTGATCTGGGACGCACTAACCTATTCGCTAAAGTCAAACTCGAAAAAGAGAGAAAGTGCTGGTAGGGATAACTCTCTCGACTAAGTATGTAATGGATTTACAAAGACTGAATCAATAGAATGTTTTTGTGTCTGGATTGATGAAATCAGCTTCCTTCCTAATAGTGACTGTAGGATCAGAATATTGTCACAACAATATTCTTACAAAATAAACAACAGTTCTGCGATACATCAATAATATTCTGCGACACATCTCAAAGTGACGTAAGGAATGACATATCAGATAAAAACGACAGAAACATGAGAAAATTGTGACATTTCTGCGATGGATCAATAAAACTTGCGAAAGATTAAGGCGGTGCAAACTGCGATGTATCGCAAGAACTTAGATCTGAAACTAAAGGGGATCATAGTTGTAAATGAGCTGTCATGAGCTGTAATCCACTATGTAAATGCCTATATAAAGGAAATGAATAGTTCCATAGAGAGGGATGAATTTTTGAGTGCTAAGAAAGTTTTTAGGAGAGAGAAAATATTATTAAGTGAATTTTATTCTTGATTACTGTAATTCTTTTAAGATCATATCAATAAAAAAGGTTCTTAATCTTCAAATTGTGTCATAAATTCTTGAGTTGGGTGTAGTGTGGGAATTCCTGCAACTACATTTTGGCGCCCAGAAACAGGGATTAATAGTTGAAAATCATAGCAAGAATTAGATAAAGGAAAGAAGTTATTCAATAATTAGAAGAATATCAAGAAAATTGGTGGAAGAAAAGATGATTGAAATCAAAGATAATCAAAAGAAGTTGGAGTGTGGTGTAGTAACAAAGATGATGATAGATAAGTTCCATGGAGATATCAGAGGAAGGTTACATAAGCGAGATTTTGAAGGAAAGAAAATCATGACGGTAGATGAGGCATCACCGCTAAAAGATTGGGAAAAACAGAAGATCACATTCACGGCAGCAGAAATTCCGAAAGAGAATTTAAGTCATACATCTCCATTGGTGATCACAGTGTCTGTTGTACCAACAAGAAAAGAGAAATCAGTAAGATCTACAGAAGAGTGAGCTATGACTTTGGTGGACGCAGGAAGTTCTGTGGATATAATGTTTTACCACACATTCAAGAAAATATGATACAAAGATGAATAAATGCTTAGTCCAACATATCATATTCATGGATTTGGAAAATCTCTAACAAAACCTAAAGGTGAAATTGTAGTGTGAATTCCGTTGGGGGAAATAGAGACGCAGATAACTTTGTGCGTGGTGGATGTGAAGTCACCATATAATATGATGTTGGGAAGACCATGGATACATGCAATCAAGGCTGTATCATCAACTCTACATCATTGCATAAAGTTTCCTATGCCTAGTGGAATTGGAGAGATTAGAGGAGATGCAGATTATGCAGCGTTGTGTTTTCAGAATGAAGTAAGGAATTGTGAAAATCAAATTCAATTGCGAAAACAGCGCAGAAAAATGAGGAGAGAAGAAAGGAAAGAAGAATAATTCAAGATTTACATGATAAGATCAGAAGAAGGAAAAGGAATATTTGGCGATGTATCTCAAGAAAGTGATGAACCAGCGGAGGCAAGGCAATAAAAACGCCAACACCAATGGGAGAACATGAAGCCAGTTATACTGCAGCAGAACCAACAAAAGAAGTAAATGTTGGAAGTAAAGAAGACCCAAAAATGCTGAAAATTGGAACTAAGATGGGTGTGGAGGAAGAAGAACAAACTGTAAACCTTCTACAAGAATACAGAGACATTTTTGCGTGGAATATGGATGAGATGCCTGGAATAGATCCATATGTTACGTGCCATAGATTGGAGATTAACAAAAATGTGAGACTATTCAAACAAAGAATAAGAAAGATTGCGACCACTTATCATGCCAAGATAGAAGAAGAATTGCAGAAGATGCTTGATGCAGGAATTATAAGGCAAGCAAAATATCCAGAATGGATCGCCAATATGGTAGTAGTTCCCAAGAAGAATAAGGGGATAAGAATTTGCATTGATTTTACTGATCTAAATAAAGCATGTCCCAAAGATAGTTTTCCCTTGCCAGATATTCCGCAGCTGGTGGAATCTTCCGCAGGAAATGATCCAATATCTTCGTTAGATGGATACAAGGGCTATAATCAAATCCCTCTTGCGGAAGAAGATCAAGAACATACTGCATTCTTTGCTCCCAGAGGATTATATTGCTACACAAAGATGCCTTTTGGGTTGCGAAATGCAGGAGCAACTTACCAACGAATGGTGGAAAAGTTGTTCGCAAAATGGATACATAAAACTTTAGAGGTATATGTGGATGATATGTTGGTAAAAAGCAAAGAAGCTAAAAATCATGTGCAGGATTTAAGGGAAATTTTTGATCAGATGCGGCTTTTTAATATCAAGGTAAATCCTGAGAAATGTACTTTCGGAGTATCATCTGGGAAATTCTTGGGGTATATTGTATCAAAGGAAGGAATACAAGTTTATCCTGAAAAGGTGCAAGAAGTTCGAGATATGCCAACTCCAGCAACAATAAAAGATGTGCAAAAATTGAATGGACTTTTAGCCTCATTAGGCAGATTCATTTCGCGGTCATCAGATAAATGCAAGTATTTCTTCAACATACTAAAGAAGGGAACAAAATTTAAATGGACAGATGAATGTGAGAAAGCTTTTCAAGGAATTAAGGAATATTTGATGAATATATCCATTTTACAGAAGGCTGAACCAGGAGAAGAATTGTTGATGTACCTTGCGACAACTCAACATGCTTTAAGCGCAGTACTTTTGAAAAATTACGCAGGAGTTGAAAAACCAATTTACTACATCAGCAAAACATTCAATGCTGCGGAGAAAAACTATTCAAATATTGAAAAGCTAATTCTGGCGTTAGTTTATGCGGCATATAAACATCGCATATATTTCAAAGAACATAAAATCAAATTACTAACAAAAGTACCAATTGAGTCAGTAATGAAAAATTCAAAAAGATTAGGCAGAGTTGAAAGATGGAACGCACAAGTGGGGCATTTTGAGATCCAATACGCAATTTTATCCTCGCCAAAATCTCAAATTGTCGCAGAATTTCCTTTGGAGGATGATGAAGCTGTTGAAGACATGATGGATATAGAAGAAGAATACGGGGATCTAAGAGATCTTTTAACAGAACCAAATAGTTAGGAGATATTAGTAGATGGATCATCCAACGGAGAAGGAAATGGAGTGGGAGTCGTTTTTATTTCACCAGAAGGTGCAAAAATGGCATTTGCATTCCGATTAGAATTTGAATCTATAAATAATGAAATAGAATATGAGGCTGTAGTGCATGCTCTAAGATTTGCAATAGAGATGAAGGTAGAGAATGCAAGAATTACAAGTGATTCGCAATTGATTATTCGCCAAATCGAAGGAGAATACGCAACTAATGATATGACTTTGAAAAAATATAAGAAACTTGTTGAAGAATTATCTGCGAAAATTCCAAAACTCAAGTGGAGGCATATTTCAAGAAGAGATAATAGGCTCGCAGATGCTTTTGCGTTTATATCAAGTATGATGGTAGACCCAACTGCGATAAATATAAAAATACAAACACTCATAGCACCTTCAATTAATAAAGAAGAGGAAGAGGAATCCGAGGCAATGGTAGTATAAAATAATGGCGAAGAATCAAGTCGAATTATCGCAGATTGGCGTGAGGAAATTCACACATATCTAGCAAGGGGAGAGGTACCAAGAAACAGATTAGAAGCACACAAATTAAAAAGTAGAGAAACAAATTATGAGTTAAGAGATGGGATATTATATTGAAAATATTTAAATGGGCCTTCTCTCATATGTTTGACATAAGAGGAAGGAAAACAAATACTAAAAATGTTACATAGTGGGGATGCTGGTAATCACAACGGTGGAAGATCTTTAGCATACATAACTAAAATGCAAGGTTATTATTGGCCATATATGCATGAAGATGCAAAATTTTTATCAAGAAGTTGCGAGGAATGTCAGCGATTTTCAAAAAGAATACATGCACCCGGAGAAACATTAACATCCTCAAAAAATGTTTGGCCATTTGGAAAGTGGGGTTTAGATATTGTGGGACCATTTGTACCAGGAACAGGGCAAAAGAGATATTTAATTGTCGCAACAGATTATTTCACAAAATGGGAAGAAGTTAAAGCAGTACAGCATATTCGTGATAAGGACATTTTCACATTTATATTTGAAAACATCATTTGCAGATTCGGAATTCCTGCGCAGTTGGTGTCAGATAATGGAAAACAATTTGAAGGACAAAATATAGAGATGTTACTTAATGCATTCAAGATAAATTGCGGAAAATCGACTCCTTTATACCCACAGGCTAATGGTCAAGATGAAGCAACTAACAAAACAATCGCAGATATCCTCAAAAATAAGTTAGAAGGGAATCATAGAACATGGTGTCAACAAGTTCATAATGCAGTTTGGGCTTATAATACAACACGAATAGAAGCAACTGGGGTATCACCTTTTTGTTTAACATATGGAATTGAGGCGGTATTACCAACAGAAGTTGTTATTCCTACAACAAAAAGAGAAGCTTGGGAAAAGAATCTTAGTGCTAGTATGATTCTAGACAAACTTGATGAGGTAGAAGAGAGGAGAGAAAAAGCATTACAACATATGGAGAACTACCATCGCAGATTAGCTCGCGAATATAATAAGCGAGTAAAGAAGCGTGAATTCCAAGTTGGAGATTTAGTTCTGCGAGAAACCCCAGAATATCAACGAGAAAATGGAGGAAAACTAGCGAAAAAATGGGACGGGCCATATATTATCAAAGAGATAATTGGAACTGGAGCATATAAGTTAATGAATCCAGAAGGAAGAGACATGGGTCAAAGACTTGGCAGACCATGGAATAGACAATATCTAAGAAAATATTATCAATAAAGTTTTGAAAGACTAAGATGATCGGATTATATGCAAGCAATTACGAGAAAATAAAAGAGATGATTCGCAAGAACAAAATTGGAAAAATACAAAGCAATTTTTCGCAATAATTTGCGAGATAATTAAGAATTTTAAATGCAAATGCATAAGATGGGCGCAAATCGCCTATAAACATATAATAATGGGACGATCCTTTGTGGCGTACACCTTAGTTCGCGGATTCTATTCCGTAAGAGGCAATGTCCTTAAAGTACGTCATAAGGGGGGTATCTCTTTGCATGACTATGGGAAAGGCTATACTTATGCTGGAACCTAGTCATGGAGATTTGGGATTATAGAAAATCCATCCGGGAGAGATAACTTGGATTCCCAACTATATAAGTTAAACCCTGGTTGGGTGCCCGAGAGTTTCTCCTAAGGAATGCAAAGTATGATCAAGGCGCCGAGGTACACGGTTGAGATGTGGGTTCCCGGGACGGATGAACCTACCCTGGCCATCCATGGCAAGTCTTGACTTACGATGTGTTCGGCCCAAAGAAAACCCCACTAGGGTGTAGTCTCGTAACTATAAGCCATATAGGAATAAAGGATAAGAGGCTACGAAAACAACTGGTTGTTTCTAGAACCGGATGGGAGAAGCTAGTCTTGTATGGCAAAAGTACGTCTCCTTTAAGGGGCAACCAGGGGGAGAGATAAGGGCGATACCCTCCATTAGGGAGCTGTGTATCAAAAAATACGGCAATGTCATGGGACTTTATATTCGCAAGAATATTTAGGCCCGTCGTATTGTCGCGTGACAAAGACAGCAATGTCATGGGACTTTATATTCGCAAGAATATTTAGGCCCATCATATTGCCGCACGACAGGCCAAAAAGCCTAAAGAAAAGTGTTAAGATGAGATCAATGGGTTTTTGCGATAAGATCAAAATGATGAGATAAATGAAATTAATGATAAGAGGATATAATTCGCAAAAAAGTCCTGCGATTTCATCGCAAAAGACGCCAATATCATAAGTCTTAAAAAGCAAAGAGAGATTAATCTCACAAGATGGCTTAGACTTATCGTATTGTCGCAGAGATCAAAATAAATGATAAGACAAGATCAATGGATTATTACATGAAAAAGTAAGAATGTCCTGTGATCTTGTCGCATAAAAGTTGCATAATAAGACCTTTAACTAGGAAGGCGAAATAAGACCACAAGAGAGATTATATCTGCGAAGCATATAACAAATTTTTCGCAGCATTATTCAAAATAATTCATATTGCAAATTTTAACAAGAGGCAAGCATATGGGATATCTTACAATGGTAATATATTACATACTTCACAAGGAAGATTATGAGGGGAAAATATGGGGATTATAAAACAATATTTCATTATCTTCCTTGAGAAGAATCAAGATAGTAAAAAGAAGATAATCAAGTTACAAGAATTTGTGAAGATTAGATTCAGATTAATAAAAATATATAATCAGAAGAAGATGATGGAGTTACAAAAACTACAATGTTTCGCAAAAGAAGCAGGAAAAAGAAAGATTCAAAAATTACAATCATTCGCAGGACAAGGAAAAGAACAAGATATTTCGCAGAAATATCTCGAATAAAAAAAAAATCTTATTTATCATTCTTGTTCGCTATTATTATCTTCACCAGCAACATCTTTTTCAGTTTGGGTTTCTCCATCACCAGCGATTATTTTTTGAAGAGGATTTTGTTCTTCTGTTTCTTTATGAGGATTTTATTCCTCTTCTCCATCATTAGCGATGGCCTTTTGAGAAGGATTTTGTTCTTCTGCTTCATCGAGAGGGTTTTCTTTTTTTTCTATTTCTTTAGGTGGGTTTTGTTCATCCTCAGAAAAATCTTCTTCATTACTTGAATAATTTAGATCTTCATCTATGAGACGAGGAACTTCGTTATTATCTATCTCCATGGGTTTGACCTTCATAGGAGGTAAAGAATGAGAGAATAGAACATTGTTTATGAGAACCTCAGCGCCTAAATGAGCCTTACGGAGGCAATTCTTTTCCCGATTTCTGATCTCTATATCTTTGAAGTATTCAAGATAGTCAAATCTTCTTAATGCTATGTTGCGAGAGTTAGAAAGCACGGTATTCTTTTTGCGAAGTTTGGCCAACCTCATAGACAGATCAGAGATTGAAGTTTGAAGATGCTTCTCAGATTCTGCAGAAGAAAAATTGCATATTAGATGGAATTCTCTCAAGAAATAAGATGGGAAAATACAATGAAACAATTAATAGATAAGGCAGTCAAAATGACTACCTTCCTTTTGCGAGGATAAAGTTTGAATTATGTTAAGGAAGCAACTCTTCCATTGATTCATGGTATCATCGAAAGTATCACCAACTTTACCTTTCAAACGATATTTTATACTTTTCTCTTTAGAAAGAAGATAAGCATTTTCTTCTTTTAAGGAGGAATGGGATTTCTTTAGTAGAGCATAGTCATCTTTGAAACTGTTGACTTTTACGCTTAGAGCAAATCTACCTTTTATAAGTTTCTCTTGTTCAGCGACAGATGATTCAGTTATCTTTTTAAGCTTATCTTTCAATACACGAAGAGATTGCTTTTGGTTTCCACACAACTTTTGAAGATTACTCAATTGCTGCGAATAAACCATTGTTTTACTCACAAAGCTACGTTTCTCTTGAGATAGGGTTTTGTTTTCATCTAATAAAGATTCCACCTTCAAATTAGTCTGATTTAGCGAATATAAAAGTTGAGTGGCTTCATTACTTAGGCGATTTCGTTCACAAATTAGCTGATTATTCTCATTCTTAAGTTTATTTATCTCGTTAATTGAATATGTGTGAAGAGTATTCAATCTATCAAATTGATTCTTCCAAGACTCTTTCCCTATGCGCGCCTCATCATCGATTGTTTCCCATTCAAGTATCTTCATCAATTGGTTATGTTTTGAAGCTAAATATGCGTCAACAAATAAATAAATAAAGAAAAATTGAGTACATAGAAAACAAAGAATTACTGAGGAAAAAATAGAGGCAAGAAAGTTATACCTTTCAGATCATCATTTATGCTGCCAAGATTTTCGCAGTCCAATTCAGAATTGTGAAGCTTATGATCGAGAAGTTCACATTCTAAAGTTTTTGCTTGAAGATTCTTCTTCAAGGTTTCAATTTCACTTTCTAAAGCAGTTAGCTTAGATGAAGAACCGCAGGATCCGAGATGCTTGCTTAGAATCATATAAATATCCTGTCTCGCAGGATCTGTAGAAGATTTCATAGCATCGTTCAAAATTTCAGATAATATTTGAAAAGCAGCTTCAACCCCTGTTGCTATTTCTTAGGAAGAAGGAAGAGAAGTAGAGGAAGAGGTTTTGGTGACAATAACTTGAAGATTAGAATCATTCGCGGTAGTAGGAGTGAAAGAAGGAACTTGATTAGTCGCAATTACAGTCTCATTCATCGCAACATCATTCATCGCAACTTCATTCACCACAACTTCATTCACCACGGCTTCATTCACCGCATCTCCCTTAACCGCAGTTTCATTTACCGTAGTTTCATTCACCACAGTTTCATTAATCGCAGGTTTATTTGCTGCTGATTCATTCACCTTAGTTCCAACCATCAAAGATTCATCCATCGCAACTTTTAAGATATTTATGGAAATATTAGCATCAATAACTTCACTTGGAATTGATAAAGAAGTAGTATTGGTGTTAACATTGAAATTTACGCGAGGAGAAGGAGAAGATTTATCTTGCGGTGGAACAGGGTCTGCAGGCAAAAAATCAAGAATATCCACTTCATCTGAAAGAGATTTAACTTGACGAGAACGCTTAAGAGGTCTAGAAATATTTTCTTCACCCTGCGAATAATAATGTAAATAAGAAACAAAGGCAACAATATTGTTATTTCAAAGAAATAGGTGTTTCTTACTACCTTATCATTCTCAGATCTTTTCGCCTTTCCAACACGCTTTTTATGAGGACCCTTATGGTTAGGGTTTTTGACAGTAATCTTAGTCTGAGAAGTAGTGTTACTGAAAAGGATAATATAAAATATGGGGATTATAAAGAAAATCAGGCGATAGAGATGATGAAACATGAACAAAATAAGGTTCAAGATAAGAACATACCTTTGAGTCTCCATTACAGCAGCAGCAGGAAGGATATTAGGAAAGAAAAAGTTGCAGACGAAAAAGAAAGAAATTGAAGAAAAGAGAGAAGGTGAAAGAAAACCTTTCCTCGAGTGGGACATCTATTTATAGATAAAGGATGGGTAACCGGGTTAATCGGTAAAAAAAGTAAGGATTGACACGTGCCAACGGTAAAGCGTAAAATAGGGAACTTTGTCGGGTAAAAAATAAGGAGTTGCGGCAAATCAAGAAACTTAAATTCTCATGATATTTATCTTCTTCGCAGAAAAGATATGAGAAGAGGCAAGATGTAGGATCAGAATATTTTCACAACAATATTCTTGCGAAATAAACAACAGTTCTGCGATACATCAATAATATTCTGCGACACATCTCAAAGTGACGTAAGGAATGACATATCAGGTGAAAATGACAGAAACATGAGAAAAGTGTGACATTTCTGTGATGGATCAATAAAACTTGCGAAAGATTAAGGCGGTGCAAACTGCGATTTATCGCAAGAACTTAGATCCGAAACTAAAGGGGATCATAGTTGTAAATGAGCTGTCATGAGCTATAATCCACTATGTAAATGCCTATATAAAGGAAATGAATAGTTCCAGAGAGAGAGATGAATTTTTGAGTGCTAAGAAAGTTTTTAGGAGAGAGAAAATCTTATTAAGTGAATTGTATTCTTGATTACTATAATTCTTTTAATATCATATCAATAAAAAAGGTTCTTAATCTTCAAATTGTGTCATAAATTCTTGAGTTGGGTGTAGTGTGGGAATTTCTGCAACTACAGTGACCATGATTGAGATCTGAAACTGAGTGAACAACCTCCCACTGTGGTCGCCAAAATGTAGTTACCTAAAATAGGTGAGAAGCTAAAGTGGGATTCTAGGGTTTCTGAAAGTGAGTTACGGGAGGTTGAGCATGAACAGTCTTCACCTAAACCACGCACAGTGGACGTTCAAAGGATACTACAGTCACATAAGAGGTTAGGGATGGTCTTAGGGAGGGAATCATATGGAGAGAGATATAGAATTCTAGGGTTTGAAGAAGAATTGCTCTGATGTATACACGGCGAAATAGATAGTTTATAGCCGAATTCTCTAATCTCAGGTCGATGAAGATAAGGATTGCTTTTCATGTCATGCGGAGCAATTCTCCCGTCTCTTCAGGAATATAGATAAACTAGGTTGAGTTTATCTCATTATTCCACCACCTTTACTCTCTTCTGCGGTGAGAAATGAGCCAGGTATTTCTCACACATGTCGTAGACCGCCTGACCAAAACCCTAATTATTATCCCCCCATTTATGTAAAGCTGAGTCAACCTTTGTGATGATGTGTTGAAAGAGAGAAATATTATCTTTAGCCTAGTTGTCTAAGATAGAGAGATATTATAGGATATGTAATAATGACTAGGATGATTCATGTGAAAAGGCATGAGATGCCTCAAAATTCATGTGGAGGGTCTGAAACAGAGACTCAATTCCTACATGAGGCTCATGCCTATCATGGGGAATATTTAGCCTTGTCTGATATTTTTTGAGAGCTTTGAATCTCTCCGAGATTTTAAGGGGAGATCTGAACCTCTTTGAGATTTTGTGAAGAGATGTGAATCTCTCCGAGATTTTGAGAACAGATGTAAATCTCTTTGAGATTTTGCAGATCACTCCGAGATTTTGACAAGAGATGTGATATTTTTGAGATTTTGCAGAGAGATGTGAATCTCTCCGAGATTTTGAGGAGAGATTTGAATATCCTCGAGAGAGATGTGAATCTCTTTGAGATTTTGAGGAGATATTTGAATCTCTCTGATATTTTAAGGATGGACCAAAATCTCTCTGTGATTTTCCAGAGAGATTTGAATCGCTCCGAGATTTTGCAAAGAGATTAGAATCTCTTAGATATTTTGCAGATAAATTAAAATATTTCCATGACCAAAATCTCTCCGTGATTTTGCAGAGAGATTTGAATCTCTCCGAGATTTTGCCGACATGACCAGTGAATCTCGTGATGATGTACTAAGAATCGGTCATTGATCTCCAATAGGGTGAGTCTTACTTACAGGAGATATGCAAATCCTTGTTATGGGTCATAAGTCCGCAGGGGACGTCTTTATGAATCTACAGAGCCTACATGACCAACAGTATCTCATTGGGGATGTATACTAGG
This sequence comes from Papaver bracteatum, assembly GCA_023529315.1. NCBI lineage: Eukaryota > Viridiplantae > Streptophyta > Magnoliopsida > Ranunculales > Papaveraceae > Papaver > Papaver bracteatum. Next base: position 140,619 of record JAJJWX010000168.1, read on the forward strand.
AATCATGGCATCACAATTAGTTGCATCTCAAGAAGACATGCTGGAATTGTGGCTTTTCTGGTTCATAAGTCTGTTGGGGATGTTTTAAGCTATACAGAACCTACGTGCCCAGCAGTATCTCGTCGAGGATGTGCGCTAGGAGTCATGGCAGCACGACCAGCAGTGTCTCGCGGGAACGTATACTAGAAATCATGGATAAGGATGCCTTGAGATCCAAGGGCTTTAATCTCTCCCATGAGAGTTGAATTTTGTTTATGGTCTTGAAATGCCACTTCTGCCCCTTATCCAAATTTCACCATCTACATTTTCTTGGTCTCAACTATACGAAGTTGGTGTAGATTTTTTATTCTGGCTTAATTATGAGAGTATTCAATTCTGGACTTGGTCCCGAGGTTTTTCTGCATTTGCGGTTTCCTCGTTAACAAAATCTTGTTGTGTATTTTACTTTTCTATTCTCGTAATTATAATTATTTATTATAATTAGAAGTAAAATACACAAACGTTAACTCCGCTTCACTTGATAGTGAACCTATAGAGTTTGGTGAAGTCCGAACCTATTATCAAGTAATCACACTTTGGTTGTCATATTGTCTCGATCTCGTATCCATAGACAATTACACAAAGTGTGAATCCCAATTTGTAGTATTGTATAAACTTTGTCCATAGACAATCACTTTCGGTAAGAGGACATATAGGTGGATAAATTATGTCATAAACCTTCCATATTGTTTATGTTTTGGGCACACTCTTGTGTGTTAAATGCACCCCAGTAAGTCTGTTAGATAGTGTTAAACGGAGTTAGATAGTTGTTTGTCAAAGTGTGTCTACCACACGTGCGCTGTGCACGTTATTCCTGTGAAGGAGTGGTTATAGTTTGTATTCGTTTCTTTGTGAGACAAGAAGAATTATTAATCAAAATTGTTTTTCACTCCCAATTTCTATTCTCCCCAATCTAATATTTATCCTTAGATATTCTGAGTTGTTTCTGTGTTATTTTGTAATATAGATCGTTACAAATGGTATCAGAGCACTCTTTCCTGAGTGACTTGGTTAAAATGGAGAATCAAAAAGAATTTGATGACCTAGCTAAGAAGGTTGATTCTCTGATAAGAATTCAGAAAGACGTAGTTATTTAATTCAAGGATACTTACAACAATCTATCACCACAGCTTATCACCAGTGTTAAGAATTTATCTGTTGATATGAAGGCCATACAAAATCGTTTGAGAACAGTGGAAGTGTATGAAGGCTTTCCGGAACTATCATCTGGATTCACACCCAAAACTGATGTCGATTTGGAAGTAATTCCTATTGAGTCAAAATCAGTGAATGATTTCACCCTCCATTCTTCAATTTTTATAGATTCAAATCTAGCAGGTGGAGGAAATTTTAGATCTACCAAAACTCAATTCTCGAACTGGGATGAAGCTAGTTTTCAAGATAAAGTTCAGGAACGCAAAGGAAATTCAACATTTCTGGACTATTGGTTATGGGTGAAAACTATTCCTGTCGATTTTGGTAATTTGGGGGTATGTGGATGAGGAATGAATCTAAACCTTAAATAAATGCACTGCGCGGTGAGTCCTTGTAGATTCGAGAGATCGATCTATGCAAGTCCGGCCTAAACCAAGAAATGGCCGTTCCAGACTTGTTTCGGTCACAAAGTGAAGGAGATGGGGTTGATCTTAGGGAGGGAAGTGAAGAAGGTGTTGAGATTGTGAAGGTGTTGGCTATGTATGACTTGTATTAGAAAGCTGAACTGGCTTGTAGGATGTAAGCTATCAGTTACGGTGTTTGAATACGATTGTATCAACACTTGCCTCTGTTGTCTTGTCTTGTTCTGTTCTTGTGAAAAAATAGGGAGGAGAACCTATTTATACAAGTCTTTTAGCCTAACCTTCGTATCTCGTGGGAAGTGAAGAAAGTGGAGTGATGGAGTAGTGGAGTAGTGTGTTGGTGTCACATGACCAGGCTTGCCCACTTCTCCCATCATCACTAACCGTCCATGACTTCCTGACACGTTCTTGTGATGGAGCGTTGTGCGCTACACGCTGTAAACCGCCAAACCAATACCCCAGTATGTATCCCCCAGTTTGTGACATGATTGATGTCTTGAACGTGTGGATCGTGGGACCCATAGAAAGTAGCATGTAATGCTACGTTATTTAGGAAACTGATACTTGTGAAGTATCGTGTGTATACTATGCAGGTACTGCATCGAGTATATTCATCATGTATGAAGTATCGCTGTTTGAGAGTCTCAAAGTAGTCTCATATCCAGACTACTTCATGTGATGATCTGGAGGTTGCGCAAGCAAGTTCTTCCTTGACCGACCACATGGTGTGGTAGAGTGGTGGATGATCATCACCAAGAATCCGCATTGACCAATTAACTCCTGACCAGGGTTGTATAACCAATCCGGTGAAGTTGGACGGACGAGATGACCTTTGAGACACTCATCTGCGACCGTTGATGAAATTAGGGTTTTAGGAAAAAGTACGCAAACACCACTTTCCAGCTTGGTCGAATCCAAGCTTGGGACATGGTTTTGGTATGGACGGTCGGTCATGTATGCTGACGGCATGCCGGTACACATGTTCATACCTCACTATCCCATGGAAGTGTGATCTGGGCCACTCAATTTATCCGGTGAAGTTGAGTGGTCGAGATCAATTTGCGATAGTAAGCTGGTGCCGCAAAAGCCGCACACCGTACCAACTTCGGGCGCGTGTTCCAAGATGACCAGGCTTGGTCGATCTTAGCCGATTGCTCCAGCGTGTAGGTGGTAGGCTGGTGTTCACGCCTATGCCTTATTGTCCCGTGAAAACATGATCTAAGCCACTCAAATCGTCCGGCGAATTCGAGAGGTTGATATTAGTTTGAAATTTGGAAGGAGCGACCATGCATGTTAGAGGTAGGTGAACCGAGGAGAAAAAGAGAGTTCGGTCTTGTCCGATTAGGTGTAGAGATAGGTGGGCCCGTAGTGATCGCGTTGATACTTACCGGACCTGCTTAGACTATTCCTGGACCCTTCGTCCGATCAGGAGAAAACGGACGCTTATGATCGCGACATAAACCCTAATTAGGGTATTGCCGGCCGTGTTTCACACCCGGTTTTGGGTATGTGAATCGAGGTGACCAACTATAGTTGGTCCTGACCGATCAGTCAGGTATGCAGGTGGGCCCACGGTGGTTGTTTTGGCATGCTCTGGGCCCTCTGAATCTACATATACACCCTCCTTCTATACTTGCGAAAATGAATGGTTGAGACTGTTTTGCGACACATGTAATGTGCCGCAAACCCAAATTTAGGATTTTCCATCCATACTGCTATGGTTTGGACGTTTTGGCAAGCTAGGACAATCTTTTGCGGAGGCCGACCATGCGGGGCCCGCGTTGGTTCGGCAGCGGATATTCCATACCTGCTTGGGGGTTATGGAATCGATCTGGGCCATCCAATAATGCTGGTGGAGTTGGATGGTCATGATCATATCCAGACTGATACGGTCAGTCCGGATGCTCAATCGAGCTAGCATAACACACCGAGAGTGGCTCAATCGGGATAGTATAACACACCGAGAGTTGCAGCATGTACGGGTATTTCGTACATGCTTTCATTATAATGCTTGGAGATTCATGTTGCTCTGCTGAGAGCAACACTCAGTCGTCATGCCGCACTGATAACGAGTACAAGAAATACAAGGCTGGTTGCGCATTAATTAATAATGCTGTAAATTCACAGGGTATATGGGATTGTTGCTACATGCTCCAACCTGGATGAATTTCGTGTATTTAAATCACAGAATGGGATTGTTGCCACATGTTCCATTCTAGGTGAATTGGTAAAGTGAAGAAGTATCCATCACTTATTAATGGCCTTATCTTTCACAAGATGTTAGCGCATAATTTTTTGGCTTTTACAATTTTAGCCTTTAAATGAAAATCCACTATCAATATTAAGTCCCCTGCCTAGCGCATAATGGTTACACTATTATTAGGTAGGCATGAGATGGTGATATTTAAAGACAAAGCTTATGAGAAAAAGTTAGATGTTACCAGGAGAGACGGGTCATCCTGTCCTTGGAGCATGTCACGTTCAAGAGGCATCCAGGTGAGTGTTCCCCTAGAATGATGCCGGTCTTGCTTGCTTCAATAGATTGTTACACCTATTTCGTTTGTGGGGCTGCTGCGCCTGCTTGATCGAACGTGGGCTTGATATGTCTGTTTCGGTTAAACGTGGGTCCGCTACGTGCCTACTTTGATTGAACGTGGGACTCAGCATGCGCCTGCTTCGGTTAAACATGGGTCCACTGCGTTCATACTTTGATTGAACATGGGACTCAGCATGCTCCTGCTTCGGTTAAATGTGGGTCCACTGTGTTCCACGTGCTTGCTTTTCTTGGGGCCGGTTGTGCCTGCTTCGACCAATATGGGCTGGTATCAAGTGGGAACCGCCGCGTGCCTGACTGAACATCGACCCCGTGTTTCGACTGAATACCGGCCATGCTGCATGCGCCTATTTTATTCGAATACCAGCCTTGTGACTTTGATAAACACCAGACTTGAAACTTGAGCAATACCGGACTTGTGACTTGATCAACACCGAACTTGAAACTTGAGAAATACCGGACTTGAAAATTGAGCAATACCGGACTTGAAACTTGAGCAATACCGGAATTGAAACTTGAGCAATACCGGAATTGAAACTTGAGCAATACCGGACTTGTGACTTGATTAACACCGGATTTAAAACTTAAGAAATACCGGACTTGTGACTTGATCAACACCGGACTTGTGACTTGATCAATACCGGTGTAATTTGGACCCAATACCATCCTTGTGTACTCCAATGTGAATGTGTGTTCTGTCGTGTGTGACTACATATCTCAAGCGTTTTTATACAAGTACTGACTCCTGTCTTTTATTGTAGAATGAAGAAAAGAACTCATGTTGAAATATCTTCTGGGGATAATGCTGGTGCCAAGTCAGGAGGTGTTGACATCTTCAAAGATATGTCGAACATTGATGATGAGTTGTTCACCGCGCCCTTTCAACTATATGAAAATATCCGTTCCACAAGATAACCCTTCTCCTGTCGACTTCAAGGTTTTTCATGCTTCGCTGGGCCCTCATGAAGGATGGATGAGACGTATGTTGAGCAGTGAGTACATCAAAGATAACTTGACCAGAGCGCAGATTATTGATGTAACTTGAGTGTTGAAACGACTCGATAGGATGTTCAAGTGGCTTCTGGTGCGAACGTTGAGGTGGATCCTGGAGAAAGTGTTGAAGCAGGATTCTGAAGCGAACGTGGGTCCCGGAGAGAGCATTGAGGCGGCTTTTGAATAGAACATTGAAGCAACTTCTGCTGGAGGGAGCGTTGAAGTGGTTTCCTCTTCAGTTCGATTTACACTTGCGAATTCCATGCTTCTTGACTGACCATCTTTCTCGTGTTGAAGAATTCCTTGACTGACGGTAAAGGAATTTCATGTTGAGCTTCAGTCCCCAAGAGTGGTCTACGTGGCTCTATCTTGTATGCCTGATGGGTCTTTTATACGTAATGGTTGTTGATATGGTGAAGCTCTGGATGGTATCAATCGACGAGCAACAACAGTTCTTGGAAGCAGCTGTGATCAGAAGAGACTGGCGGGGAGGGGCGTGATAGTTGACGTTTCTTCATGAAATAGAGAAGAGGGAGACAGTCCCCTACCCACAAGTATCCAGAGCCTTTGGATATGTTGGACATTGTTTCACTATTACGACAGTCGTGCATATGGTACCGGAGTTGGATTCGCACAAGATGTTGTATCTCGGTGACTTTCCTCTTGCTGCTTCAGCGAAACTGGTTCTTTCTAGCAGGGCCGATGCTATTGTAGATGAGCGTTCAACAGCTTCACGAAGTCCAGAGGATGACCAAAAGCGCATATTCTCCAACATAGCATGATAGACATGCACCATCGTCTGATAGAGTGATTCTCCAGGATCTTGATAAATATGACGTGCGAACATCGTTATCTTCTTGAGGATGCTCCCTTGAGGTGTCAGCTTCAGTGGATCTGAATATTTCCTATGCTCACTCTTGTCTGGATGACATAATAGGAGAATCCTTTGTGATGATTCAGATATGACAATATTCGTTGAATTCTCCGAAACGCTTCCTTTTGTAGTGCGGTCCAGACGAAACTTTCTCCTTTCTTTAACAAGGGGTGAATGAAGCAAAAGTTCACCTTTCCCATGAAGTTTTGGATCTCCTTCACGGTTCATGAAAGCGGCATTGTAAGGATTGCTTGAGTCTTGGATTTGACTACTATATCATCCACGTAGTCTTCAACTTTCTTATGTATCATGTCATGGAAGATTGTCGTCATAGCGTGTTGATACGTTGCACCGGCATTCTCTAAACCAAAAGGCATAACAGTATGGTAAAAATTTCCAAGAGAAGTTCGAAAGGTTGTCTTGTAAATTATGTATCTTTTGTTTGATTTTGAGTTTCAGGTACTTTGAAGCAAAAGAAGAAGAAACGTCGCTTAAAAGGGCTAAAATGTCATTTCATGTGCAACTACTGTTGGAGGCGAATTATCTCTCATTATTTACTTTTATTTCTTCATCTCTATCTGAAAGGCATGTCGGCTTTAGTGATGCAAATTATGTCTGAAAAGAATGACAGCCTTAGTGATGTATAAATATTAAAGAAAAGAAGTGGATATGAGAGGTAAGAGATGGATGCTCGAGAAACTACTAAAAGCACTCAGAAAAGTGTTAAAGGCACCCCCATAAATGTCCCAGAAGAGTCGATAAAGTCACCCAGGAGTTTTTCACTATATGCAGCCCAAAATTCATCTTTATACCCCTCAATTTGCTATTCGCAACCCCAAGAATTGCTAAATGTATCCCAAATTACTAAGGGGGCACCGCTGTTGGATAAGGGGAGGATCATCTTCTCCATTTGAATTTCAAATTTTGGCGGGAAATTGAAGAACAGAATTAGGGTTTGCGTTTTAGGCAAGCTATGCTGAGATTAAAACGCTAAAACTAAATGGGTTTGTTCCTAAGGTCCAAATAGGGATGGTAATGATCTTATATTCAGTTAAAATTGGCCAGATAATCGAAATTTCAACAACAGAGGATTCACGGTTTGAAAATATTTTGGCGAGAAATTTTGGCAGCGGAAGAACTGAATTAGGGTTGAGATTTTGATCGAGTTCTAGGGAGACTAAAGGGCTGAAATCGATTGGGTTTACTTGTGAGGCCTAAACAGGCTTGGTATAGTCGTTTAAGTGAACCCAAATTGGCTAGAACTCGTATTGGAGACTAAACAGGGTACCGGGTTTTGGTTTGAAATAATACTCACCTGCGTATTCTTCTGATTTGGATTTGGCCGTAATTTCATCGGATTTTATCATGGACATGGGTTGATTTAAGCCTGTTAGGATCAAACAGGGTTGGTAAGAGTCTTGTTTTCGCAGGACAAGGAAGATTTTCTTGAAACAGGGAAGTTACGGCTCTATATGGAAGATACGTGGGATTATATGGAAGATTTATTCCCTGTAGGATTCTATTACGTAATGAAGATAATTTTGAAGGAAAGGGATAGCTGGGAACCGTGTAGAGAAGAAAAACTAAGGAAAGAAATCAGTCCCCAAAGGATTATTTCCCGTGAACAAAAGAAAAGAAAAATGGAAGATAACTTGGGAGATAACTTGGGAGATAATTTAGCTTGAAGTATATAAAAGGGTTGTACGAGTTCCAAAAGGGATACACGCTTACTCTGGAGAAGAAAGTAGAGGCTTAGACTCATAGAATCACAAGTTTCAGAAAGTTGCTGCTACTGCCATTACTCAAGAACACCAAGAACAACGGTACGCCCAGAAAAATCGCAGAAAACTGTCGCAATTCAACATCAGAAAGCTTTATCGTTAATCAACGATAGAAGGTGCAATATCGTTTATCAACAGCAGAGAGCTTATATCGTTTACTACAGAATCATTGTAAGCTTATTTATATCTTTTGAATACAATGATTAATGAAATTTTCTCCAACTTTCGATCCTTGAGTAGCTAGGTTTCTTTTCTAGGGTTTTGGAAGAAGCTATTTTTGATGAGTAATATTTAGTAATTATTTTCTTTAACAATAAATACTCCAATATTGTATTTTTAAATTATTAAAAATTCTCTCTTCTTTGTATGCTTCGTAAAAATTGTTTTGGGTAGTTTCTACCGTTCTTTTATAAGCGAAGGAGGATTAGGCCTTAGAATAAAGATGAGAGTCATAAAAAAAGAGCTTGTATTGTCTTATCTTCCAAAGCATGAGATTGGGTTCGAAATTGTTTTGAGTAAATAGGAGTAATTTGTCAAAGAAACTATTATCGAGTTTACAAATATTGGAAGTAGTGGAATCCAAAACCTTTGAATTTTCTCTCCTTGGTAACAAAAATCAATTTTAATTAATTTTTCTTAGTATTTTCTTTTAGTAATCAAAAATCAAATCTTTAAAAAGAGTCCGAGAATCAAACCCTGTACTTATCACTTGTAAAACTACATCAGTTTCCACAGAAAACACCCGTTGTGGAAAAAGAATCTGAGCATGATAGTGACTCTAAGAATTCCACTGATGTTAATATCCCTGCACCATATCATGTACCTGTTGCTCCATTTCCTCAAAGATTGGTGCAAAATAAGAAAGGTACCCAATACAATGAGATGTTGGAGATGTTTAAACGAGTCAATATAAATATTCCTTTTCTTGAAGCAATCAAGCAGATTCTTGGATATGTTAAATTCTTGAAAGATCTATGCACACAAAAGAGAAAGCTTCATGTGCATAAGCGTGCCTTTCTCACTGAGCATGTGAGTTCAATTATTCAAAACAAGACCCCATCTAAGTTTAAAGACCCAGGTAGTCCAACTATCTCTTGCATTATATGTAATCATACAATCGAAAAGGCTTTATTAGACTTAAGTGCTAGTGTGAATCTACTAACATATTATGTGTATGTGCAGTTAGGTCTTTGGGAGTTGCAACCCACCCCTATTACGCTATAATTAGCGGACAGATTTGTGAAAATCCCTCGTGGTATTGTTGAAGATGTGTTAATCAAGGTTGATAAATTTTATTTCCCTGTGGACTTCATTGTGTTAGATACCCAACCTGTGCAAAATCTTGAAAATCATATTCTTGTCATCTTAGGACGTCCCTTCTTGGCAACGTCAAATGCTATCATAAATTTTCGTAGCGGAATATTGAATTTATCTTTTGGCAACATGACTATGGAGTTGAATGTATTTCATGTTAACCAGCTACCCATGAATTATGATGATAATGAATTGCATGAGCTTAACATGATTGAGAGTTTGATCCAAGACTCACTACCCGATATTTTATCTGTGGACCCTTTGCAAGCATGTTTAGATAATTTTGACTTAGATCTCTTTGATTCTGAGTACATTAGTGAAGTACACTCTTTGCTTGAATCTGTTCCACCCATGGATATTGCTAAATGGCAGACTGCAGTGGAACAACTTCCACTCACTGATTCCAAATCTTCCTCATCTCTTGATGAACCACCTAAGCTTGATTTGAAACCATTGCCTGATACTTTGAAATATGCTTTCTAAGGTTCTTCTGATACTTTGCATGTGATTATTGCATCATGTTTAGACACGGAACATGAAATTCAACTTTTAGAAGTGCTTAAAAAACATAAAGAGGCCTTAGGGTGGGCCATATTAGACCTTAAAGGTATAAGTCCCACAATTTACATGCATCACATAAATCTTGAAGAAAATGCTAAACTATCTAGAGAAATGCAAAGGAGACTTAACCCTAACATGAGAGATGTTGTTAAAGGTGAGATTCTGAAATTGCTTGATGCTGGTATCATATACCCAATTCTAGATACCCAGTGGGTCAGTCCCATTCAAGTTGTACCCATAAAGTCTAGCATTATTGTAGTTCAAAATGAAATGAATGAGCTTGTCCCCACCCGTGTGACCACATGGTGGCGAGTTTGTATTGACTATAGGAAATTGAACACAGTAACAAAGAAAGATCACTTTCCCCTTCCCTTCATTGACCAAATGCTAGAAATGTTGTCTAGGCGTAGTCACTATTACTTCTTAGAAGGCTATTTAGGTTACAACCAAATTCACATAGCACCCGAAGACCAACATAAGACCACATTTACATGTCCTTATGGAATATTTTCTTATCGTCGTATGCCTTTTGGGTTGTGTAATGCACACGCTGCTTTTCAACATTGCATGATGAGCATATTTTATGACATGGTAGATGAGTTTCTTGAAATTTTCATGGATGATTTTTCTATCTTTGGGTCCTCTTTTGATGAATGTTTGCATCATCTTAATTTTGTGCTGATCCGATGTAAGGAAAATAAGTTGGTTTTGAATTGGGAAAAATGTCATTTCATGGTTAACTCAGGCATTGTTCTAGGGCATATCATTTCTGAAAAAGGCATAGAAGTAGATATAGCTAAAGTTGATCTCATTCAACACTTTCATCAACCTCGTTCTGTGAGGGAGATAAGATCATTCTTGGGTCATGCCAGTTTTTACCACCGATTCATCAAAGACTTTAATAAAATTTCAAGGCCCTTGTGTAGTCTTCTGAAAAAAGATATTGTATTTGTCTTTGATGATGCTTGTAAGGAAGCATGGGAGCAATTGAAAGATCTTTTTACATCTGCCCCTATAGTCATACCACCCGACTGGACCTTACCATTTGAAATTATGTGTGATGTATCTGACTATGCTGTAGGAGCTGTTTTAGGTCAGCGAGTAGACAAACTCCCTTATGTGATCTACTATGCTAGTAAAACACTTAATAATGCTCAACTGAATTATTCAACAACTGAGAAAGAGTTTCTAGCTGTTGTGTCTGCATTGGATAAGTTTAGATCTTATTTGATAGGGTCTAAAGTCATCATATATTCTGACCATGCTGCATTGAAATATCTTTTGTCTAAAAAAATGCTAAAGCTCATCTAATTCGATGGATACTCTTGTTACAAGAGTTCAATATCGAAATTCGAGATAAGAAAGGGTCTGAAAATGTTATTGCTGATCACTTGTCTAAGTTGAATGTTGAATCTGTTGATGAACCCATGCTTATTAGAGAATCATTCCCTGATGAACAATTGATGCTTGTGTCTGAAATGCCTTGGTTTGCTGATATCGTAAACTACCTTGCTACAGGTAGAATGCCTTTGCATTGGTCTAAATAAGATCATTCTAAGTTCTTGGCTGAAGTTAAACATTTCCTTTGGGATGACCCATATCTGTTTAAGTACTGCCCAGACCAAATTATTAGGAGATGTGTCCCCAATTCTGAACAAAGAGATGCCATCTCTTTCTGTCATGACCATGCTTGTGGAGGTCATTTTAGCGCCAAGAAAACTGCTGCAAAGATCTTATAGAGTGGTTTTTATTGGCCATCATTGTTCAAAGATAGTCATGCATTCTGTGTTGCTTGTGACCGATGCCAGAAATTAGGAAGTATCTCAAGAAGAAACATGATGCCCTTACAACCTATTTTGATTGTTGAACTGTTTGATGTATGGGGTATTGATTTCATGGGTCCCTTTCCTAACTCTGAAGGTAAGCTATACATTCTTGTTGATCTTTATTATGTCTCTAAGTGGGTAGAAGCCATTGCATCCAAAACAAATGATCATAAGGTTGTTCTTTCTTTTCTTAAAGAAAATATTTTCTCTCATTTTGGAACACCTAGAGCAATAATCAGTGATGGTGGAACTCATTTTTGCAATAGACCTTTTGAATCACTTATGCATAATTATGGAATCACTCACAAGGTAGCAAGACCATACCATCCTCAGACCAGTGTCCAAGTAGAAGTTTCTAATAGGGAAATTAAGCATATTCTTGAAAAGATTGTTAATCCTACTAGGAAAGATTGGTCTTTACGTTTTAATGATGCTTTGTGGGCCTATAGAACTGCATACAAAACTCCCATTGGCATGTCCCCTTACAGACTTGTGTATGGTAAAGCTTGTCATCTACCTGTAGAGTTAGAACATCGTGCATATTGGGATGTTAAGAAATTGAACTTTAATCTTGATAAGGCGGGTACCCAAAGGAAACTTCAACTTAATGAGTTAGAAGAATTGAGAAATGACGCATATGATAGTTCCAAAATGTACAAACATAGAATGAAAGTGTTTCATGACAAGCGCATTTTGCGCAAGTCTTTCACACCAGGTCAAAAAGTTTTATTGTACAACACTCGTTTGCATCTTTTTCCAGGAAAGTTACGTTCTCGACGGTCAGGTTCATTCTTGGTACGTACTGTTTTCCTCCATGGAGCTGTTGAAATCGAAAATCCAGCAAACAAGAACATCTTCATGGTCAATGGTCAGAGATTGAAACCATTTCTGGAGCATCTCCCACCAGAAGTTGAGACCATGGACTTGAAAGACCCCGTCTATGTGGACTAAACTAGTTCAATTGTGTACATACATATGGACTAAAAATCCATTCTCTTTCCCTTTTCTTTTTCTTTTTGCATAATTTTTTATGTGTGCTAACCAAAACTTTTGTATTGCGCTCATGTTGTTTGCTTTCAAAGCATTCATCCACTTATGGTTTAGCACTATAATTTTGCATCCGGTAATCTCTTCCCTTTTCTCTACTCAGCATAGTTCTCATGGTATGTGGTTGTTTAAATTTCTTATCATCTGTTGACATATTGAGGACAATGTTAGATTTATGTTTGGGGGAGTGTTTTGCATATAGAGTTTTCAGTCTTCTTATTCAAAAAAAAAAAAAAAAATCTCTTCAGAACTCTTTGTAAATACTTGCATAAAACCTCCAACTTTTAGAGATTTTAGAGTCACTAGCATGCTTCTAGCTATGTTTACATAGAGAGTCTGACCGAAATAACTGAACTTGGAAATACTGGAGAATACAATCGGGTTTCTTAGTTGTTAGAGCGTTAAACTTGGATTTAACCATGCCGGTGGGAAAATTTGGTGCTACAAAGATATTGGTGGTAGAGTTGTGATCACCCTTAGTGGAGACTACCTATTTTACATCAAGCGAGGCACCAACCTTCATTTTTGTGACTGTCTAAAAAATCTTTTAGAGTGTGTGTCACCGTACGTAAATTCCGGGTAGGAATGGTGAGCTACCCAACTTCGCACCACTTTCAGCACTATTTTTGATCTCTTGAGTGCTAATCTTGTCAATTATGAGGATGACGTCTAAGGATGAAAAACCCTTCTTGTAGTTTGATTTTCAATCAACACCATTCTTTCTCTCGACAACATCAGCAGATCCATAGAAACACAACATCATCAACAAAGCAGAACAGCGTCAGAATACATGAAGAAAGTTGAATTAGTCCAAGGTTTACATGCAACAATTCAAGGAAAAGTAAAAAGTTCCTATTCAAAGTGAGGATACAGTACAAAGAGCAGAATTTCATAACACATATGAAGACATATCTTACAAAGAGCAAAGAAAACATAAAAATATGAGAAATAGCGAAGTTCATAAAATCAAGACGATACAAGTTGTGAAGAATTAAGTGATAAAGTCTTTCATCCATGGCTTTAATAGTTTCATTATTACTTTGTTAATTTCAGTTTGTAATTAAAAAAAAAAATCATCAAAAAAAAATCATCTTGTTAAAATTAAAAAAAATAAATAATAATATTTATTACAGTTTATTTTTAGTTGTGTTTAATAAACACCATGGTAAAGAAGAAATGTAAGAAGAAAATTCAAGCAACAAGTGTAGTTGCAGGAAAACCTACACTACACCCTTCACAAGAATTCACAATAATCGACACATATTTGAAGATTAAAAACAACACTTTATTATTTGATTCTCAGAAATATTTACAAGAAATGGAAGAGATCAAGAATACAATTACTCTCTTGAATTTTCTCTCTCCTCAGAACTTTCTTAGCGTTCAAAATTCATCATCCTCTTCTGAACCTACCGGGTCTCTTTATATAGGATAATTACATAATGGATGACAGCTAATCTGTCCTTTAATTTCGGATCTGACTCGCGATCTTATCGCAGCAGTGATAACGCTAACTATCGCATATGATATAACCCTCGCAAAATGGTCACACTCTTCTCATGTTTCAGCTATCGTCATTTGTTACGTCATTGACTTGAGTCATTTTGTGACACTCGCAGTGTGTTGTTGAAGAGCTCGCAGAACTGTCACTGTAAATCTCGCAGGAGTATTGTTGTAGCGATATTTTGATCCTACATCTTGTCTCTTCTCATGCCTTTTCTGCAAAGGAGAAAAGATCATGAGAAATACAATGCCACAGCTATTCATCGTTTCATCTTCTATGATCAACAAAACTCCGTAAATTAAATGTTACCGCCTACACGTGTCGAATATTCCTTTTTTACCGGTTAATATTTTATTACCCGGTTACCATCCTTATGTCTATAAAAGAGAGAACCTACCAAAGAAATATTTTTCCTTCTTTTACTTCTTCATCTTCTTCACCTCTTCGTTCTCTGCAAATTTTTTCTACCTGCAACTTTATTTTTCTGCAGATTCACCTGCTGCTGCTTTAATGGAATCACCAAGGTATGTGTTCTTCTGACATTATTAAACTCGATTTTGCTTGTCTGAGTCATATTTATTCACCCTATTTGATCTTTTTTGCTTGATTATATATAACTCTCATACTTTGTTTTCTTTTTAGTGGAAATACATCCAACACCCAATTTGTCGACCAAAACCCTAATCTTCGAGAAGATTCACAACAAAAACTCACTGAAAAGAAAAGGAAGTCTGCGAGTCATAAGGAAGTAAGAAACATTTTTTTTTCTTAATAACAATATTGTTTCCTCTGTTTCTTATCTATATTATTACTCGCAGGGTGATGAAAATGATGTTAAACCTAGCAAGAAATATCGCAAAGCCAAGGCTCTTGAGATTGATATTACTATTCCCAAATTTTCATCTTCAAAATATATTTCTACTACTTCGCAGATGGAACCTCCATCCTCTATTTGCGAGAATATCATTATCAATACCCCCAATGTCATTAATCCTCCAATAAATGAGACTCCCAAAACTGTTATGAACAAAGCTTCTTCCTCTCCTATTTTACTTCCAACCGTTACTTTCCCAGACACTCCACCTTCTGGTGATGCAACCATCGCAAATGACTCAAATCTCCAACTCGCCATTATTACCACTTCACCCTCTGCACCTCTTCCCTCATATAAAGAATCATCAGTAGGGGTTGATGCTGCTTTTAAAGTTTTGTCTGACATTTTAGATGATGCCAAGAAATCTTCTACTGACCCTTTCAAATATGATGTCTGCGAGACTTTAATCAAATATTTTGGTTCTGATCGAACTGATTCGCGAGCATCTTTAGAAAATTAAGTTGAAGCTCTAAAGAGAAGTCTCCAAGCCAAAACTTCAGAATGTGATATTCTTGATCACAAGCTTCACAACTCTTTACTAGATTGCGAAAATCTTCGCGATAAAAACAAGGAGTTAAAAGGTATAGTTCTTCTGTATCTGCCTCTAATTTTTCTATTCTAGTAGATTTTCATCTTTTCTGTACTCAATTCCCTTTTAAATATTTTGGTTTGCCTATTTAGCTTTAAATCAGAAACGATTAATGAAGATATTTCAATTTAAGTCTGTTGCTGAGGAAGCCCGTGTTGAGAGAGATTCTTGGATGGATCAATATAATAAATTAGATAATATTTACACATGTAGTTGCAGGAATTCCCACACTACACCCTTGTTAAGATTCTATAGAAATCTATTGGAAATCAATTAAACTTCAAAGATTTAAACGACACTTTACTATTCAAATCTCAGAAATATTTACAGAATTGAGAGAAATCAAGATTACAAATGTTCTCTTGGAGATTCTCTCTCCTCAAGACTCTTTCAACTCTTAAAAATACATCATCATTCTCTAGATCTATCGAGCTCTTTATATAGGGATTTACATAATGGATGACAGCTAAGTTTTCCTCCTCTTTCGGATCTATTCTACGATCTCATCGCAATTGTTATAATATTCTTCATCGCAAGAATGATGGCCATCGCAGGATCAACACATTCTTCTTTTGTTTCTTCCATCGTCAATTTCTTTTGGATATTCCGTGACGCTCGTGAAACGTTGTTAAAGATTTGGCGGTGACGCTCGCGGAAACGTTGTTAATATCGTAAGAATAGCGTTGTAGCGATATTCTGGTACTACATCTTGCCTCTTCTCATGTCTTTTCTGCGAAAAAGAGAAGATCATGAGAATTTAAAATGCCATAACCACTTATCTTTTCAGATTTCCCCATTCTGACACGTTTCTATGTCCTTCGCAAATTTGTTTTTCACGAATTCTTTCTTCCAATAAATTTTTGACACGTCTCCTCTAACCGCTGCGATCTGACCACCCATGTCTCTTCTTTGCATTAATTGCCTTCATCTTCTTCGAGAAATTTCCTCTTCTATAAATACTCTTCTCATTCCTCTCTTTTTTCTCTTTTACTTTTTTTTTTTCTGTATCCTCTCTGCAATTTTTACTGTTCTTCCGCGAATTGCTCTTCTATTACTGCTGTGATTTATTTCTTCTTTTCAACCTTTTCTTTCATTCCCATACTTTCTCTTAAATTATTTACTGATGATCAATGTTCTCTCGAAAAAATCATAGTTTCGCTAGGACAACTTGAAGCTGGTCTCCCCATTCCTCTTTATGACCCAGAACTTCCATTATTCTACCAAATAATATCTGACGAGAGATTCTCGTGAGCAATATATCAACTAGGTGGAGATTGCATTAGGTTGCTACTTGAATATGCTTCTCGTGGTGCTGGCAAAGGATCGCGCTATTCTGAAGATGCTCAAAATCCTCTTTACAAACATATTCCAATTAATTCTGCAGATTACATTGTAGAAAACTTTTTCAAAAATTACAAAATACTCCCTATGAAGAGGGATATCACCTGCTGGGGTGTTCGCCTGAAGAAACTCGTTGTCGATGAAGCTCTCATGCTAGATATTGATTTTCACACGAAAAATAATCATGTCCCTCGCCATTCTAGCGATGACAAGTGGTTTATCTTTCCTTTGTGTCTTAAAGGTCCTTATATATCTGGTTCTTGTGAACTTCCCACGAATCTCGCAGAATATCAACCTTGGGTCTTTAATTGTCCTGAGAGAACTAAAGAGGTACTAATCTCTATGAATTTTCATATTATTATTATTCATTATCTTCCTTGTGTTTTCATATTCTCGCTAATTATTTTGATTTTTCTCAGATTGAAAGAATGAAGCTCAGTTACCAAACTTCAAGGAAGCCTAGTACTTTCTTGGCTCTGAAGTCTTTCACAGATGAAGTAAGAAATATATTTTTTAAAATTTTAACAATATATTGTTGCCCCTATTTCTTATCTTCATCTGTGCTCGCAGGAAATCGAAGAGTTAGAACCATTAAATCCCGCAAAAACCAAGGAGAAACCTTTAAAAGAGAAATCTGGGAAACCTTCAAAGGATAAATCCGCTGCTCCTTCTAGGGGAAATCCTCCAGCCCCTCGCAATGAAGAATCTAGCGATCCTCCATTAAAGAAAAGGAAAACTCAACCTTCTTCACCCATTTCTCAATTAATTCCAGAAAATCCAAATGTTGATCTTGACGAGGGTTTTAATGTTAGCGGTTTTCCTTCAATAAAAAATTCTTCTTCCTCTGATTCCTCAATAACTCATCTATCCAGAATTTTTAGCGATATTTCCCACAGCATAACTTGCAATAATGAGGATGAAGTTATTGAAAAGATATCCCAAGCTCTCGCTAAAGTTTGTGATGCCCCAATTCTAGTGGATAATGATTCTCTCCAAGGAATCTCAAGATCGCTAACTCCCAGTCTCTTGAATTCTCTTGG
The DNA here is from genome assembly GCA_023529315.1 of Papaver bracteatum. Classification (NCBI taxonomy): domain Eukaryota; kingdom Viridiplantae; phylum Streptophyta; class Magnoliopsida; order Ranunculales; family Papaveraceae; genus Papaver; species Papaver bracteatum. The sequence continues at coordinate 158,533 of JAJJWX010000168.1, forward strand.
TGCTTTGGTAAGTTTTCATTTATCCAGTTTGTTTATATATTTTCTCCATCGCTAGATCTTAATTTATATTTTTTTTTCGTAGGTTGGAAGAGCTTCTTTTGCTGTTTCTTCTGATTTAGATAAAAGATGTGCCAACTCTGAAGAAAAAGCTGCTAAACTTCGCCAGGATAAACAAAAATTAGAGTCTGAAGTTATTGAGCTTCGCAAGAAGAATCAACAGCTGGAGATTTAAGCTTCAGTTGATAAACAAAAGATCTCTGATCTTGATAGAGCTAACCAACAACTTTATGGTATGAATGATTTCCTTTCTCTCTTAATTCTTTTTACTCTATCGCAGCTTATTCATGCGATCACTTTTAACTTGCAGATACTTATGGTCTTACTGACGAGGCTATACTCTTTCAATCTTTCCCTGAACCTATAGATGATCATACCCTTCTTGATTGTCTTAATAATTCCTTAAGTAATTTCTCAGATGATAAGATTAACTCCCTTTCCATAGATGAACTTAGATCCAAGCTTAATCTCTTAAAAATTGAACACAGATTCAATTTAGGTTTGACTGACAAATATAGGCGCTTTTATCTTGATTCAAAGAAAGAAATAGATAGATTAAGACAGAAAATTAGCGATCTTATTGACGGGAAAGATCTTGCTATCAATAAGGGGTCCAAGACCTTAGAAGATTTTCATAAAACTCTCCTTGACGTTCAAATGGACAGAGATAAACTTATCCGCGAGAATGAAGATCTTCTTGCGAGGGAGACTCAAGCTCGATCTCGTCTCCTTATTAATAGCGATGATGAGTTTGCTTGGGCTGCGAAGGTTCTTGACAACGCCAGGAATGACTTAGGTGTAAATGTTAGCCTTCAAGTTGAACAAGTGGCCTTAATTAGAGATATGATTTCTGAAAGAGAAGGTTGTTTACTGTTCTTCTTCTTGCTAACTTTCTATTTTTGTTACTCTTTTTTATAAAATTTCTAACTTGTTGTCATATACTCTTGTAGGAGCTGAAAAAAGATATCTTGAAAGAATTGGGGAACTTGAAAATGAGAAGAATCAGCTCGCGAACACTCTTACTGCTCGCAATAACAAATATTCATGATTGAAAGAGAAGTTTGACATTACTACCGCGAACTTCAATAGATCTCTCATTGTTGTTCGTAATGATTCCATTAAGTTGGTCTGCAATGATCATGGAATTTCTCCTTCCATATATCCCGGCCTTGCAAAGGAAATTCCCGCAGTAATCCCAAATCTTAACATCTCTGATAGTGAAGCTGAGGATTCTGACGAGGATGAAAATGACAGTGATAATGACGAAGGAGAAAATCTGGTGGAGGAGAAGACTCTGATAAGAATGAAGATAATGATGATAATGATGAAAGGGAGAAATCTGGCGATGAAGAGAAGTCTGATAAAGAGAATGGAGATGAATCTAGCTAGTTCTGCCTTTTCCCTTTGTCTTCCTTGTATATTTATTTTCTTCTTTTTGTAACATTTTTATTTGAGTTTCTCCAATTTTGTGAATTTCTTTTGCTTCTACCTGTATAAATTAGAAAACAGTTCTGTTTCTGCAAGTCAATCAATCAATATAATTATTATTCTTTAATTATCTGCATGCATTTATCTATGCAATTTTTATATGATAGATGAATAATAATTTCATCATTCTCATGCATTCCCATACTTGCCTCTATTATTCATCTGTAATATAAAAAATTGATTAAAGATTAGATATTAGTGGTAAATAAAATATGCTTTAATATTGGCGATCCTATTGTCCGCAATAACTGCTTCAAATCGCAATTCTCATAACATCTGCGAGTATTATCGCAGTAATCTTGTGGTTTTATTATGCCTTCCTAATTAAAGGTCTTATTTTTCCACACTATTTCTTTCTGCGACAATATCGCAGGATGTCTTTACATTTGCATGTATTGACCCATTGATCTTTCCTTAGCTTCCTTCTTTGATTGTATTGCGACAATATGACAAGTCTAAGCTCTCTCGCGAGATCAAAGCCATGAGACATTGCTGTCTTGCGATGAAATCGCAGGACATCCTTACACTTTCATGTAAAAACCCATTGATCTCATCTTAACTTTTGGCTTGTTGCCTCTGTATAATTTACGTCACGCGACAATATGACATGCCTAAATGTTCTTTCGATCATAAAGCCCCATGACATTGCCGTCTTAAGACACTTATCAGCTCCCTAATGGAGGGTGCCGCCCTTATCTTCCCCCCTGGTTTCCCCTTCAAGGAGGGCACATCGTCCATACAAGACTAGCTCCTCCCATCCAGATTTACCAAAAACCAGCTATTTTCGCAGCCTCTTGTCCTTTATGCCTATATGGCTTATAGTTATAAGACTGCACCCTAAGTGGGGTTTTCTTCAGGCCAAGTGCATAATAGCCAAGACTTACCAAGAATGTCAAGAGAGTTTCGTACGCTCCGGGCACTCTTGGCTCAATCGTGTACCTCGGCGCCTTGTTCATACTTTGCACTTCTTGGAAAAGATTCTCTCTCCCGGATAGGTTTTCTTTAAACCCATCGTTTGCATGACTCAGGTTCCAGCAGCGGTATAACCTTATCGCTGAGTCATGTCAAAAGATACCCCCTTTATGACGCGCTATTAGGTCTTACATTTGCCTCTTACGAAATTTTATTCGCGAACTAGGGTGCACGCCATAAAGGTTCGTCCCATTCTTTAATCTCTGTGAAATTTTATTCGCGTTTCTTGCGAGTATTGCAATTCTGATAGAATTTCATAACTCTAATTGAATTTCTTGCGAATATTGTAAAATCTTGCGATTCTTTCAAGCAAAATATTCTATTCAATTACATATTATTCAAACAAATCACTCATAGAGTTCTCTAAAGTTTATTATTTTACCTCTTTTACTTACTATTTTCTGATTCTGCTTTTCTGCTTCGTTTTACTATTGTTTCTTCTCTTGCGAGATGCTCGCCATCAGCTTTCACATCTTCTTTCCACTCTATGGTATCAACCATTAACCTTTCAAATCTCTGTTGCTATTTGATCTTGTACTTCCAATTGCTATTCTTCTCAGCTCTTTCTTCACAAGATTTCATATCAATTTCATAACATTTATTGCTTTCTCCCCAATCTCCTTTAATAACTCCAACACCTTTAGGATGAGGAAATTTGATACACTGATGATAGGTAGATGCTACACCCAATATCCCGTGTAACCAAGGCCTTCCTATCAAAGCATTGTAGGGCGATTCGATGTCCACAACACAGAATAAAATTTTCGAAGATATTCCTTTTAACGGTATTTGCATTTCAATTTCCCCCTTTGGTTTGTTAGCTGTACCGTTAAATCCATAGATTTTGTACGTTGATGGTATTAAATCTTCGTCCTTTCCACCCATGGTTTTAAAGGTATGATAAAATAAGATATCAACTGAACTCCCTGTATCTATTAAGACTCTGTTGATGGCCCAAGAATCTTCAACTTTACTATCATTCTCTTCATCTTCTTCTTGAATTTGTTTTGGATTAATATCTAATCGTACGACCAATGGATTATCATGTTGCTCGCCAACCTCAGGTACATCTTGTGCAGTGAAAGATAGAGTTTGTTTCTGCCACTCCTCTAATGGCGAGGCTCTCGCTATATTCATTATCTCTTTTCCATTCGTGTCTCTGGCAAAGACTCTGCTTAGGACATTATCATGGAAATTCTCCACAGTTTTATATGAGTGCACAATGGAATTACAGAACAAATTCTTTGCTTTAGTCCCTACTTCTATCACAAATGTTTCTGCTCATTTTACAAAGATTCACTCTGCGAGTTTCAGTCTTTGGCGGTAATTGCTTGAGATTGTGGATGTCCTACTAGAAAATGATTTAACTTTCCCTGATCAATCATCCTCAAGATTATTCTCTTCACATTCCTACAATCGTTTACTGAGTGGCCATGAAAATGATGGTAAGGACAGAATTCTTGACTTCGATTGTTTGGATGGGGTTCTTTTCCCATGTTCCACGGAGAGGGTATATTTTCCATCAAAATGATAGCTTCCCAAATCTTTTCTATGCTGGTATTGAGAGCTGGCATCTTAATTTCTTCCCATATTATCCTCTGATTACCTTGTCCTCTAAAATTATTCTTCCTTTGTCCACCATAAGTTTATTGAGGTTGATCGAGACTTTGAATCTTATTATTTCCACCGCGATTATAATAATTCTTCTCCCTTTCATATTCTTCCTGATCTCGACTGCCCATCGCTACTAGTTTTTGTTGGTTATCAATTACTACTTTCTCTTGTTGTGTTTGCGAGGTGCTCGCTACATTATTTATCATTTTTGGGAGCAAACTTCCACTTGCCGCCAGCGAGCTGGTTTTCACGATTGGGTATGATTCCATTTCATTTTGTTTCTCCTGCAGAGCAATGTATTCTTCCTGCAGTTCTTGCAGTTCTGTCATGGTGATTGTATTTTTTATTCTGAAAATCTGAATGTATAGTAGATTAGTCGCGAACACTTCATTAATGAAGGATAAGATCAGATATCTTTCATCCACTCTTCCATCCATCTCGCTGCACATTGATTTCCACCTTATAGTTAAGTTCTTCAGACTCTCTCCAACTCTCTGTTTTAGCCCAAACACATCTTCAATACCCGGACGCGATGAATTATTGCTAATATGCGCTCCTAAAAATGTAGCTTGTAAATGATCAAAAGAAGTAATGGTATTTTTTGGTAATCCCTCAAACCATTTCAACGCTTCGCTAGTTAAGATAGATGCAAAATATTTGCATAGCACAGCATCATGATTCTCCCACTGTAGCATATATCTTACATAAGCTTTGACATGTTGAACAACACAAGTAGTTCCATCTAAAATGGTGGTTAATGCTGGTAAATTGCATTTTGGAGGTATCCCTCTTAATTGTACTTCTTGAGTAAATGGAGTTCTCGCAGCTTCTTCAATTGCTTCATCAAGTTGCCTTCTTCCTCCTTCTCTTATATTGTTTATCATTCCTCGCATTTCTGCTAATTCTCTTAATATTTGTTCATTCTCATTCAAATTTTGCTCCATTGGCATTTTTAATGCAGCTTCCCTTCTTCTGCGTTCTTGTCTTGCTAGATTTTGTGTGTTATCTTCTTCATCATCATCTTGTCTTTCTCTGCGATTTTCTCTTTCACCTTCCTCTTGAAATCGCATTTGCCTACCTTCTTCTCTACGAATTTCTTCATTTCTCATCATTTCTCTTCGTTGTTGTAGTTGCAGGATTTCCCACACTACACCCTTGTCAAGAATCTATGAAAACTAAGTCATAATTGTGGATGAACAACAACACTTTATTAATTCACTTTCATGAAGATTTACAAGAAATGTCAAAACTCATAAGTACAACTTTCTTTCTAGAGTTTCTCTCTCCTCAAAGTACTCTCAGCTCTCAAAAATGCATCATCCTTTTCTGGATCTATCGTGCCCTTTATATAGGAAAACATATAGTGGAAGACATCTAAGATTTCCCCTTAATTCGGATCTACTCTGCAATATTATCGCGATCGTTATAATATTCCCTATCGCAAGTATGATGTCCATCGCAGGATCAACACATTCTTCTTTACTTCTTCCATCGTCAGTTTCTTTTAATTGTTCTGCAACGCTCGTGAAGCGTTGTTGAAGAATCGTCAGTAACGCTCGCAGAAACGTTGTTAATATCGCAGGAATAGTGTTGTAGCGATATTCTGGTACTACATCTTGCCTCTTCTCATGTCTTTTCTGCGAAGAAGAGAAGATCATGAGAATTAAGAATGCCATAATCGCTTATCTTTTCTGATTTCCCATTCTGACACGTTTCTACGTCCTTCGCCAGCTTTTTTCATGAGTTTCTTTCTACCAATAAATTTTTGACACGTCTTCTGTAACCGATGCGATCTGACCATCCACGTCTTTCCTTTGCATTAATTGCCTTCATCATTTTCGAGAATTTTCTTCTTCTATAAATGCTCTTCTCATTCCTCTTCTTTTCTCTTTTACTCTTCTTCCTTCTCTCCATATTCTCTCTGCAATTTTTACTGTTCTTCCGCAAATTGCGCTTCTATAACCGCTGTGATTTATTTCTTCTTTTCAACTTTTTCCTTCATTCCCATACTTAAAATGGTTGCTGCTGGTGCTAAAAATTTGAAGGCCTTCAATAAAATGCGCGAGAGACTTAGAACTAAAAGTTTTAATTTGTCTTTAATTCCAGATCAAGATTCTAAATCAGAACTTTCCCTTAAACTGTTCATTGATGATCAATGTTCTCGCGAAAAAATCATAGTATCGCTAGGACAACTTGAAGCTGGTCTTTCCATCCCTCTTTATGATCCTGAGCTTCCGATGTTTTATCAAATAATTTCTGACGAGAGATTATCACGAGCAATATACCAATTGGGTGGGGATTACATCAGATTACTACTTGAATATGCTTCTCGTGGCACTGGTAAAGGAACTTGCTACCCCAAAGCTCCAAAGAATCCTTTGTTCGCAGATGTCCCCATTGTTTCTTGCGATTATACTGTGGACAACTTTTTTGTAAACTATAGTATTGTCCCTATGAAGAGGGATAGTACATGTTGGGGTGTTCGTTTGAAGAAAGAGAAGGTCACTGGTAACAATGATCTTATTATGGATATTGACTTCCATACATCTACAAACCAAGGTCCTCTCCATTCTAGCGATGATAAGTGGTTCATCTTCCCATTAAGTCTTGAAGGTCCTTATATATCTGGTTCTCGCGAACTTCCCGCCAATCTCGCAGAATATCAACCATGGGTCTTCTACTGGCCTAAAAGATCTAAAGAAGTATATTCTCTCAACTTTTCATGTTATTATTATTTATTATCTTCTTTATATTCTCGCTAACTTTTTTGATTTTCTCAAATTGATAGAATGAAACTCAGCTATCAAACTCTTAGGAAACCCAGCATTCTCTTGGCTCTGAGATCTTTTACAGATGAAGTAATAAATATTTCTTCAAAATTTTTAACAATATGTTTTTGCCCCTATTTCTTATCTTCATCTGTGCTCGCAGGAAATCGAAGAATTAGAACCACTGCCTCCTCCAAAAATCAAGGAGAAATCTCCAAAGGAACCATCTGGGAAATCTATAAAGGAGAAGCCTACTACTTCTTCTAGGGGAAGATCTTTTGCCCCTCGCATTTATGAATCTAGATATCCTCCGCTAAAGAAATTAAAAACTCAACCTTCTTTTTCTTCAACTCCTCAAAATATTCCAGAGAATCCCAATGTTGTTCTTGATAAGGATATCGACGAGGAGTTTAATGTTGGCAGTTTTCCTTCAATAAGAAATTCTTCTTCTTATGATTCCTCAATGACTCATCTGTCCATAATTTTCAGCGATATTTCCCATAGCATGACCTCTAATGGCGAGGATGAAGTTATTGAAAAGACATCCCAATCTCTCGCTAAAGTTTGCGATGCTCCTATCTTAGTAGATAATGATTCTCTCCAAGGAATCTCAAGATCATTGACTCCCAGTCTCTTGAATTCTCTTGGTGCTTTGGTATGTTTTCATTTCTTCAATTTGTTCATATTTTCTCTATCGCTAGATTTTAATTTATTTCTTTTCTTCGCAGGTTGGAAGAGCTTCTTTTGCTGTTGCTTCTGACTTAGATAAAAGATGTGTCAATGCTGAAGAAAAAGCAGCTAAAGTTCGCCAAGATAAGGAAAAACTAGAGTCTGAAGTTATTGAACTTCGCAAGAAGAATAAGCAGATGGAGATAGAAGCTTCTTATGATAAGCAAAAAATCGTTAATCTCGATAAAGCTAACCAACAACTCTATGGTATGACTGATTTCCCATCTTTCTTAATTCCTTTTATTCTATCACGGCTTATTCAAGCAATCACTTTTAACTTGCAGATGTTTATGGTCTTACTGACGAGGCTATAATCTTTCAAACTTTCCCTGAACCTGTAGATGATCATACTCTTCTCGCTAGTCTTAATAATTCCTTGAGTAACTTCTCAGATGATAAGATTAACTCCCTTTCCATAGATGAACTTAGATCCAAGTTTAATCTCTTAAAACTTGAACATAGATTCAATTTAGGCTTGACTGACAAATATAGACGCCTTTATTTTGATTCAAAGAAAGAAATAAATAAATTAAGATAGAAAAATAGCGATCTTATTGACGAGAAGGATCTCGCCATAAAAAAGGGAGCTAAAACCTTAGCAGATTTTCATAAAACTCTCCTTGAAGTTCAAAAGGTTAGAGATAAACTTATCCGCGAGAATGAAGATCTTTCTTTCGAGGGAGACTCAAATTCGATCTCGTTTCCTTATTAATAGCGATGATGAGTTTTCCTGGGCTGCGAAGGTTCTTGACAATGCCAGAAATGATTTAGGTGTAAATGTTAACCTTCAAGTCGAACAGGCGGCTCTAATTAGAGATATGATTTCTAACAGAGATGGTTATTGGCTACTCTTCTTCTCGCTAATTTCTTGTTTTCATTATTCTCTTTTATGAAATTTCTAACTTGTTGTTATATTCTTGTAGAAGCTGAAAAAGGTTATATTGAAAGAATCAAGGAGCTTGAACAGGAAAAGGATCAGCTCGCGAACACTCTTGCTGCTCGCAATTACAAATATTCACAACTGAAGAAGCAGTTTGTCATCACCACCGCGAATTTCAATAGATCTCTCATTGTCATTCGCAATGATTCTGTTAAATTGGTCTATGATGACCATGGAATTTCTCCTTATGTATACCCTGATCTTGTGAAAGAAGTACCCGCAGTAATTTCAAGTCTTGACATCTCTGATAGTGAGGCTGAAAATTCTGATGAGGATGAAAATGATAGTGATGACGAAGGTGAAAAGTCTGATGGAGAAGAAAATAATGATGATAATGATAAAGGGGAAGAATCTGGCGATGAAGAGAAGTCTGATAAGGAGGATCGCGATGGATCTAACTAATTCTTCTTTTTCTTTCTCCTTTTTCTGTAATATTTCCGTTAATTTGTAAATTTCTTTTGCCTTTTTTGTTTCTACCTGTAAGAATCTGAAAATAGTTCTTTTTATGCAAGTTAATCAATCAATATAACTATTATTTTTTTAATTATCTGCGTTCTTGTATCTATGCAATTTTTATATGATATATGAATAATAGTTTCATCGTTCTCATGCATTCCCATACTTGCCTCTATTATTTATCTGCAGTATAAAAATTGATTAAAGATTAAATAAAAATCTAAATTTTACCTTATTATTGGCGATCTTACCATCAAATAATAGTTGCGTGAAATCGCAATTCTTATAACATCTGCGAGTATTATCGCAGTAATCTTGTGGTCTTATTGTGCCTTCCTAATTAAAGGTCTTATTTTGCCACGCTTCTTCTTTCTGCGACAAAATCGCAGGACGTCTTTACATTTGCATGTATTGACCCATTGATCTTGCCTTAACTTTCTTCTTTGATTATATTGCGATAATATGACAAGTCTAAGTTCTCTCACAAGATCAAAGACTCGTGATATTATCGTCTTGCGATGAAATCGCATGACAACTTTACACTTTTATGTAAAAACCCATTGATCTCATCTTAACATTTTTCTCGTGGCTTGTTTCCTCTGCATCATTTACGTTATGCGACAATATGACAGGCCTAAATGTTCTTGCGATCATAAAGCCCCATGACATTGCCGTCTTAAGACACTTATCAGCTCCCTAATGGAGGGTGCCACCCTTATATTCCCCCTGGTTTCCCCTTCAATGAGGGCACATCGGCCATACAAGACTAGCTCCCCCCATCCAGATTTGCCAACAACCAGTTGTGTTCGCAGCCTCTTGTCCTTTATGCCTATATGGATTATAGTTACAAGACTGCACCCTAGTTGGGGTTTTCTTCAGGCCAAGTGCATTATAGCCAAGACTTACCAAGGATGGCAAGAGAGTTTCGTATGCTCCTGGAACCCTTGGCTCAACCGTGTACCTCGGCGCCTTGGTCATAATTTGCACTTCTTGGAAGATATTCTCAGTCGTCCAACCAGGGTATAACCATATATAGTTGGAAATCCAAGATCTCTCTCCCGGATAGGTTTTCTTTAACCCCATCGTTTGCATGACTCAGGTTCCAGCAGCGGTATAACCTTATCGCTGAGTCATGTCCAGAGATACCCCTTTTATGACGCGCTATTAGGTCTTACATTTGCCTCTTGCGAAATTTTATTCGCGAACTAGGGTGCATGCCATGAAATTTCGTCCCATTCTTATGTCTATGCGAAATTTGATTCGCGTTTCTCCCGAGTATTGTAACTCTGATAGAATTTCATAACTTTGATCATTTTGGTAAAGTTTTGCGATTCTTTCAAGCATAATATCTTGTTCAATTACATATTTTTCAAATAAATTATTCGCAGAGTTATCTGAAGTTCAACATTTTACCTCTTTACTTACTATTTTCTGATTATGCTTTTCTGCTACATTTTGTTGTTGTCTCTTTTTCTGCGAGACGCTCGTCATCAGCTTTCACATCTTCTTTTCGCTCTATTGCATCAATCATTAACCTTTCACATTTCTGTCGTTGCTTAATTTTGCACTTCCAATTTCCATACTCTTCAGCTCTTTCTTCACAAGACTTCATATCGATTTCATAACATTTCTTGCTTTCTCCCCAATCTCCTTTAATAACTCCGACACCTTCTGGATGAGGAAATTTGATACACTGGTGATAAGTAGATGCTACACCCAATATCCTGTGTAACCAGGGTCGTCCTATCAAGTCATTGTAAGGTTATTCGATGTCCACAACACAAAATAAGATTTTTGAATATATTCCTTTTAACGGTATCTGCATTTCAATTTCCCCCTTTGGTTTGTTAGCTGTGCCATTAAAACCGTAGATTTTGTATGTTGATGGAATTAGATCTTCGTCTCTTCCTCCCATGGTTTTAAAGGTATGATAAAATAAGATATCAATAGAACTCCCTGTATCTATTAAGACTCTGTTGATGGCCCAAGAATCTTCAACTTTACTATCATTCTCTTCATCTTCTTCTTGCATTTGTTTTGGAATAATCTCTAATCGTACGACCAATGGATTATCGTGCTTCTCGCCAACCTCAGGTACATCTTGCGCAGTGAAAGATAGAGTTTGCTTCTGCCACTCCTCTAATGGTGAGGATTTCGAGATATTCAATATCTCTCTTCCATCTGTGTCTCTCGCGAAGACCCTGCTTAAAATATTGTCATGGAAATCCTCTATAGTTCTGCGTGAATGTACAATAGAATTATAAAACAAATTCTTTGCTTTGGCTCCAACTTCTATTACGAATGTTTACGCTCCTTTTACAGCATTCACTCTGCGAGTTTCTAGTGCTGGCGGTAATTGCTGAGATTGTGGATGTCCTACTAGAAAATGATTTAACTTTCCCTGATCAATCATCCTCAGGATTATCCTCTTCACATTCCTACAATCGTTTACTGTGTGACCATGAAAATGATGATAAGGATAGAATTCTTGACTTCGATTGTTTGGATGAGGTTCATTTCCCATGTTCCATAGAGAGGGTATATTTTCCATTAAAATAATAGCTTCCCAAATATTTTCTTTGCTAGTATTGAGAGCGGGCATCTTAATTTCTTCCCAGATTATCCTCTGATTACCTTGTCCTTTAAAATTATTCTGCCTTTGTCCACCATAAGTTTCTTGAGGTTGATCGAGTCTTTGAATCTTATTATTACCACTGCGATTATAATAATTCTTCTCCCTTTCATATTCTTCCTGATCTCGACTTACCATCACTACTAATTTTTGTTGATTATCAATGACTACTTTCTCTTGTTGTGATTGCGAGGTGCTCGCTACATTATTTATCATTTTAGGGAGAAAACTTCCACTTTCCGCCAACGATCTGGTGTTCACGATTGGGTATGATTCCATCTCATTTTGTTTCTCTTCCAAAGCAATGTATTCTTCCTGCAGTTCTCGCAATTCTGTCATGGTGATTGTATTTTTGATTCTGAAAATCTGAATGTATTGTAAATTAGTCGCGAACATTGCATTAATGAAGGATAGGATCAGATATCTTTCATCCACTCTTCCAGCCATTTCGCTGCACATTGATTTCCATCTTATAGTTAAGTGCTTCAGACTCTCGCCAACTCTTTGTTTTAGCCCAAACACATCTTCAATACCCGGTCGCGATGAATTGTTGCTAATGTACGCTCCTAAGAATGTAGCTTGTAAATGATCAAAAGAAGTTATAGTATTTTTTGGTAATCCCTCAAACCATTTCAACGCCTCGCCAGTTAAACTAGATGCAAAATACTTGCATAACACAGCATCATGATTCTCCCACTGTAGCATACATCTAACATAAGCTTTAACGTGTTGAACATCACAAGTAGTCCCATCAAAAATGCTGGTTAATGCTGATAAATTTCATTTTGGAGGTATTCTTCTCAACTGTACTTCTTGAGTAAATGGAGTCCTCGCAGCTTCTTCAATAGCTTCATCAAGTTTCCTTCTACCTCCTTCTCTTCTATTGCTTATCATTCCTCGCATTTCTGCTAACTCTCTCAGAATTTGCTCATTCTCAACTGAGTTTTGTTCCATTGGCCTTTTTAATGCAGCTTCTCTTCTTCTGCGTTCTTGTCTTTCTTGTCTTGCGAGATTTTGTGTATCTCCTTCTTCATCATCTTCCTGTCTTTCTCTGCGATTTTCTCTTTCACCATCCTCTTGAAATCGCAGTTGCCTATCTTCTTCTCTGCGAATTTCTTCATTTCTCTTCGATGTCTCTCTATTCTCCTTTGTATCATATCATACTCCTCTTGAATATTATCATTATAGCGATTTTGTGTACGTCTTCTTTCTCGATTTTCATGGTTATTTTGTCGTATTGCCTCTCAAAATTCTTGCTCTTCTACTTCTACTTCTTCTCTTAATATTTCTCTCTCGCAAGCCAGGCGCGCTTTTTCAGTATAGTATCTTTCAATTTCTTCTTCAATTATTCTTTGATTCCTTTGATTCTCTTGCCCATGCAATATCCTCCTTCCTTCCTCTGGATTCTCTTCTTCAATTTGGTTGTTTCTTCCCTCTTGATTTCTATTGTCACGCAGATTATAACGATCGCCAATTATCTCTTCTTCTCTGTGACGTTGCTCTCCATTTAAATTTTGCACTTCTTCTCTAACATTTCTCATTGGGGAATTTCTCCTTGGTTCTTCCCTGAATGATCTTGAATTTGATCTTACAGTACTTCTTGACCTCCTTCTTTGTAACCTCAAATTCTCCATTCTTAGTTCATGATTTTGTCTTGTTAGATTCGCACGTTCCTCCGCCTCTAATCTCCTTTCTTCCTGTGTTCTTTTCCTCAGATCATCTACTGTCCCATTTTCACGTCCCACGTGAACTAATCCTCCAGCCATTCTTTGATTTCTTTCTCCTTCTTCTCCATTTCTTAATTGTCGATTTTCTGCTTCTTCCATTGAATCCGACCTCCAAGTGTGTACGCTCACTCTATCATAATCCACATCCCTATTTTGCGATTGTGCTTGTTGATTCGGCTGTTGATTTGAATTTTCTACTTTATTTCTTGTTTTATTTCTTCCTGATCTTATTCTTAAAGATTCTTCTAATTCACCAGTTCCTTCACCTGCAAGTCTTTTACTCCTCCTCACAGTTGTTGGTGGTTCTGATGTATTTCTTCTCCTTCTAGGCATTTCTCCAATTCTAACAATTTTTTCAAATCTTCAAGTTGCAATTTGAGATTTCTTAGACTGATTCTAAATTAAGTGTTACCGCCTACACGTGTCGAATATTCCTTTTTTTACCGGTTAATATTTTATTACCCGGTTACCATCCTTATGTCTATAAAAGAGAGAACCTACCAAAGAAATATTTTTCCTTCTTTTACTTCTTCGTCTTCTTCACCTCTTCGTTCTCTGCAAATTTTTTCTACCTGCAACTTTCTTCTTCTGCAGATTCACTTGCTGCTGCTTTAATGGAATCACCAAGGTATGTGTTCTTCTGACATTATTAAACTCGATTTTTCTTGTATGAGTCATATTTATTCACCCTATTTGATATTTTTTGCTTGATTCTATATAACTCTCATACTTTGTTTTCTTTTTAGTGGAACTACATCCAACACCCAATTTGTCGACCAAAACCCTAATCTTCGAGAAGATTCACAACAAAAACTCACTGAAAAGAAAAGGAAGTCTGCGAGTCATAAGGAAGTAAGAAACATTTGTTTTCTTAATAACAATATTGTTTCCTCTGTTTCTTATCTATATTATTACTCGCACGGTGATGAAAATGATGTTAAACCTATCAAGAAATATCGCAAAGCCAAGGCTCTTGAGATTGATATTACTATTCCCAAATTTTCATCTTCAAAATCTGTTTCTACTACTTCGCAGATGGAACCTCCATCCTCTATTTGCGAGAATATCATTATCAATACCCCCAATGTCATTAATCCTCCAATAAATGAGACTCCCAAAACTGTTATGAACAAAGCTTCTTCCTCTCCTATTGTACTTCCAACCGTTACTTTCCCAGACACTCCACCTTCTGGTGATGCAACCATCGCAAATGACTCAAATCTCCAACTCGCCATTATTACCACTTCACCCTCTGCACCTCTTCTCTCATATAAAGAAGCATCAGTAGGGGTTGATGCTGCTTTTAAAGTTTTGTCTGACATTTTAGATGATGCCAAGAAATCTTCTACTGACCCTTTCAAATATGATGTCTACGAGACTTTAATCAAATATTTTGGTTCTGATCGAACTGCTTCGCGAGCATCTTTAGAAAATGAAGTTGAAGCTCTAAAGAGAAGTCTCCAAGCCAAAACTTCAGAATGTGATATTCTTGATCACAAGCTTCGCAACTCTTTACTAGATTGCGAAAATCTTCGCGATAAAAACAAGGAGTTAAAAGGTATAGTTCTTCTGTATCTGCCTCTAATTTTTCTATTCTAGTAGATTTTCATCTTTTCTGTACTCAATTCCCTTTTAAATATTTTGGTTTGCCTATTTAGCTTTAAATCAGAAACGATTAATGAAGATATTTCAATTTAAGTCTGTTGCTGAGGAAGCCCGTGTTGAGAGAGATTCTTGGATGGATCAATATAATAAATTAGATAATATTTACACATGTAGTTGCAGGAATTCCCACACTACACCCTTGTTAAGATTCTATAGAAATCTATTGGAAATCAATTAAACTTCAAAGATTTAAACGACACTTTACTATTCAAATCTCAGAAATATTTACAGAATTGAGAGAAATCAAGATTACAAATATTCTCTTGGAGATTCTCTCTCCTCAAGACTCTTTCAACTCTTAAAAATACATCATCATTCTCTAGATCTATCGAGCTCTTTATATAGGGATTTACATAATGGATGACAGCTAAGTTTTCCTCCTCTTTCGGATCTATTCTGCGATCTCATCGCAATCGTTATAATATTCTTCATCACAAGAATGATGGCCATCGCAGGATCAACACATTCTTCTTTTGTTTCTTCCATCGTCAATTTCTTTTGGATATTCCGTGACGCTCGTGAAACGTTGTTAAAGATTTTGCGGTGACGCTCGCGGAAACGTTGTTAATATCGTAAGAATAGCATTGTAGCGATATTCTGGTACTACATCTTGCCTCTTCTCATGTCTTTTCTGCGAAGAAGAGAAGATCATGAGAATTTAAAATGCCATAACCACTTATCTTTTCAGATTTCCCCATTCTGACACGTTTCTATGTCCTTCGCCAGCTGTTTTCACGAATTCTTTCTTCCAATAAATTTTTGACACGTCTCCTCTAACCGCTGCGATCTGACCACCCATGTCTCTTCTTTGCATTAATTGCCTTCATCTTCTTCGAGAAATTTCCTCTTCTATAAATACTCTTCTCATTCCTCTCTTTTTTCTCTTTTACTTTTTTTTTTTTCTGTATCCTCTCTGCAATTTTTACTGTTCTTCCGCGAATTGCTCTTCTATTACTGCTGTGATTTATTTCTTCTTTTCAACCTTTTCTTTCATTCCCATACTTTCTCTTAAATTATTTACTGATGATCAATGTTCTCTCGAAAAAATCATAGTTTCGCTAGGACAACTTGAAGCTGGTCTCCCCATTCCTCTCTATGACCCAAAACTTCCATTATTCTACCAAATAATATCTGACGAGAGATTCTCGTGAGCAATATATCAACTAGGTGGAGATTGCATTAGGTTGCTACTTGAATATGCTTCTCGTGGTGCTGGCAAAGGATCGCGCTATTCTGAAGATGCTCAAAATCCTCTTTACAAACATATTCCAATTAATTCTGCAGATTACATTGTAGAAAACTTTTTCAAAAATTACAAAATACTCCCTAAGAAGAGGGATAGCACCTGCTGGGGTGTTCGCCTGAAGAAACTCGCTGTCGATGAAGCTCTCATGCTATATATTGATTTTCACACGAAAAATAATCATGGACCTCGCCATTCTAGCGATGACAAGTGGTTTATCTTTCCTTTGTGTCTTAAAGGTCCTTATATATCTGGTTCTTGTGAACTTCCCACGAATCTCGCAGAATATCAACCTTGGGTCTTTAATTGGCCTGAGAGAACTAAAGAGGTACTAATCTCTCTGAATTTTCATATTATTATTATTCATTATCTTCCTTGTGTTTTCATATTCTCGCTAATTATTTTGATTTTTCTCAGATTGAAAGAATGAAGCTCAGTTACCAAACTTCAAGGAAGCCTAGTACTTTCTTGGCTCTGAAGTCTTTCACAGATGAAGTAAGAAATATATTTTTTTAAATTTTAACAATATATTGTTGCCCCTATTTCTTATCTTCATCTGTGCTCGCAGGAAATCGAAGAGTTAGAACCATTAAATCCCGCAAAAACCAAGGAGAAACCTTTAAAAGAGAAATCTGGGAAACCTTCAAAGGATAAATTCGCTGCTCCTTCTAGGGGAAATCCTCCAGCCCCTCGCAATGAAGAATCTAGCGATACTCCATTAAAGAAAAGGAAAACTCAACCTTCTTCACCCATTTCTCAATTAATTCCAGAAAATCCAAATGTTGATCTTGACGAGGGTTTTAATGTTAGCGGTTTTCCTTCAATAAAAAATTCTTCTTCCTCTGATTCCTCAATGACTCATCTATCCAGAATTTTTAGCGATATTTCCCATAGCATAACTTGCAATAATGAGGATGAAGTTATTGACAAGATATCCCAAGCTCTCGCTAAAGTTTGCGATGCCCAAATTCTAGTGGATAATGATTCTCTCCAAGGAATCTCAAGATCGCTGACTCCCAGTCTCTTGAATTCTCTTGGTGCTTTGGTAAGTTTTCATTTATCCAGTTTGTTTATATATTTTCTCCATCGCTAGATCTTAATTTATATTCTTTTTTCGTAGGTTGGAAGAGCTTCTTTTGATGTTTCTTCTGATTTAGATAAAAGATGTGCCAGCTCTGAAGAAAAAGCTGCTAAACTTCGCCAGGATAAACAAAAATTAGAGTCTGAAGTTATTGAGCTTCGCAAGAAGAATCAACAGCTGGAGATTGAAGCTTCAGTTGATAAACAAAATATCTAGGATATACTCTTTCAATCTTTCCCTGAACCTATAGATGATCATACCCTTCTTGCTTGTCTTAATAATTCCTTAAGTAATTTCTCAGATGATAAGATTAACTCCGTTTCCATAGATGAACTTAGATCCAAGCTTAATATCTTAAAAATTGAACACAGATTCAATTTAGGTTTGACTGACAAATATAGGCGCTTTTATCTTGATTCAAAGAAAGAAATAGATAGATTAAGACAGAAAATTAGCGATCTTATTGACGAGAAAGATCTTACTATCAATAAGGGGTCCAAGACCTTAGCATATTTTCATAAAACTCTCCTTGACGTTCAAATGGACTGAGATAAACTTATCCGCGAGAATGAAGATCTTCTTGCGAGGGAGACTCAAGCTCGATCTCGTCTCCTTATTAATAGCGATGATGAGTTTGCTTGGGCTGCGAAGGTTCTTGACAACGCCAGGAATGACTTAGGTGTAAATGTTAGCCTTCAAGTTGAACAAGCGGCCTTAATTAGAGATACGATTTCTGAAAGAGAAGGTTGTTTGATGTTCTTCTTCTCGCTAACTTTCTGTTTTTGTTACTCTTTTTTACAAAATTTCTAACTTGTTGTCATATACTCTTGCAGGAGCTGAAAAAAGATATCTTGAAAGAATTGGGGAACTTGAAAATGAGAAGAATCAGCTCGCGAACACTCTTGCTGCTTGCAATAACAAATATTCATGATTGAAAGAGCAGTTTGACATTACTACCGCGAACTTCAATAGATCTCTCATTGTTGTTCGTAATGATTCCATTAAGTTGGTCTGCAATGATCATGGAATTTCTCCTTCCATATATCCTGACCTTGCAAAGGAAATTCCCGCAGTAATCCCAAATATTAACATCTCTGATAGTGAAGCTGAGGATTCTGACGAGGATGAAAATGACAGTGATAATGACGAAGGAGAAAATATGGTGGAGGAGAAGACTCTGATAAGAATGAAGATAATGATGAAAGGGAGAAATCTGGCGATGAAGAGAAGTCTGATAAAGAGAATGGCGATGAATCTAGCTAGTTCTGCCTTTTCCCTTTGTTTTCCTTGTATATTTATTTTCTTCTTTCTGTAACATTTTTATTTGAGTTTCTCCAATTTTGTGAATTTCTTTTGCTTCTACCTGTATAAATTAGAAAACAGTTCTGTTTCTGCAAGTCAATCAATCAATATAATTATTATTCTTTAATTATCTGCGTGCATTTATCTATGCAATTTTTATATGATAGATGAATAATAATTTCATCATTCTCATGCATTCCCATACTTGCCTCTATTATTCATCTGTAATATAAAAAATTGATTAAAGATTAGATATTAGTGGTAAATAAAATATGCTTTAATATTGGC
This sequence comes from Papaver bracteatum, assembly GCA_023529315.1. Taxonomy (NCBI): domain Eukaryota; kingdom Viridiplantae; phylum Streptophyta; class Magnoliopsida; order Ranunculales; family Papaveraceae; genus Papaver; species Papaver bracteatum. The sequence goes on from JAJJWX010000168.1 coordinate 177,495, forward strand.
GATCCTATTGTCCGCAATAACTGCTTCAAATCGCAATTCTCATAACATCTGCGAGTATTATCGCAGTAATCTTGTGGTTTTATTACGCCTTCCTAATTAAAGGTCTTATTTTGCCACGCTATTTCTTTTTGCGACAATATCGCAGGATGTCTTTACATTTGCATGTATTGACCCATTGATCTTTCCTTAGCTTCCTTCTTTGATTGTATTGCGACAATATGACAAGTCTAAGCTCTCTCGCGAGATCAAAGCCACGAGACATTGCTGTCTTGCGATGAAATCGCAGGACATCCTTACACTTTCATGTAAAAACCCATTGATCTCATCTTAACTTTTGGCTTGTTGCCTCTGTATAATTTACGTCACGCGACAATATGACAGGCCTAAATGTTCTTTCGATCATAAATCCCCATGACATTGCCGTCTTAAGACACTTATCATATCCCTAATGGAGGGTGACGCCCTTATATTCCCCCTGGTTGCCCCTTCAAGGAGGGCACATCGGCCATACAAGACTAGCTCCTCCCATCCAAATTTACCAACAACCATCTATTTTCGCAGCCTCTTGTCCTTTATGCCTATATGGCTTATAGTTATAAGACTGCACCCTAAGTGGGGTTTTCTTCAGGCCAAGTGCATCATAGCCAAGACTTACCAAGAATGGCAAGAGAGTTTCGTACGCTCCGGGCACTCTTGGCTCAATCGTGTACCTCGGCGCCTTGTTCATACTTTGCACTTCTTGGAAAAGATTCTCGGTCGTCCAACCAGGGTATAACTATATATAGTTGGAAATCCAAGATCTCTCTCCCGGATAGGTTTTCTTTAAACCCATCGTTTGCATGACTCAGGTTCCAGCAGCGGTATAACCTTATCGCTGAGTCATGTCAAGAGATACCCCCTTTATGACGCGCTATTAGGTCTTACATTTGCCTCTTACGAAATTTTATTCGCGAACTAGGGTGCACGCCATAAAGGTTCGTCCCATTCTTTAATCTCTGTGAAATTTTATTCGCGTTTCTTGCGAGTATTGCAATTCTGATAGAATTTCATAACTCTAATTGAATTTCTTGCGAATATTGTAAAATCTTGCGATTCTTTCAAGCAAAATATTCTATTCAATTACATATTATTCAAACAAATCACTCATAGAGTTCTCTAAAGTTTATTATTTTACCTCTTTTACTTACTATTTTCTGATTCTGCTTTTCTGCTTCGTTTTACTGTTGTTTCTTCTCTTGCGAGATGCTCGCCATCAGCTTTCACATCTTCTTTCCGCTCTATGGTATCAACCATAAACCTTTCACATCTCTGTTGCTATTTGATCTTGTACTTCCAATTGCTATTCTTCTCAGATCTTTCTTCACAAGATTTCATATCAATTTCATAACATTTCTTGCTTTCTCCCCAATCTCCTTTAATAACTCCAACACCTTTAGGATGAGGAAATTTGATACACTGATGATAGGTAGATGCTACACCCAATATCCCGTGTAACCAAGGCCTTCCTATCAAAGCATTGTAGGTAGATTCGATGTCCACAACACAGAATAAAATTTTCGAAGATATTCCTTTTAACGGTATTTGCATTTCAATTTCCCCCTTTGGTTTGTTAGCTGTATCGTTAAATCCATAGATTTTGTACGTTGATGGTATTAAATCTTCGTCCTTTCCACCCATGGTTTTAAAGGTATGATAAAATAAGATATCAACTGAACTCCCTGTATCTATTAAGACTTTGTTGATGGCCCAAGAATCTTCAACTTTACTATCATTCTCTTCATCTTCTTCTTGAATTTGTTTTGGATTAATCTCTAATCGTACGACCAATGGATTATCATGTTGCTCGCCAACCTCTCTAATCGTTCTGACGCAACGCTGTTTGAATTTCTTGTTCTTCTATTTATGCTCGCAATCTCTCTCTTTCTCTTGCTAAATGTACTTGCTCAATATAATTCCTTTCAATATCATCTTCGATTATTCTGCGATTTCTTGGAATCTCTTCATCACGTAACATTCTCCTTCTCTCTTCTTGATTTTCTCCCTCATCCTGATTATGTCTAATGTCTAAAGTTTTACCGCGTGGAATGTAACGATCATTTATCACATTCTCGCCAATATTTTGTATAGGTAGGTTTTGTCTTGTTTCTTCTCTATATGATCTTGAAATTGATCTCATGCTACTCCTTGATCTTCTATTTTGCAGCCTCAAATTTTCCATTCTTAATTCATGATTTTGCCTTGTAAGATTGGCACGTTCTTCTGCCTCTAATCTTCTTTCTTCCTGTATCCTTTGTCTCAAATCATCTACTACTTCATGTCCTTCATGAATTAATCCTCCATCCATTTCTTGATTTCTTTCCTCTTCCTGATTTTCCGCCTCTTCTATCGAATCCGACCTCCAAGTATGCACACTCACTCTATCGTAATCCTCATTTCTATCTTGTGCTCGTGTTTGTTGATTTGGTGGTTGAATTGAATTTTCTGCTCCATTTCTCATAAGCATGTCCCAAAGATAGTTTTCCCTTGCCAGATATTTCGCAGCTGGTGGAATCTGCCGCAGGAAATGATCCAATATCTTCGTTAGATGGATACAAGGGATATAATCAAATCCCGCTTGCGGAAGAAGATCAAGAACATATTGCATTCTTTGCTCCCAGAGGATTATATTGCTACAAAAAGATGCCTTTTGGGTTGCGAAATGCAGGAGCAACTTACCAAAGAATGGTGCAAAAGGTGTTTGCAAAATGGATACATAAAACTTTAGAGGTATATGTGGATGATATGTTGGTAAAAAGAAAAGAAGCTAAAAATCATGTGCAGGATTTAAGGGAAAATTTTGATCAGATGCGGCTTTTTAATATCAAGGTAAATCCTGAGAAATGTACTTTTGGAGTATCATCTGGGAAATTCTTGGGGTATATTGTATCAAAGGAAGGAATACAAGTTGATCCTGAAAAGGTGCAAGCAGTTCGAGATATGCCAACTCCAGCAACAATAAAAGATGTGCAAAAATTGAATGGACTTTTAGCCTCATTAGGCAGATTCATTTCGCGGTCATCAGATAAATGCAAGCATTTCTTCAACATACTAAAGAAGGGAACAAAATTTAAATGGACAGATGAATGTGAGAAATCTTTTCAAGGAATTAAGGAATATTTGATGAATATATCCATTTTACAGAAGGCTGAACCAGGAGAAGAATTGTTGATGTACCTTGCGACAACTCAACATGATTTAAGCGCAGTACTTTTGCGAAATGACGTAGGAGTTGAAAAACCAATTTACTACATCAGCAAAACATTCAATGCTGCGGAGAAAAACTATTCAAAGATTGAAAATCTAATTCTGGCATTAGTTTATGCGGCATATAAACTTCGCATATATTTCCAAGCATATAAAATCAAAGTACTAACAAAAGTTCCAATTGAGTCAGTAATGAAAAATTCAAAAAGATCAGGCAGAGTTGAAAGATGGAATGCACAAGTGGGGCATTTTGAGATCCAATACGCAATTTTATCCTCGCCAAAATCTCAAATTATCGCAGATTTTCTCGCAGAATTTCCTTTGGAGGATGAAGAATTTTATCCAAGAGATCTTTTAACAGAACCAAATAGGTGGGAGATATTAGTAGATGGATCATCCAACGGATAAGGAAATGGAGTGGGAGTCATTTTTATTTCACCATAAGGTGCAAAAATGGCATTTTCATTCCGATTAGAATTTGAATCTACAAATAATGAAACAGAATATGAGGCTGTAGTGCATGCTCTAAGATTTGCAATAGAGATGAAGGTAGAGAATGCAAGAATTACCAGTGATTCGCAATTTATTATTCGCCAAATTGAAGGAGAATACACAACTAATGATATAACTTTGAAAAAATATAAGAAACTTGTTGAAGAATTATCTGCGAAAATTCTAAAACTCAAGTGGAGGCATATTTCAAGAAGAGATAATAGGCTCGCAGATGCTTTTGCGTTTATATCAAGTATGATGGTAGACCCAACTGCGAGAAATATAAAAATACAAACACTCATAGCACCTTCAATTAATAAAGAAGAGGAAGAGGAAGCCGAGGCAAAGGTAGTAGAAAATAATGGCGAAGAATCAAGTCGAATTATCGCAAATTGGCGTGCGGAAATTCACACATATCTAGCAAGGGGAGAGGTACCAAGAAACAGATTAGAAGCACACAAATTAAAAAGTAGATCAACAAATTATGAGTTAAGAGAGGGGATATTATATCTAAAATCTTTAAATGGGCCTTCCCTCAAATGTTTGACACAAGAGGAAGGAAAACAAATACTAAAAATGTTACATAGTGGGGATGCTGGTAATCACAGCGGCGGAAGATCTTTAGCATACAGAACTAAAATGCAAGGTTATTATTGGCCATATATGCATGAAGATGCAAAAATTTATCAAGAAGTTGCGAGGAATGTCAGCAATTTGCAAAAAGAATACATGCACCCGGAGAAACATTAACATCCTCAAAAAATGTTTGGCCATTTGGAAAGTGGGGTTTAGATATTGTGGGACCATTTGTACCAGGAAAAGGGCAAAAGAGATATTTAATTGTCACAACAGATTATTTCACAAAATGGGCAGAAGTTAAAGCAGTACAGCATATTCGTGATAAGGACATTTTCACATTTATATTTGAAAACATCATTTGCAGATTCGGAATTCCTGCGCAGTTGGTGTCAGATAATGGAAAAAAATTTGAAGGACAAAATATAGAGATGTTACTTAATGCATTCAAGATAAAGTGCGGAAAATCGACTCCTTTATACCCACAGGCTAATGGTCAAGCTGAAGCAACTAACAAAACAATCGCAGATATCCTCAAAAAGAAGTTATAAGGGCATCATAGAACATGGTGTCAACAAGTTCATAATGCAGTTTGGGCTTATAATACAACACGAAGAGAAGTAACTGGGGTATCACCTTTTTGTTTAACATATGGAGTTGAGGCGGTATTACCAACAGAAGTTGTTATTCCTATAACAAAAAGAGAAGCTTGGGAAAAGAATCTTAGTGCTAGTATGATTCTAGACAAACTTGATGAGGTAGAAGAGAAGAGAGAAAAAGCATTACAACATATGGAGAACTACCATCGCAGATTAGCTCGCGATTATAATAAGCGAGTAAAGAAGCGTGAATTCCAAGTTGGAGATTTAGTTCTGCGAGAAACCCCAGAATATCAGCGAGAAAATGGAGGAAAACTAGCGAAAAAATGGGACGGGCCATATATTATCAAAGAGATAATTGGAACTGGAGCATATAAGTTAATGGATCCAGAAGGAAGAGACATGGGTCAAAGACTTGGCAGACCATGGAATAGACAATATCTAAGAAAATATTATCAATAAAGGTTTGAAAGACTAAGATGATCGGATTATACGCAAGCAATTGCGAGAGAATAAAAGAGATGATTCGCAAGAACAAAATTGGCAAAATACAAAGCAATTTTTCGCAATAATTTGCGAGATAATTAATAATTTTAAATGCAAATGCATAAGATGGGCGCAAATCGCCTAAAAACATATAAGAATGGGACGATCCTTTGTGGTGTACACCTTAGTTCGCGGATTCTATTCCGTAAGAGGCAATGTCCTTAAAGTACGTCATAATGGGGTATCTCTTTGCATGACTATGGGAAAGGCTATACTGCTGCTGGAACCTAGTCATGGAGATTTTGGATTAAAGAAAATCCATCCGGGAGAGATAACTTGGATTCCCAACTATATATGGTTATACCCTGGTTGGGCGCCCGAGAGTTTCTCCTAAGGAATGCAAAGTATGATCAAGGCGCCGAGGTACATGGTTGAGTTGTGGGTGCCTGGGACGGATGAACCTACCCTGGCCATCCATGGAAAGTCTTGACTTACGATGTGTTCGGCCCGAAGAAAACCCCACTAGGGTGTAGTCTCGTAACTATAAGTCATATAGGCATAAGGGATAAGAGGCTACGAAAACAACTGGTTGTTTCTAGAACCGGATGGGAGGAGCTAGTCTTGTATGGCAGAAGTACGTCTCCTTGAAGGGGCAACCATGGGGAGAGATAAGGGCGATACCCTCCATTAGGGAGTTGTGTATCAAAAAAGACGGCAATGTCATGGGACTTTATATTCGCAAGAATATTTAGGCCCGTCGTATTATCGCGTGACAAAGACAGCAATGTCATGGGACTTTATATTCGCAAGAATATTTAGGCCCATCATATTGCCGCACGACAGGCCAAAAAGCCTAAAGAAAAGTGTTAAGATGAGATCAATGGGTTTTTGCGATAAGATCAAAAAGATGAGATAAATGAAATTAATGATAAGAGGATATAATTCGCAAAAATGTCCTGCGATTTCATCGCAAAAGACGCCAATATCATAAGTCTTAAAAAGCAAAGAGAGATTAATCTCACAAGATGGCTTAGACTTATCGTATTGTCGTAGAGATCAAAATAAATGATAAGACAAGATCAATGGATTATTACATGAAAAAGTAAGAATGTCCTGCGATCTTGTCGCATAAAAGTGGCATAATAAGACCTTTAACTAGGAAGGAGAAATAAGACCACAAGAGAGATTATATCTGCGAAGAATATAAAAAACATTTCGCAGCATTATTCGCGATAATTCATTTATCATATTGCAGATTAATAACAAGAGGAAAGCATATGGGATATCTTACAATGGTAATATATTACATACTTCACAAGGAAGATTATGAGGGGCAAATATGGGGATTATAAAACAATATTTCATTATCTTCCTTGAGAAGAATCAAGATAGTAAAAAGAAGATAATCAAGTTACAAGAATTTGTGAAGATTAGATTCAGATTAATACAAATATATAATCAGAAGAAGATGGTGGAGTTACAAAAACTGCAATGTTTCGCAAAAGAAGCAGGAAAAAGAAAGATTCAGAAATTACAATCATTCGCAGGACAAGGAAAAGAACAAGATATTTCGCAGAAATATCTTGAATAAAAAAAAAAAATCTTATTTATCATTCTTGTTCGCTACTATTATCTTCACCAGCAACATCTTTTTCAGTTTGGGTTTCTCCATCACCAGCGATTGTTTTTTGAGGAGAATTCTGTTCTTCTGTTTCTTTATGAGGATTTTCTTACTCTTCTCCATCATTAGCGATGGCCTTTTGAGAAGGATTTTGTTCTTCTGCTTCATCGAAAGGGTTTTCTTCTTCTTCTATTTCTTTAGATGGGTTTTGTTCATCCTCAGAAAAATCTTCTTCATTACTTTAATTATTTAGATCTTCATCTATGAGACGAGGAACTTCGTTATTATCTATCTCCAAGGGTTTGACGTTTATAGGAGGTAAAGAATGAGAGAATAAAACATTGTTTACGAGAACCTCAGCGCCTAAATGAGCCTTACGGAGGCAATTCTTTTCCCGATTTCTGATCTCTATATCTTTGAAGTATTCAAGATAGTCAAATCTTCTTAATGCTCTATTGTGAGAGTTAGAAAGAACGGTATTCTTTTTGTGAAGTTTGGCCAACCTCATAGACAGATCAGAGATTGAAGTTTGAAGATGCTTCTCAGATTCTGCAGAAGAAAAATTGCATATTAGATGGAATTCTCGCAAGAAATAAGATGGGAAAATACAATGAAACAATTAATAGATGAGGCAGTCAATCCTTTTGCGAGGATAAAGTTTGAATTATGTTAAGGAAGCAACTCTTCCATTGATTCATGGTATCATCGAAAGTATCACCAACTTTACCTTTCAAACGAGATTTTATACTTTTCTCTTTAGAAAGAAGATAAGCATTTTCTTCTTTTAAGGAGGAATGGGATTTCTTCAGTAGAGCATAGTCATCTTTGAGACTGTTGACTTTTACGCTTAGAGCTAATCTACCTTTTATAAGTTTCTCTTGTTCAGCGGCAGATGATTCGGTTATCTTTTTAAGCTCATCTTTCAATACACGAAGAGATTGCTTTTGGTTGTCACACAACTTTTGAAGATTACTCAATTGCTACGAATAAACCATTGTTTTACTCACAAAGCTACGTTTCTCTTGAGATAGGGTTTTGTTTTCATCTAATAAAGATTCCACCTTCAAATTAGTCTGATTTAGCGAATATAAGAGTTGAGTGGCTTCATTACTTAGGCGATCTCGTTCACAAATTAGATGATTATTCTCATTCTTAAGATTATTTATCTCGTCAATTGAATATGTGTGAAGAGTATTCAATCTATCAAATTGATTCTTCCAAGACTCTTTCACAATGCGGGCCTCATCAGCGATTGTTTCCCATTCAAGTATCTTCATTAATTGGTTATGTTTTGAAGCTAAATATGCGTCAACAAATAAATAAAGAAAAATTGAGTACATAGAAAACAAAGAATTACTGAGGCAAAAAAAGAGGCAAGAAAGTTATACCTTTCATATCATCATTTCTGTTGCGAAGATTTTCGCAGTCCAATTCAGAATTGCGAAGCTTATGATCGAGAAATTCACATTCTAAAGTTTTTGCTTGAAGATTTTTCTTCTAGGTTTCAATTTCACTTTCTAAAGAAGTTATCTTAGATGAAGAACCGCATGATCCGAGATGCTTGCTTAGAATCATATAAATATCCTGTCTCGCAGGATATGTAGAAGATTTCATAGCATCGTTCAAAACTTCAGATAATATTTGAAAAGCATCTTCAACCCTTGTTGCTATTTCTTGGGAAGAAGGAAGAGGTTTTGGCGACAGTAACTTGAAGATTAGAATAATTCGCGGTAGTAGGAGTGAAAGAAGGAACTTGATTAGTCGCAGTTACAGTCTCATTCACCGCAACATCATTCATCGCAACTTCATTCACCACAACTTCATTCACCACAACTTCATTCACCACGGCTTCATTCACCTCAGCTCCCTTAACCACAGTTTCATTTACCGTAGTTTCATTCACCACAGTTTCATTAATCGTAGGTTTATTTGCTGCTGATTCATTCACCTTAGTTCCAGCCATCAAAGATTCATCCATCGCAACTTTTAAAATATTGATGGAAATATTAGCATCAATAACTTCACTTGGAATTGATGAAGAAGTAGTATTGGTGTTAACATTGAAATTTACGCGAGGAGAAGGAGAAGATTTATCTTGTGGCGGAACAGGGTCTGCATGCAAAAAATCAAGAATATCCACTTCATCTGAAAGATCTTTAACTTGATGAGAACGCTTAAGAGGTCTATAAATATTTTCTTCACCCTGCAAATAATAATGTAGATAAGAAACAGAGGCAACAATATTGTTATTTCAAAGAAATAGGTGTTTCTTACTACCTTATCATTCTCATATCTTTTCGCCTTTCCAACACGCTTTTTTTGAGGACCCTTAGGGTTAGGGTTTTTGACAGTAATCTTAGTCTGAGACGTAGTGTTACTGAAAAGGATAATATAAAATATGGGGATTATAAAGAAAATCAGGCGATAGAGATGATGAAACATGAACAAAATAAGGTTCAAGATAAGAACATACCTTTGAGTCTCCATTAGAGCAGCAGCAGGAAGGATATTAGGAAAGAAAAACTTGCAGACGAAAAAGAAAGAAATTAAAGAAAAGAGAGAAGGTGAAAGAAAACCTTTCCTCGAGTGGGACATCTATTTATAGATAAAGGATGGGTAACCGGGTTAATCGGTAAAAAAGCAAGGATTGACACGTGCCAACGGTAAAGCGTAAAACATGGAACTTTGTCGGGTAAAAAATAAGGAGTTGCGGCAAATCAAGAAACTTAAATTCTCATGATCTTTATCTTCTTCGCAGAAAAGATATGAGAAGAGGCAAGATGTAGGATCAGAATATTGTCACAACAACATTCTTGCGAAATAAACAACAGTTCTGCGATACATCAATAATATTCTGCGACACATCACAAAGTGACGTAAGGAATGACATATCAGATGAAAATGACAGAAACATGAGAAAAGTGTGACATTTCTGCGATGGATCGATAAAACCTGCGAATGATTAAGTCGGTGCTAACTGCGATTTATCGCAAGAACTCAGATCCGAAACTAAATCGGATCATAGCTGTAAATGAGCTGTAATCCACTATGTAAATGCCTATATAAAGGAAATGAATAGTTCCAAAGAGAGAGATGAATTTTTGAGTGCTAGGAAAGTTTTTAGGAGAGTGAAAATATTATTAAGTGAATTGTATTCTTGATTACTATAATTATTTTAAGATCATATCAATAAAAAAGGTTCTTAATCTTCAAATTGTGTCATAAATTCTTGTGTAGTGTGGGAATTCCTGCAACTACATGGGGCAAAGAATACGGTTTGCTCTTTATCTTCTTCAGCGAGAGGAATCTGATTATATCCTTTATACCCATCTAATGAAGATATTATATCATTTCCCGCTGCTGATTCGACCATTTGAGGAATATCTGGTAATGGAAAGTTATCTTTAGGACAAACTTTGTTTAAGTCAGTAAAATATATACAAATTATTATCCCTTTATTCTTTTTTGGAACCACCACTACATTTGCAATCCATTCCGGGTACTTTGCCTGCCTTATATTTCCCGCATCAAGCATCTTCTGTAATTCTTCTTCTATTTGGGAATGGTATGTTGTTGCGATTTTTCTTATCCTTTGTTTAAATGGTCTTACCTCCTTGTTAATTTCTAGCTTATGACATGCAACTGATGGGTCTATTCCAGGAATCTCATCCATATTCCATGCGAAGATGTCTCTATACTCTTGCAAGAGGTTTATGGTTCGCTCTTCTTCATCTGCATCCATCTTCGTTCCAATTTTCAGCATCTTAGGTTCTTCTTTACTTCCAATATTTACTTCTTTTGTTGGTTCTGTTGCGGTGTAGCTGGCTTCAGGATATCCCATTGGTGTTGAGGTTTTCACAACTCTCGCGAGTTCATCTCCTTCTTGCGAGATTTCGCTGGGTATTCCTTTTCCTTCTTTTGCTCTTATCATGTAAACTTTAAATTCTTCTTCTTTCTTTGTTTCTTTCGCCATTTTTGTACGATCTTTTCACAGCTTTGGATGCTCTTCATAATTTCTCACTTCAGTTTGATAACACAGCTTCGTAAGATCAGTATCTCCTCTAATTTCTCCAATTCCATTGGGGATAGGAAATTTGATGTATTGATGCAATGTTGATGCTACAGCCTTGATTGCATGTATCCATGGTCTTCACAGTATCATGTTATATGGCGATTCCATGTCTACCACACATAATTTTACTTGTGTTTCAATCTTTCCTAGCGGAATTCGTACCACTATTTCTCCTTTAGGTTTTGTTAAAGATTTTCCAAAGCCATGAATATGATATGCTGAACAAGACATTTCTTCATCTCTGTATCTCATTTTCTTAAATGTATGATAAAATATTATATCTACAGAACTTCCTGCATCCACCAAAGTTCTATTTACAGCCCACTCTTCTGCAGATCTTGTTGATTTTTTCTTCTTTATTTGTATAACGGATACCGTAATTACCAAAGGAGATGTATGATTCAAAATTTCTATTGGTATTTCTGCTGCTGTAAATGTGATTTTCTGCTTTTCCCATTCCTTCAATGATGATATTTTCTCCACCGTCATAATTTTCTTTCCTTCAAAATCTCGTTTATGTATCTTCTGTTTAATGTTTTCATGGAATTTGTCGATCATTGTTCTTGTTACCATACCACACTCCAATTTCCTACAACTCTCTTTGGCTCTAATCATTTTTCCTTCAACTATTTCACTGATTTGTTCAATTATCTTCTTAATCTTGAATAACTCTCATCTTCTACCTCGCTTTTTCTATGATTTTCGTTAATTCATTCCTTGTTTCGGGCGCCAAAATGTATCTTCCCTTTTTCTACCTCGCTTCTACAAGAATTCACAATAATCGACACATATTTAAAGATTAAAAACAACACTTTATTATTTGATTCTCAGAAATGTTTACAAGTAATGGAAGAGATCAAGAATACAATCACTCTCTTGAATTTTCTCTCTCCTCAAAACTTTCTTAGCGTTCAAAAAATTCATCATCCTCTTCTGAACCTATCGGGTCTCTTTATATAGGATAATTACATAATGGATGACATCTAATCTGTCCTTTAATTTTGGATCTGACTCGCGATCTTATCGCAGCAGTGATAACGCTAACTATCGCAGAATGATATAACCCTCGCAAAATGGTCACACTCTTCTCATGTTTCAGCTATCGTCATCTGTTACGTCATTGCTTTGAGTCATTTTGTGAGACTCGCAGTGTGTTGTTGAAGAGCTCGCAGAACTGTCGCTGTAAATCTCGTAGGATATTGTTGTGGAGATATTCTGATCCTACAACAAGGGAAGTGATTGAAGAGAATAATTAGAAATTGTCAAGGTTGTACGAAGTTCAGAAGTTCATCATCAACAGTTGAAGACCGAAGACATTTCTATGGATGTTGTGAGAGTGGTGTTGATTTCCGATCAAATGTGAAGGTAAGTGAGTACTCCCATCCTTTCTGATGATTGATTTCCTTTCTTAGATATCATCCGAAAAAGATTCTTTTTGTCCACACTTCTGTGGAGTCTCCAGAAATTATTTCAGAAGGTTCTTCTTCCCTTCATTGAATGTGTGCAGGATTTCTCTGTTTATTCCTACCTACACACATGAGAGACTAAAACAACGGTCTTTTTGAGTGTAATTATCATAAAACCCTATTGGTAAGGCAGAAGTCGAGGCTTGTGATCACTCTTGAACCTGAATTATTTCATATGGTATGGTTACTTCTCGCTCAACTCCTAAGGATGAGAATGCGTTCTTTGGTATTTCTAACTTCTTATTACTAGCATGAAGAAACTCTATGTCCTCATAGCTCCTTGGATGCTTGGGAATCTATTACGCTCTGAAGTTGGAGAAGGTTTTGTGGGTACACCTCTGGTAGGCCCTCACGAGACTACAACTCGTCAACTAGGGACACCTAGGGGTTTAAAGGCTTAGTGCATACGCTAAATGCATTCGAGAGACCAGCGACAGTGGTATAGTTAGGATTTCTTAATTTCTGTTTCACTTCATGAGGACAAGTAAAATTCAGGTTTGGGGGTATTTCATGAGTGCCAAATATTGCATATTTCTACATCTTTTTACCGGCATTTAACTCATCTTTTGTGCTTTAACTCTCTATTTTATCCCGAATTCGGAGTTTTCATTGTTTTCAAGAATAAATATTTATACTAATTAATTTTGTTTTTTTAGGTACTAAATAAAGCTTGGATGAATTGAGAAGCCAAAAGAGCAGGAATTTGGTGGTTACAGGCGTAAAGGCAGTAAAGAAACGTGGAAGAATATCACGTGAAGAACAACTGCAATTTGCTTGCAAAGTGAACCTAGCAATGGGCTTGGAAGAAGAAGTTGTTTTGAAGAAAATATGGGCTTAAGCTATCCAAGACCCGAACCCTTGTCCAAACCCGTTTCATACCGAACCATCGGATTTGATACAACTTTTTAATCCAACAACATCCATATCCGTTATATCAAAATACGATACACCCGCTCCACACTCTAGCCACCCCTCTTTCTCCCCAAAATCGATCAGAACCAAAACCATCTCCATTTCTTCTCTTCATTCTCTACAGCGCCACTTGCATCCCTCTTCCTTCAGATTCATCTCCCCGACCATATTTGCTCACATCCACCTCCACTAACACAATCAAACTCACACTCTCTATCTCTCTCCATCTTATCTTCTCCCTTATCAAAAACTGTAACCCTAAAAGCTAAGATTGAGAGAGATAAGATTAGGGTTAGCTGGAAAGTAAGCTTGCAGAAACAAATTGAAGATAGAAATTATCAGAAAATGCGTTTTGGGTAAGTGGGTTGCTGTTAGTTGTCAAATTGAAGGTGAATTTGGAGAAATTTTGTGTATAAATAGGGTTGTTGTGATGTGTTGTAATCATCCAAGACAACCTGGTTTAATTATTTTTTTAATACAATTGTGTTTTCATCATGTTCATCATGTTCTAATTTCATTTGCTAGGGTTTAGATGAAGCCCTATCCTGCTACTATATTATTCATACTTTGTGTGTTGTTCTTGAATGTTTAAAACTTCTTAAGATAGAATTGATCATAGTGCTTCAACATTTTGCTCTCACAGTGTATACCATGTATCCATAGTAGTTAGAATACCACTGTGTTGAATGTGCTGTAACTCATGCTAAACTAGACTATTATTGATCCTTAGATTAGTTGTGATTTAACTAGACAGTTAATACTTTGGAGAAATACTTTAGTTGCAATTAAATTATCCATCGGAGAAACACCTTAGATACAAGGTAAACTTGAATTTGTTATAAGGAAAATAATAATACTACTAGTTGAATACATAGTGTAGGCTAGTGGTGGATTTGAAGGCCCTAGTATCCTCATTCTCAGTGTTTACACCCTGTGTTATTTGCATCTTTTAATTCTATTTACTTTCTGTTTCAAGTCTCTGCCAATATCTCGTCGTATCGACACAAACAAACTGTATTTTTACCCTTGTTTGAATCAGTATAGTAAGACCATAGCATCACTTCTAAACCCACCGTGTCTCTGTGTGATTGACCTATATTTTCCTTGTCTACCATAGACGTTGTGCACTTGCAGTTCGACATAGTCGTAGGTACTGTTTATATGCCTACCAAATATTGCAGGGTTGTTGTTAATTGAATTACAGTTGGGAGAGAAGTGTGATTAAAATGGAAGTTGCAGATTAGGTTTGAGTATGTATTGCAGTTGAGTTTGAGATGAATCTGAACTAAGGGGGAGATTGTTAGAGCATTTCTCGGTCGAACTCACATGTGTTGTTATATCAAGCATGTTTGTTAATGTTAGTGATCAATGTTAGAGAATCTACTATAGCTAAGGTCTAGGACTAGGATATAAAGTGTAGTTGAGCTCAAGAACTCCATAGCAATCATCATATAAGACGAAGGACTACTCAAGGAACCAGTGGATCTTCATCGACTAAAAGGTATGTGAAGACTTGAACTTATTCATCACTCAAAAGTCTATCTACTCTATCTCCTATCTTGAGACAAAAGTCGTTTTACTATATAGACTAAAGATATACACATGTGACATTTTGAGCTGAGTATATCTCGCTTATCTATTTATCGAAATGTTTGTTGGTAAATCTTTCGCTTTAGCCAAGTTCATCTTTGCTTAGTGACGAAAGTCATGTTATGTTTCAATCACTTTGGAAATTGCTCTGACGAAAACTATTTTGTGAATAACAACTATATGACGTCCTCTGAGAATGTTTCAATGATTGAAATGAGAGCTTAGACAATATAACCACCGGGGGAGAATTTCTGCTGGAGTTGTAGTTCGGTTTCAGTCCGCGAACTCAGTCCGCGAACTGACGGAAGTTCTCGAACCCGAGAATTCCTGAGGAGTTTGTGAACTCCAAACGGTTACTTGAGTCCGCGAACCCAGTCCGTGAACTTGAGTGGTTATGTATAAAAACGATGTTCGTGAACTTATTTAAATTATCTAAGGAATGCTATTGCAAACCGTGGCTTTATAGTTCATGAATCGATTCGAGTGAATCACATCGTTTTTGCTTCAATTGTGTCTTGTGTAGTACATAAGATATCATAGCGATTGAACAACTCTATAACTAGTTCATTTGAGTTATTTGGACTAGTTATTGTGAAGAAAAATATGGTTGATATGAAAGTTATCATTTGGCTAACCATTTGGTTGATTAATATTGCACCAACTATTGTACACGTTTAGGTACAGTTACACAAACCCAAAATCTCCAAGTACATGTGTGTATGGCAAGCTAAGTTTTCGATCTAACAGTTGAGAGATATTAGCTTGTATCTAATCAGGTTTTCATCTAACGGTGAATATTGAATGCTTTGTTACTAAACTAACATTGATTGGAAACCCTGATTTGAAATATTATATCAGGGAGAACTCTAGCAATTGGGAAACCTAATCCCCACATATTTTGTGTGATACTAGTTTGCTAAGCTATAGTCGATTCTCCTTTAACCTTTGGTTTTCTTCTTCTAAAACCAGGTTAACGACTTAAATACTTCATTAGGATTGTGAATCCAGACCGACACTACTTTTTTTGTAGTTGTGTGATCTGATCTTGTTGTTTCTATCGTACGAGTAAAATTGTAATAATTGGCTTGAGATTTCTAACTCCGATTGTCAAGATATAAAAGTAATCACAAACATCTTCGTCTCATAATTTGTGATTCCACAATATCTTTTTTCATTGCGTCGATTAAGACTATTGTGAGGTGATTGATAAAACTGAGCTATTCTTCGAGAATATAAGTCTGGTTTTATTGATTGGTTCCTGTTCACCTTGATTTATCAAAATACGAAATAAAACTCATAGGTTTATTCGTGGGAGACGAATTTATCTATCTTGTAGACTTTTCTGTGTGAGACAGATTTGTTTGCTAAAGTCTTTGACTTTGGGTCATAGCAACTCTTGGTTGTGGGTGAGCTCAGCTAAGGGAATCAAGTGCGCAGTATCCTGCTGGGATCAGAGGCATAGGAGCATAATTGTACCTTAGATCAGTGTGAAATTGATTAGGGTTCAACTACAGTCCAGACCGAAGTTAATTTGGAGTAGGCTAGTGTCTGTAGCAGCTTACTACAGTGTATGTTTAATCTGGACTAGGTCCCAGGGTTTTTTCTGCATTTTCGGTTTCCTCGTTAACAAAATTCTGGTGTCTGTGTTATTTCTTTTCCGCATTATATTTTGTTATATAATTGAAATAATACAGGTTGTGCGTTGTTCAATCAATTAGAATATCCGACCTTATTGGTTATTGATTTATATTAATTGACACTTGGATATTGGTCTTTGGTACCTTCCAAGTTATCTCTCTTTGATTATAACTCGTGAATCATATTTTCTTGAGTAAATCAAATCGAGAGATTGAGTTAATAACTCCTTGAGTATTTTATATTTGATTGAGTCTAGTTGATTCTCTAGAAAACAACTCGGAGTTGTCCATACATATTGATAATCGAAATATTGGGTGAGATTGTTAGACCCCTGGTCTTTCAGAATGCCAAGAAGGTATTGTTTAGATATGGAGATGCATGGATGATTCTGTACAATAAATGGGATTGAAGTTGCAGGTGATGATGGTTTTAATTGAGAAGTTGCGGTTGGGGAAAGACTAGTGACTCGAGAAGTATGAGATGGACATAGCATTGGTAGTGTATATATTGCAGGTCATGAGAATTAGTAGAGAAGGTGTTGCATAAAGCTGAAATTGCAGGTAAACTGAATTATTAGTTGTAATTGAGTTATAAAGTTTGATTTGAGAAAATGTATTACTGAGATTTGTAGTTGTTGGTTGTTAGAACTAAAGTGATAATTATGTTGTTTAGAAATGTAGATGAATGAAGTATGTATTAGAGTTTTGCCTATGGTGTGAGTTGTTGTTGCACCAAGTTGGTGCGGAAGGGTGTTTGGCCTGTACAATGGCTCAGGCCAGTCTTCTTTTTTTCAGTCAGATATCTGACTGATTTAGCTTTCTTGACTCAGCCATCTGATTGAGTTGAATCGTGGCGACTCAGTGAGTTCCCTATCTTGACCTGAGTTGGGCTGTTGACCGATTCCAATTTGACTAGTTGACCACTTAACCTTTGACCATGAACTTTGACTTGACGTAGACCGTTAATTGACTTCCTTGACCGTTGCTGACCGTTAGTTGACTCAGATGGATTGGATCTTAGTTTAATGGGTTGGTTTAGTGGACTTGGGCTTAGAACCATTAAATAGATTTATATGATTCTTGTATGAGCCATTTTGGCTAGTTTCTTAGACTTCTTGTGTGATTAACAATTAGTCTATTTTAACAACGATCGATTCAAGGATGAACCAGTGGATCATGGATCTGTAGGTAGGCGTGGTTTGTCATCAAAAGAGGTGGGAATCTATATTTAACTCTTTTGTAACCATTGTTGTTTCTTTTACAAAAGTTTATGTTTAACAAACTCATGAATTGTCTGGTTGAGCTTTTCGTGCATTGTTTAACTTTGAATTATGAAAGTTCTGTTATTTCTTTTAATCTTTCCATTGCTTGGAAAGGGATTGTAATACTTTGTTTGTCTTTATGAATTATTTGTGAAATAAGAATTTCCATTTGATTGTTTGGAAATGAGAATTTTCATATGTGGTATATAGGATACCGCTCCTTCATTTATACCTACTTACTTTCGAGCTTTTATGCATAACTAGGTGCGGGACGAGTCACCATATTATTATCTAGGTGCGGGATGAGTCACCATATTATTACATTATTTGGAAGGAGTTAGTTTCATATACATGATTGTTTACCTCTGTGAATTGGTTGTGTTTTAGTGTTAGGGAAAACGTGAATTGTTTTCAAATCATTTCCAATGATTACTTGAAAGTTAAATGTTATTTCCACTAGGCACCCCTTTAGGGATGATGTGCTCACCTATTCACACTTGCAGTTTTAGAGACAGATCAGAGTTGCACAGCGGAAGCTTTGAGGAGCTAAGCCCGTTAGCTAGTTGACTTCGGATATGTTTATTATGTTGTATATTCTATTGTAAACCAAATGATTATTGTATATGTATCATTTGAGAGGAGTTCTTGTATATATATTTCAGAACGGGTTAGTTTTTGGGTTAAGTTTTGTAGCAGAATCATTAATAGAATGTATAAGTAAATGATTTAGATCCTTAGTGCCTCTTTATTTAGTTAATCTCTTATTAGTCAGATGCTAGCACTACACCAAATTCCCGGATTAGTAACAGGAATTCGTAACGGCTAATGAGCCGTTACAAATTTTCCGTTACAAAAACATTGTAACAGGCTGAAGGCGTTACTAAATTTTAAGAAATTCGTAACAGGGCCAAGCCTTTACGAATATTTTTATAGGCGTGCCACTCACACGCTTGGTCACACTTGGGTCGTAACACCTTGAGTTATGTGCGCGTGCCATTCACATGCGTGGTATTAAGCAGAAATCCAGGGTTTGAGTCGAATTGAAGAACGTGAAGATTCAGATGACGGTTTGAATGGATCTGAAATTGAAGATGGGTTTGATTCGGTGAGGTTTTCTGTATTGTGGATTGTGAAATGAAGTTGAGGATTCTGAAATTAGGGTTCTCATGGTGTTGCTCGTGTGAATAGTGGAGAGAAATTAGAAGATTGAAATGGGTTGAAGGTTGTTGTTGAAGATGAATGACTAGATAACTGGGGGCAAAGACGTCAAAAGTCCATTTCACCTACGTATTAGGTAGAATTTTCGAAAGAAGAGACCCAATTCAAAATTCAAATTGCAAGTTTGCAGTCCATCTTCGTCTCAATTTTTTATCTCTCAAATCTCTAACTCAGTAACCAGTCTTCTTGCTCTATCTCTAGGTAACTTTTCAAATTTGTATGTCGTTTAAATTGCTAATTATTTTCTTCAGGATTAGGATTTTTATGTTTACTTAGGTTTTTTATTTGGATTGCAGAGAGTGAAAAGTGAAAACCCAGTTTGATCTCTAATGGAGAGCGTATCAGGTAAATCAGTCATGTTTTCTCGCTCTCTTCGACATATGTTTCTATTTCATTCGATTTTCTCGTATGCTGTAACTCTCTTCATCTGCATTTTGAATTGATGTTTCTATTAATTTACTTTTTTTTTTTTTGAATAATATTCTAGATGATAATAGGTTGATTCTAAGATTGGGTTCTCTTTTGATTTTCATATTTACTTATTTTCTCTAATTACTTTTAAAGATTTTGGTGTTGATTTTCACCTTTTTTCTTCTTCTTCTTTTTCTTATACTGTAGGTGATAATTGGTTGTTCGAATATTGGTTCTCTGTCATAACCTCTACTCCAATTGTCAACCCTAGACTGTGCTAGAAATATGTCTGTTCCGATTCTTAAACAATGGGGTATGTGGTTTACACGTCAAAGTTTGAGTAAGCTAAATATCTCTACTTTTGTAGGTCATTTTATGATATAATTTTGGTTGGAGGCAACTAAACTGTCCACACGTCAAAGTTTCATATGTCGGTCACCGATTCTTAAATAATGGGGTATGTGGTTCTTTGAAAATGCACCTCTTCAATCTGAGGCATGGTCATATGAAGCTTATACTCCAATATTGAGTGAATACTTTTTGGGCACATACATTGTGGTTGTGGTACAACGGCATTTTGGTAGTCGTTGATGTAACCTCTTTGTGCATTTTTTCCGATATTATTGAATATAAATGATTGTTGGATCTTATCATAAGCAAGCATATATTCTATATATGGAATGTGGTTACCTTGCAGATTGATAAACCTCAACGATATGCCATTCTCTGCGGTTGTGCATACCTTCTATATTGCTAAAAACCATGCACTTTGCATTGTCGCACTTGATTTCATTTCCATTTATTTTCTTTTCATGCTTAAAGCCTAGGTCTAACTTTGTATGCAGGTCTGTTTATTGTACTCACAAGTACAACAAGGACTTTTATCGTGTTATTTTTAAGTACAAAAGTGATGTTATTTAAAAACAAATCTAAAAAGACTTATACTCTGTGGTATGCGAAGTTGGCACTGTTCATACTGAAGCATGAGTTAGCTTGCAAGATGCAGGGGCTTATCATTTACTTCTTCTTTTTCGTTTGGTTTATTTTTTGTTGGAGTTCTTCGTTAGTTTGATATTGGTATCACTCCTTTCTCTTTTGCAGCCACAACAAAAAGTGGCGCTATCAACAGGGCCAAAATAGGTAATGAATACAATTTCCATTGAAAATTTGTATATCCCTACTTGGTTCAGTTGGTTGTTGTTACCTATATCCACTGAGTTGAGATATTGTAAATGTTTCTGTATATGTTTGATTTTAGGAAGGACTTGATATGAAGGGCCACCGAGACCAGTTCCATCTCGAAAAGTGGAGCAGCTGAAGTTAGAGGAGACTCAACACCTACTGTAATACATTCTGCTTTTTGTTCTCATACTGTGTACATACTTTCTTTCTCATACTGTTGCTAACTCAAAGAGAGGTTTTTTTTTTAATCTGAAACTCAAAGAAGTTAGCAACAACTATTTCTAATTTTGTTCTCATAATGTGTACATACTTTCTTTATAATACATTCCGTTTTTTTTGCGAGAAACCAGAAGATGAATGACTTACTAAAAGAGTACAATGTGGAGGTGAAGGGCCCCTTCAATTATTCAGCTCGAGAAGAAGCTGGACTTCCTCGTCATTGGTGAGAATTTACTGAATTCCGCCAAAAGAAATTTGTTCTGCTAAACTTTAGAATATCTTTTATTTGAGTGTCTGAGTTTTCTGGGTTCCACATTTGTGTGCCTAGGTACGATGATTGCAAAGAGTTGCTGGACGAGAGCAAGCAACTTTCAGAGGTATGCCTACTCGGATGCTTGTTACTATGAATCCTTAAAGGACTGTCTTCTTGAATTTCATGGTGGGCCTTGTAAAATATTGTTACAGGTTCATGATAGGCTTGCGTGCATCATATATATCTATGGAGAAAGAGAATTCAAGTTTGAATAGTTAACCGTATTGAATACAGTCCTTGTGTCAAATCCCTTGAGCCTCCACTAAGGTAATCTGAAAGATCTTTCTCATTGTATCGTTCATATTTTATCCTAGCACTAGGACTTATAGTCTAGAGTTTGAGTTAGAGTTTACATCTCTGCTATACGAGCTCATATTGTTCTCAGAATCTTAGCTGTTGAATGTTGTTCACCTATAACTTGAACAAACACTATCCTCATCATAGTAATTAGGAATCCATGGACTTGGATTGGCTCGCCATGTTTGTGCCAGTTGCAGATAATCAACATTGGCTACATAATCAGATAATTTGGATAGACAAAGTTGCAGGAGCATCAGATTTTTGTCTCCCTTTATTTTCCAGCAAAGCATCAGTGACTTTAATTGATTCTGCAAATGCGTAGGGTATTTAGCATAATATGTCATGTATAGTAATATCTTGTATTAAACACTTTTATTTGCTTAACTCAATCACATGTAACTGGCTGGGCGGCACTGCCAAATAAGTATGGCATGCATTGTGCCAGGGACTTATCAAAGAAATTCTGTACTCTATTGCCTGGTTTTGTGATTGTAATTTAACATGTAATGGTCTGATTTCCTTTTTGTTTTTCTTAACTCGCAGTTATGATGAAAAAGCTTCGAGGGAGAAGATTTTACACAAGTTGAAGCTTCAACACCTGCAACTCTACCACCTACAGTTCAGAAAGTTCACGGTTGATATGTTAAAAGTTCCTGGTAGCCCTTCTTTTCTATAAGTTTCACTATCTGTTATAGACTTATAGTATGTAAACATCTATCAAGTGAACCTTCCATGTATTCCCTTAGAAATTTGATACTTAACGAAAAAAAAAAGTTTGGTACTTGGGGAAATTCAGTTCTTTTGTATATGAATCTGATATGAATTGAATGAATGTGATATGAATAGATTAAAGAAATTGTTGTTGAGTGTGGATGATGAATGTATGTAGGTATTGAATTTAGAATTCCGGCTTATTTCCGGCAGAAAACGAACTGTCAGTCATCCTTGACATATTGACCAATTTTTACCAGGTCAATGTTGACTGGCAGTATTTTTTGCTGTTACAAAAATATTGGTAACGGCTATGAGCTGTTTCAACTTGCCACGTAGTAATGTCTCCAGCATGTTACTAACCTGCCACGTAGTAACGACTCGAAGATGTTACGATGACGTTTTTACAAAAATATTGTAACGGTCTTAAGATGTTACTAACTTCGTTAAAACCCAGAATTCGTAATTGCCCCATTTCCGTTACAAAGAAAATATAACACCCCTTTTTTTTAACAGGCAAGAGTCGTTACAACCCATTTGTAATTGCCCCATTTAAAAGAAAATATAACACGTGTGATTTTTTTCAGGCAAGAGTCGTTACAACCCATTTTAGTAACGACTTTCTGTGTCTAATCCCACAATTTGGTGTAGTGTAGCTTTGGGGGGGCTACAGTTTCGCAGGTGTGTAAGCGGTAGAGTAGGTTTCTCTGGTGGCCTGGTTTTTGCTAGAAGGTTAATTGATCAATGAGGGTTGCTGGAATTGGTTGAAAGTCAAATTTCTTGTGATCTATGTGATGAAACTTGGCACCAAGTTAATGTTCTCCGTGTGATTTTGAGACTTCATTTAACAAAGAGAAGTGAAGCTAGCACTGTACAACAAATACTCAATAAATTTTCTAGTCGTCGAAGCTGGTATTTTATTGGTGATGTTTCTTTTGTGCTTTCTCAACAGTGGGTATATGCAGAACCTACATCCTTCTTACATTATGATTTTGATTTCTCTGCCATTGAAGAAGGTTGGTTAAATCGGTTTCGTAGACAAGTCGGTCGTCCAATAGTTGCCTGGTCTTCACAAGTGATCAGAGTGTATAAACTAGAAAACGGAGTTCCTTAGTTCCATGGCTATGCTTAAACTTTAAGAGTTACAGTGAACTCTTGAAGCTCAAGAGGGGATATAGAGGAGTGGGAATATGCGAAAGAATAGTGGAAATCAAGAAGTTACTTGTGGGAGCTAATGGTGGTGAGAGCATAACGAAAGAAATGTTAGAAGAAACATGTAATGTTGTTGGTGTTTTTGCACAGCTGGGAGATGCAGTTCTGCGAATGGGAATGAAATATTAATGAATAAAAGACTCAAAGAAGCAGATTGGGTTGTTGATGAGATCGACTTGGTTTAGGCAGACTACAACAGAAGATTGAATTAGAATAGTATGGAGAGTGGGTTCCGAAATCAAATGCTTCACTAATTAATATTACCTGCGTCAATATAGAACTTACTTACTTCCCAAAGGTTGAATTTGCTGATGTCACTTCTGGGATAAAAGTGTGTTATGCTTGGGATTACAATCAGGAAAGGGTTAAGTCGGAGGTCTTTTGGAAAGTTCTCGGATTGTTAGATCTGCTAATTCGAGACAAGGGGCATGTGAAGGCAGTGGGTAAGCTGATATGGCAACTAAATGATGCTGTGTTTAGTCAGGTGAGGATATTAATTAATGCGAGTTCATTCCAAACTGATGTTAACGTTGAGAAGAAGGGGTAAGACCTCATGTCAAGGATTCAGTTAAAGATAATATGGTACAATTCGGTGGCATATGGTATCCAGGAAAACTGGATTTTGTCAAGGGTTTCTTCAGGTTTGGTATCAGTTTCTTCCTTAGCCTTGTACTTCTGGGGTATAAAAGCAACTACTTCGATAACTGTGGAGTTGGGTTACACAATTCAAATTTTGCTGGTGATTTTAAGTTCCTTTCAAGTCATGAGTGGCAGCAGTTATACTGGGTTATATGTTGCAGGAACTGTATCAAGTGCCTTATAGTGATAGCTAGGGTATTTAATGCGAATACTCAACCTATTTTTAAGCAACTGTAGACCTCCACGTTTAATGGCACAACAACACATGAACAAGATGAGTCTGTCAACTCCATGTCAGCTAGTGCATTACAGAAATTCTCAATTCATCTTGCAATTTCAACTCCAAATTCAGTTAAATGCATCACCAGGGTAGCTATGCTCGAACCTGAAGAGGTAAAGGTAAATATGGTCACTGCACCACATAACTTATCTATTGGTAGTAGCACTGGGTTCTCTCTTAGTCGAGGGTGTTGGCAGCAGTTATTCGTAATTGACAGAAAAAAGAGTCTGGTTAAGTACGTTGGGCTGACAATTGAGTATCTTATCGTGAATAACCAATAAAATCTAAAGCAACCTAATATCTCGAAGTATAATGGCATCTCAGCAGAAGAGAAATAAATGGTGGTTGACTATTTACTACCAGCAAATACATTTCAGGAATCCTCAATACGCATTTCTATTTCAGCTCATCAATCGGTTGAAGGTCACATCAGTAGATTCATAATGCACAAACTTGAGCTGAATACTTCATCTGTTGAGAAAGATAAGAAGCTCGAGCTGACTCACAGCAGTAAAGAAGTTATCTTCTCAGTAAAGGCTAGGAACGACCAGTTTTCTGTGCTGGAATTAAGCTCGGGATACTCAAATGTATTTATCATTTTTGAATCTAGAGCATCAACTAAATTTGAAGGGGACTACAACTAAGCTTAATGCCCATTGTTCAGAAGAATGCCTTTAGTTTTTCAGGAACCTGGGTGTTAAAGTTTACAAAGTTCACACTTCTTATTATATTGGAGAAGGGGCTACAAGTCTGCAACAGTTGTGCTATCCAACAGTTGGGCTACAAGTCTACACTTCTTTACTTCTCCCTCCTTGGAGAAGTAAAGGTAAAACCATTGCAGGTACTAAGCACTAGAGTGATAAATAAATACAACCAGAACATTGCTCGGGTACTGGTTCAGTGGGAAGGGTTTGCTGTTGAAGAAGCCACTTGGGAGGATAAACAATCTCTGGAGCTGCAGTTCCCAAAAGTGATTCTTGAGGACAAGAATCTGGAGAAGGAGAGGGATTTGTCATAAGCCTTCCATATTGTTTATGTTATAGGCACCCCCTTGTATGTTAAGGACACCCCATTAAGTCTGTTAGATAGTGTTAAACGGATTTAGAAAGCCGTTAGTTGAAGTGTGTCAACCACACATGCGTTGTGCACATTATTCCTGTGAAGGAGTGTTATAGTCTGTATTCGTCTCTATGTGAGACAAGAAGAATTATTAAACAAAAGGGAAATGTATGAAATGATCCTACAATTAAGACCCGATTTACAAATGCATCATACTGCTACAAACCATTTACAAAATGGTCATAAAACCGTTTGGGTCAGAGTTAAGTCGGACTGGGTCCACGACTTAGAGTTAAATGAGTCTGCCAAATTACGTATTTGGCCTTGAACTTGGGTTAACCGATGAAATGGAACAAAACCTGATTTGCCTCTTCCATCTCTTCAACTTATTTTCACTGCCGCACCTGTTTCTCTTTCTCTCTTATTATTTTCTCTGCAACTGGTTGATGATGGAGATTGAGTGTTCATATGAAGATTAAAAATTAGAGATGATGTTGTTATGAGTATTAGTGGTTGTTTCTTTATTCTGCAAAGCGTAAAGTGCAAACTGGTTGTTAAACTGATGATTGGAGACGCAAAAAATCAGAAAATTTAAATAGGTAATGTTCTTTCACCCTTTCTAGCAGTTCGAATCGTTTTTAATTTGGGTATTTTTTCAGAAACCGTAATTAGAATTTGGAGATTTCTTAGAAACCCTAATTTTAGTATTTAAATCTCCAATGAAATGTAATTGCATGATACTGATAGTTTTGGTTTGTGTAAAATGGTGTTGAGCATCATAGTTAGGGTTTTCTGTTAATGTTTTTTTGTTTTTAATACATGAACTTCATGATTTACAATGTTAAAATGGTTGTTTCCCCATAATTGAAATTGTTGATGATGGTATTAAATCCTTTCATTCAGATCCATGATTTTGCATATGTTTGTTTGTGTTTTAAATAATGCCTTGCTCTTATATATATGTAGATGGTTAGGAATTGAGTGAATTCTGAATTAGAACTCTGAATTTTCCATGGAGCTAGCATGTTTGATTGAATGTCTCACCGAACATTTATAATGACTGCGCGAACAGCCTTCTTGGAGGCTAGTTTCGGTTTGTATTGGTGGGGTTTTAGGTAATGGTTTCTCTTCGAGATATGCTTGTTGAGGTGTCCTCTATAACCTGTCATAAGGGAATATAGTTTGGATCTGTAGTTTAGAAGTTACAGCTTAAAATGTACAGGTAGTGGCAACTGATTTCCTTGAAGGACAGCACGTGGCAGAGTTTTGTTGGTTGGTTTTGGAGTAGTTAGAATCTGAACTAGTCCTGGGAGTCTTCTAAGGAGTTGTAGAGGAACATATGTAGTTTCCAACTAGATATAATTTTCTTATTTCCATTGAATAATGAAGCTTGTAGAGAATTTTTAATATAGGCCGTCAAAGCTGAAATCCTAAAATGGCAGGTTGTGTCATCGTTTGTTGGTGACTGTTTAAGCGACTATTTGACTTACTTATCTATCTATAGTTTGTATGTGATATAATGCATGGTGTAGTTTGTAGTGAGATGATTTATGCTTTCATTCGAACTTTGTTGAAGTCTATACGAATTGTTGAATGTAGGTAGTCAAGAACACCGACTTGAATTAAGCTTACACTTATAGTGGTATATGGTATGGATTGATGACTTAACATATATGGTATGGATGTATGAAATCTGCAGCTTCTAGCTTACACTTATAGTGGTCTATCTGTTGATTGCGACTCCTTGACAAATAGGTGGTTTTATGAGTTCAGTTGACATAAAAATGTTATGAGTGTTAAAATAAGGTTTCGAGTGTTAAGTGCTTGATTATGCCAAGACTGGAAGGTCTGGTTTGTGGGTGTCAACAAGACTGCATGCAGAACCTCTTTCGTTGTGTCGTGATGATTAATAGTGCTTAAATATAGTTTGTGCCTGATTTTCTCGGAAATTATGAATTATGTGCTATGATGGTTGTCGTGTGGAAATGTATTCTAGAATGATTAGTGTCATTTGAAGAATAGTTGTCCTCGGACAAAGAAAAGTATTATTTTTGTATAGCCAGGTAGTTTGAGAACTATATGTGAGTGAATACTCTAGTCTTTGAGGTTATTAGTGAGTTGTATCACTCCATTTGGTTTTACTGTTCTTGCTGATGGTGGTGATGGAAAGTAATATTGGTTGATGATCTTTTGTTTACTGATTTATTGTGATGGTTTTGAAGATGTAGATGGAGGTGGGAATACACCCAATTGTTGTGGTGGTTTTGAAGATGTTAGAGGTTGAAATAGACCCAAATGTTGTGGAATGGTGGTTTTGAAGATGTTGATGAAGGTGGTAACGGACCTCCGCTACTATGGTGGATTTGGAGATGTTGGTGGACTGTTGTTGTTGTTGTTGCTGTTGCTGTTGCTGCTTTGGTGGTTTTGAAGATGGGGTGGGAATTGCTACTGTTGTACTGGCCCGCATTCAAAACACGACCCACCATGGCTCCTAAAGGTTCAGCATTCCAGATTCAGGGGTGTATCTATTTAACTATGGTTAAGTTGTTACTCGGGTTATACGTGAAGGGCATATAAGTAAAAAATTGAGAACGTTTTTTCATAACTGTTAGATCGGATGGCTGATGACCATTTTGTAAACCGAATTAAAAAGTGTGATCATTTTGTAAACCGAATTACAAAAGTATGACTATTTTTTAATTGGCCCTAAACAAAATTGCTTTTTTCTCCCAATTTTTGTTATCCCCAATCTAATCTCTATCCTTAGAGATTCTGAGTTGTTTTTGTGCTATTTTGTAACGTAAATCGTTACAAATTAAATATTATGTGTATTTGGGTACCCTCGTATTTTCAACTTCGTCTATTTCACCTATATGCTCTTGCAGTTCACGACCACTCACAGTATAAAATGCATTTTTAGTTTCCACATTCTTTCCTTCTTCTGGTGACCTGCTTTTACTGGACATCAATATGATTTTGGTTTTCCCCCACATAAACTCGTATGAGTTTCTCATTCCTTTATGGATTGCAGTCAACAACATCAACATATTTATTCCCAGGTACCTTACACATTTTGGTCATCCACATCTCTGCACCTCTTGATCCATCCAACCTTATATGGATTATGTAAAGACCCTCAAGCTCGTTAATGCTATTAGACTAGTCAAGAGACGTCTTAGCCGATAATAAGTCGATTAGTTTAACACGAACGTTAATTATTAGGAATTAATCTAACAACGATCTAGATACCATACTAGTATCATTGGATAGATCTCGAAAAGCTAGGCGGAATGGGCTACTCGAACATGTTATCCGGATGTCAGACAAAGAAGATATCATCAGACTTGTTAAAGGGAAAAAAATAAGTAGGAAATACCATATAGTCTGTAGGACCAGAATATCGCTACAACGTTATTCCTGCGATTAACAACACTATTGCGAGCATCACAAAAGACTCTTTAATATCGTTTCGCGAGAGTCACAGAATATCCAGAAGAAAGACATAAAAGCTGACAATGGAAGAGGTACAAGAAGATTATGTTTATCCTGCGATGGTCATCATTCTTGCGAAAGAGAACATTGTAGCGATCGCGATGAGATCGCAGAATAGGTCTGAAATAGGAGGAAAACTTAGTTGTCATCCACTATGTAAATCCCTATATAAAGGGTTCGTTAGGTTCAGAAAATGATGATGTCTTTTTGAGAGTTGATAAGGTTTTGAGGAGAGAGAAACTCTAGAAAGAAATTTGTACTTCTGAGTTCTTATATCTTTTGTAAAGAATTCTAAAATTAGAATAAGAAAAGTGTTGTTATTCATCTTCAAATATAATTCAATTTCTATAGATTCTTATCAAGGGTGTAGTGTAGGAATTCCTGCAACTATATTTTGGCGCCCAGAAACAGGGAGAATCAAGCTAAGAAATCTCTAATTACAACTTGAAAATTTGAAGAAATTGTTAGAGTTGAAGAAATGGCTAGAAGAAGGAGAAATACATCAGAACCACCGACAACTGTGAGGAGAAGTAAAAGACTTGCAGGTGAGGGAACAAGTGAATTAGAAGAATCTTTAAGGTAAGATTAGGAAGAAATAGAATAAGAAATGAAGTAGAAAGTTCAATTCAACAGCCGAATCAACAAGCACAAACACAAGATAGGAATGTGTATTATGATAGAGTGAGTGTGCATACTTGGAGGTCGGATTCGATAGAAGAAGCAGAAAATCGATAATTAAGAAATGAATAAGAAGGAGAAATAAATCAAGAAATTGTTGGAGGATTAATTCATGAAGGATGTGAAAATGAAATAGTAGATGATTTGAGACAAAGAATACAGGAAGAAAGAAGATTATAGGCAGAAGAGCGTGCGAACTTAACAAGACAAAATCATGAGCTAAGAATGGATAATTTGAGGTTACAAAGAAGGAGATCAAGAAGTACTGTTAGATCAAATTCAAGATCATTCAGAGAAGAACCAAGGAAAAATTCCCTTATGAGAAATGTTAGAGAAGAAGTGCAAAATTTAAATGGAGAACAACGTCATAGAGAAGAAGAGATAATTGGAGATCGCTATAATCTGCATGGAGAAGCATTGGATAATAGACGTAACAATAGAAATCAAGAGGGAAGAAACAACCAAAATGAAGAAGAAAATCCATAAGAAGGTAGGAGGATATTACATGGGCGAGAGAATCAAAGAAATCAAAGAATAATTGAAGAATAAATTGAGAGACATTACGTCGAACAAGCACGTCTGGCTTGCGAGAGAGAAAGATTAAGGGAAGAAGTAGAAGAACAAGAATTTCGAGAGGCAGTACGACAAAATAACCATGAAAATCGAGAAAGGAGACATACACAAAATCGCTATAATGATAATATTCAGGAGGAGTATGATAGGATACAGAGGAGATTAGAAAGACATCGAAGATAAATGAGGAGAAATGAAGAAATCCGCAGAGAAGAAAGTAGACAGCTTCGATTTCAAGAGGAGGGTGAAAGAGAAAATTGCATATAAAGACGGGATGACAATGAAGAAGAAGACACACAAAATCTCACGAGACAAGAAAGGAAAGAGCGCAGAAGAAGGGAAGCTTCATTAAAAAGGCCAATGGATCAAAACTCAATTGAGAATGAGAAAATATTGAGAGAATTAGCAGAAATGCGAGGAATGATAAACAATATAAGAGAAGGAGGTAGAAGGCAGCTCGATGAAGCTATTGAAGAAGCTGCGAGAACTCCATTTACTCAAGAAGTACAATTAAGAGGAATACCTCCAAAATGCAATTTACCAAAGATTAACTTAAAGATCTTTGATGGGACTACTTGTGTTGTTCAACACGTCAAGGCTTATGTTAGATGCATGCTACAATGGGAAAACCATGATGTTGTACTATGCAAATATTTTGCGTCTAGCTTAACTGGCGAGGCATTAAAATGGTTCGAGAAATTGCCAAAGAATACCATAACTTCTTTTGATCATTTACAAGCTACATTTCTAGGAGCTTATATTAGCAACAATTCATCGCGGCCGGGTATTGAAGATGTATTTGGGTTAAAACAAAGAGTTGGCGAGAGTTTGAAGCACTTAACCATAAGGTGGAAATCAATGTGTAGCGAGATGGCTGGAAGAGTAGATGAACGATACCTAAATTTATCCTTCATTAATGCAATGTTCGCGACCAATCTGTTGTACATACAAGTTTTTAGAATCAAAAATACAATCACCATGACAGAGTTGCGAGAGTTACAAGAAGAATACATTGCTTTGGAGGAGAAACAAAATGAGATGGAATCATACCCAATTGCGAACACCAGCTCGCTAGCGGCAAATGGAAGCTTACTTCCTAAAATGATAAATAATGTGGCGAGCACCTCGCATGCACAACAAGAGAAAGTAGTAATTGATAACCAGCAAAAATTGGTAGTGATGGGAAGTAGAGATCAATAAGAGTATGAAAGGGAAAAGAATTACTACAATCGCAGTGGAAATAATAAGATTCAAAGACTTGATCAACCGCAAGAAACTTATGGTGGACAAAGGCAGAACATCTTTAAAGGGCAAGTAAACCAGAAGATAATATGGGAGGAAATTAAAATGACACTTCTCAATGCTAGCATAGAAAAAATTTGGGAAGCTATCATTTTGATGGAAAATATACCATCGCCGTGGAACATGGGAAAAGAACCACATCCAAATAATCGAAGTCAAGAATTTTGTCCTTACCATCACTTTCATGGCCATTCAATAAATGATTGTAGAAATGTGAAGAGGATAATTTTGAGGATGATTGAT
The DNA here is from genome assembly GCA_023529315.1 of Papaver bracteatum. Classification (NCBI taxonomy): domain Eukaryota; kingdom Viridiplantae; phylum Streptophyta; class Magnoliopsida; order Ranunculales; family Papaveraceae; genus Papaver; species Papaver bracteatum. The sequence continues at coordinate 209,283 of JAJJWX010000168.1, forward strand.
CAGGGGAAATTAAATAACTTTCTAGTAGGACATCCACAACCTCAGCAATTACCGCCAACACCAGAAACTCGCAGAGTGAATGCTGTAAAAGGAGCAGAAAAATTTGTGATAGAAGTTGGGGCTAAAGCAAAGAATTTGTTTTGTAATTCCATTGTACATTCATACAGAACTGTGGAGGATTTCCATGATAATGTTTTAAGCAGAGTCTTCGCGAGAGACACAGATGGAAGAGAGATAATGAATATAGCGAGAGCCTCGCCATTAGAAGAGTGGCAGAAACAAACTCTATCTTTCACTGCGCAAGATGTACCAGAGCTTGGCGAGCAGAACGATAACCCATTGGTAGTACGATTGTAGTACCAGAATATCGCTTCAACGTTATTCCCGCGATATTAACAACATTTCTGCAAGCGTCACTGCCAATTCTTCAACGACATTTCACGAGCGTTACAGAACAACTAAAAGAAATTGACGATGGAAGAAATAAAAGAAGAACATGATTGATCATGTGATGATCATCATGCTTGCGATAAAGAAGTATTGTGATGATCGCGATAAGATCGCAAAGTGAATCCGAGATAGGAGGAAAACTTAGCTGTCATCCATTATGTAACTTCCTATATAAAGAGCACGATAGATCCAGAAAAGGATGATGCATTTTTGAGAGCTGAGAGAATTTTGAGGAGAGAGAAACTCCATAAAGAAAGTTGTACTTCTGAGTTTTAATATTTCTTGTAAATCTTCCTTAAAGTGAATTAATAAAAGTGTTGTTGTTCATTCACAATTATGACTTAGTTTTCATAGATTCTTGACAAGGGTGTAGTGTAGGAAATCCTGCAACTACATTTTGGCGTCCAGAAACAGGGAGGATCAATCTAAGAAATCTCAAGTTGCAACTTGAAGATTTGAAAAAATTGTTAGAATTGGAGAAATGGCTAGAAGGAGAAGAAATACATCAGAACCACCAACGACGGTGAGAAGAAGTAAAAGACTTGCAGGTGAGGGAATGGGTGAATTGGAAGAATCTTTAAGGATTAGATCAAGAAGAAATAGAATGAGAAATGAAGCAGAAAATTCAATTCAACATCCGAATCAACAAACACAAATACAAGATAGAAATGTGGATTATGATAGAGTGAGTGTGCATACTTGGAGGTCAGATTCGATAGAAGAAGCAGAAAATCGACAATTGAGAAATGAAGAAGAAGAGGAAAGAAATCAAGAAGTGGATGAAGGATTAATTCATGAAGGACATGAATTAATAGATTTGAGACAAAGGATACAGGAAGAAAGAAGATTAGAGGCAGAAGAGCATGCGAATTTAACAAGGCAAAATCATGAGTTAAGGATGGAGAATTTGAGGTTACAAAGAAGGAGATCAAGGAGTACTGTTAGATCAAATTCAAGATCATTCAGAGAAGAACCAATGCAAATTTCCCCTATAAGAAATGTTGGAGAAAATACTCGAAGAGAAATACAAAATAGAGAAGAAGAGGTAATCAGAGATCGCTATAATCCGCGTGACAATAGAAGTCGAGAGAGAAGAAACAACCAAATTGAAGAAGGAAGGAGGATATTACATGGGCGAGAGAATCAAAGAAATCAAAGAATGATTGAAGAATAAATTGAGAGACATTATGCTGAACAAGCACATTTAGCCCGCGAGAGAGAAAGATTAAGGACAGAAATAGAAAAACATGAATTTCGAGAAGCAGTACGACAAAATAACCATGAAAATAGAGAAAGAAGACGTACACAAAACCGCTACAATAATAATATTCAAGAGGAGTATGATAGGATACAAAGGAGAATAGAGAGACAGCGATGAGAAATGAATAAATTCGCAGAGAAAAAGATAGGAAACTGCGACTCCAAGAAGAGGGTGAAAGAGAGAATCGCAGAGAAAGACAGAATGACAATGAAGAAGAAGACACACAAAATCTCGCAAGACAAGAAAGGCAAGAACGCAGAAGAAGGGAAGCTGCATTAAAGAGACCAATGGAGCAAAACTCAACTGAGAATGAACAAATACTGAGGAAATTGGCAGAAATGAGAGGTATGATAAATAATAGAAGAGAAGGAGGTAGAAGGCAACTTGAAGAAGCTATTGAAGAAGCTGCGAGGACTCCATTTACTCAAGAAGTACAATTAAGAGGGATACCTCCAAAATGCAATTTACCAGCATTTTTGATGGGACTACTTGTGATGTTCAACATGTGAAATCTTATGTAAGATGTATGCTACAGTAGGAGAATCATGATGATGTGCTATGCAAATATTTTGCATCTAGCTTAAATGGTGAAGCGTTGAAATGGTTTGAGGGATTACCAAAAAATACCATAACTTCTTTTGATCATTTACAAGCTACATTTTTAGGAGCGTATATTAGCAACAATTCATCGCGGCCAGGTATTGAAGATGTGTTTGGGTTAAAACAGAGAGTTGGCGAGAGTTTGAAACACTTGACCATAAGGTGGAAATCAATGTGCAGTGAGATGGATGGAAGAGTGGATGAAAGATACCTGATCTTATCCTTCATTAATGCAATGCTTGCGACTAATTTGTTGTACATTCAAATTTTCAGAATCAAAAATACAATTACCATGACAGAATTGCGAGAGCTACAGGAAGAATATATTGCTTTGGAGGATAAACAAAATGAGATGGAATCATATCCAATCGTGAACACCAGCTCGCTAGTGGCAAGTGGAAGTTTTCTCCCTAAAATGATAAATAATATGGCAAGCACCTCGCAGCCACAACAAGAGAAAGTGGTGATGGATAGCCAACAAAAATTGGTAGCGATGGGCAGTCGAGATCAAGAAGAATATGAGAGGGAAAATAATTATTACAATCGCGGTGGAAATAATAAGATTCAAAGACTCGATCACCCACAAGAAACTTATGGTGGACAAAGGCAGAATAATTTTAGAGGGCAAGGTAATCAGAGGATAGTATGGGAAGAAATCAAGATGCCACCTCTCAATACTAGCATAGAAAAAATTTGGGAAGCTATCATTTTGATGGAAAACATACCATCCCCATGGAACATGGGGAAAGAACCCCATCCAAATAGCCGAAGTCAAGAATTCTGTCCTTACCATCATTTTCATGGCCATTCAATAAATGATTGTAGGAATGTAAAGAGGATAATTTTGAGAATGATTGATCAGGGGAAGCTAAATCATTTTCTAGTAGGACATCCACAATCTCAAAGAATTACCTCCAAAGACGAGAAACTCGCAGAGTGAATGCTGTAAAAGGAGCAGAAACATTTGTGATTGAAGTATGGGCTAAAGCAAAAAACTTGTTCTGTAATTCTATTGTGCACTCATATAGAACTGTGGAGGATTTCCATGATAATATCCTAAGTAGAGTCTTCGCAAGAGACATGAATGGGAAAGAAATAATGAATAAAGCGAGAGCTTCGCCATTGGAAGAATGGCAGAAACAAACTCTTTCTTTTACTGCGCAAGATGTACTTGAGATTGGCGAGCAGCATGATAACCCATTGGTCGTGAGATTGGAGATTAACCCAAAACAAATGCAAGAAGAGGATGAGGAAAATGATAGTAAATTTGAAGATTCATGGGCCATCAACAAAGTCTTAATAGATACAAGGAGTTCAGTTGATATCTTATTCTATCATACCTTTAAAACCATGGGTGGAAAGGATGAAGATCTGATACCATCAACATACAAAATCTATGGATTTAACGGTACATCTAACAAGCCAAAAGGAGAAATTGAAATGCAAATACCGTTAAAAGGAATATCTTCAAAAATCTTATTCCGTGTGGTAGATATCGAATCACCCTACAATGCTTTGATAGGAAGACCTTGGTTACAAGGGATATTGGGTGTAACATCTACTTATCACCAGTGTATCAAATTTCCTCATCCAAAAGGTGTTGGAGTTATTAAAGGAGATTGGGGATAAAGCAAGAAATGTTATGAAATCGATATGAAGTCTTGCGAAGAAAGAGCTGAAAAGAATAGCAATTGGAAGTGCAAAATCAAGCAACGACATAAATGTGAAAGGTTAATGATTGATGCAATATAACGAAAAGAGGATGTGAAAGCTGATAGCGAGCGTCTCGCAGAAAAAGAGACAATAGCAAAACGCAGCAGAAAAGCAGAATCAGAAAATAGTAAGTAGAAAGGTAAAATGATGAACCTTAGAAAACTCTACGAATAATTTGTTTGGAAAATATGTAATTGAACAAAATATTCTGCTTGAAAGAATCGCAAAAACTTTACCAAAATGATCAAAGTTATGAAATCCTATCAGAGTTACAATACTCGCGAGAAGCGCGAATAAAATTTCGTAGAGACATAAGAATGGGACGAACCTTTATGGCGTGCACCCTAGTTCGCGAATAAAATTTCGTAAGAGGCAAATGTAAGACCTAATAGTGTGTTATAAAGGGGGTATCTCTTGACATGACTCAGCGATAAGGTTATACCACTGCTGGAACCTGAGTCATGCATATGTTGGGGTTAAAGAAAACCTATCCGGGAGAGAGATATTGGATTTCCAACTATATATGGTTATACCCTGGTTGGACGACTGAGAGTCTCTTCCAAGAAGTGCAAAGTATGACCAAGGAGCCGAGGTACACGGTTGATCCAAGGGTGCCCGGAGTGTACGAAACTCTCTTGCCATCCTTGGTAAGTCTTGGCTACAATGCACTTGGCCTGAAGAAAACCCCACCTAGGGTGCAGTCTTGTAACTATAAGCCATATAGGCATAAAGGACAAGAGGCTGCGAAAACAGCTAGTTGTTGGTAAATATGGATGGGAGGAGCTAGTCTTGTATGGCCGATGTGCCCTCCTTGAAGGGGAAATCAGGGGGAAGATAAGTGCGGCACCCTCCATTAGGGAGATGATAAGTGTCTTAAGACGGCAATGTCACGGGGCTTTATTATCGCAAGAACATTTAGACCTATCATATTGTCACGTGTCGTAAATGATGCAGAGGCAACAAGCCACGAGAGCAATGATAAGATGAGATCAATGGGTTTTTACATGAAAATGTAAAGACGTCCTGCGATTTCATCGCAAGACGACAATGTCACGAGGCTTTGATCTCGCGAGAGAACTTAGACTTGTCATATTGTCGCAATACAATCAAGATATAAAGATAAGACAAGATCAATGGGTCAATACATGCAAATGTAAAGACGTCCTGCGATTTTGTCGCAGAAACAAAGAGCGTGGAAAAGTAAGACCTTTAATTAGGAAGGCACAATAAGACCACAAGGTTACTGCGATAATACTCGCAGATGTTACGAGAATTGCGATTTCACGCAATTATTATTGACGGAAAGATTTCCAATATTAAGGCAAATTTTAAATTTTTATTTAATCTTTTAATCAATTTTTATATTGCAGATGAATAATAGAGGCAAGTATGGGAATGTATGATGAAATTATTACAATAAGTTGGTGAGCAACAAGAATAATAGTTATATTGATTAAAATATATATAAAAATATATAAAAATTGCATAGAAACATGGACGCAGATAATTAAAAGAATAATAGTTATATTGATTGATTAACTTGCAGAAAAAGAGTTGTTTTCTGATTCTTACAGGTAGAAGTAAAGAGGCAAAATAAATTTACAAATTTAGAGAAAATAACGGCAATGTTACAGAAAAAAGAGAAGGAAAAGGAAGAACTAGTTAGATCCATCGCCATCTTCTTTATCAGACTCCTCTTCATCGTTAGATTTTTCCCTTTCATCATTGTTATCATAATCTTCTTCTTCGCCAGACTTTTCACCTTCATCATCATTATTATTATTTTCTTCCTCATCAGAATCCTCAGCCTCACTATCAGAGATGTCGAGATTGGAAATCACTTCGGGTACTTCTTTTGCAAGATCAGGATATATAGAAGAAGAAATCCCATGGTTATTGCAAACCAAATTAACAGAATCATTGTGAACAACAATGATAGATCTATTGAAGTTCGCGGTAGTGATGCCAAATTGCTTCTTCAATTGTGAATATTTATTATTGCGAGCAGCAAGAGTATTCGCGAGTTGATCCTTCTCCTCTTCAAGCTCCTTGATTCTTTCAAGATAACCTTTCTCAGCTTCTACAAGAATATGGCAACAAGTTAGAAATTTTATAAAGAAGAATAATAAAAACAAGAAACTAGCGAGAAGAAGATTAGCTAATAACCTTCTCTCTTAGAAATCATATCTCTAATTAAAGCCGCCTGTTCAACTTGAAGGCTAACATTTACACCAAAATCATTTCTGGCATTGTCAAGAACCTTCGCAGCCCAAGCAAACTCATCATCGCTATTAATGAGGAGACAAGATCGAATTTGAGTCTCCCTCGTAAGAAGATCTTCATTCTCGTGGATAAGTTTATCTCTGACCATTTGAACGTCAAGGAGAGTTTTATGAAAATCTGCTAAGGTTTTAGATCCATTTTTTATGGCAAGATCCTTCTCGTCAATAAGATCGTTATTCTTCTGCCTTAATTTATCTATTTCTTTCTTTGAATCAAAATAAAGGTGCTTATATTTGTCAGTCAAGCCTAAATTGAATCTGTGTTCAAGTTTTAAGAGATTAAACTTGGATCTAAGTTCGTCTATGGGGAGGGAGTTAATCTTATCATCTGAGAAATTACTTAAGGAATTATTAAGACTAGTAAGAAGAGTATGATCATCTATAGGTTCAGGGAAAGTTTGAAAGATTATAGCCTCGTCAGTGAGACCATAAATATCTGCAAGTTAAAAGTGATTGCTTTAATAAGCCGCGATAGAATAAAAGGAATTAAGAGAGATGGGAAATCAGTCATACCATAGAGTTTTTGGTTAGCCCTATCAAGATTAATGATCTTTTGCTTATTAACATAAGCTTCCGTCTCCAATTGTTTATTCTTCTTACGAAGCTCTATATTTTCAGGCTCTAGTTTTTCCTTATCTTGGCGAACTTTAGCTGCTTTTTATTCAGCGTTGATGCATCTTTTATCTAAGTCAGAAGCAACAGCAAAAGAATCTCTTCCAACCTGCGAAGAAAAGAAATAAATTAAAATCTAGCAATAGAGAAAATATGAACAAATTGAAGAAATGAAAACATACCTAGGCACCAAGAGAATTCAAGAGACTGGGAGTCAGCGATCTTGAGATTCCTTGGAGAGCATCATTATCCACTAAAATAGGAGCATCGCAAACTTGAGCAATGACTTGAGATGTCTTTTTGAATCATTTCATCCTCGTCATTAGAAGTCATGCTGTGGGAGATATCACTAAAAATCCTAGATAGATGAGTCATTGAAGAATCAGAAGAAGAAGAATTTCTTATTGAAGGAAAATCGCCAACATTAAACTCCTCGTCAATATCCTTATCAAGAACAACATTGGGATTCTCTGGAATTATTTGAGGAGTTGAAGAAGAAGAAGGTTGAGTTTTTCTTCTCTTTAGCGGATGATCGCTAGATTCATCATTGCGAGTGGCAGAAGATCTTCCCCTAGAAGAAGTAGTAGGCTTGTCCTTTATAGATTTCCCAGATGGTTCCTTTGGAGATTTCTCCTTGATTTTTGGAGGAGGCAGTGGTTCTAATTCTTCGATTTCCTGCGAGCACAGATGAAGATAAGAAATAGGGGCAACAATATATTTTTAAAATTTATGAAGAAATATTTCTTACTTCATCTGTAAAAGATCTCAGAGCCAAGAGAATGCTGGGTTTCCTAAGAGTTTGATAGCTGAGTTTCATTCTATCAATCTGAGAAAATAAAAAAAGTTAGCGAGAATATAAAGAAGACAATAAATACTAATAACATGAAAAGTTGAGAGAATATACTTCTTTAGATCTTTCAGGCCAGTTGAAGACCCATGGTTGATATTCTGTAAGATTCACGGGAAGTTCGCGAGAACCAGATATATAAGGACCTTCAAGACTTAATGGGAAGATGAACCACTTATCGTCGCTAGAATGACGAGGACCTTGGTTAGTAGATGTATGGAAGTCAATATCCATCATAAGAGCATTGTTACCAGCGACCTTCTCTTTCTTCAAACGAACACCCCAACATGTACTATCCCTCTTCATAGGGACAATACTATAGTTTACAAAAAAGTTGTCCACAGTATAATCGCAAGAAACAATGGGGACATCTGTGAACAAAGGATTCTTTGGAGCTTTGGGGTAGCGAGTTCCTTTACCAGCACCACGAGAAGCATATTCAAGTAGTAATCTGATGCAATCCCCACCTAATTGGTATATTGCTCGCGAGAATCTCACTTCAGAAATTATTTGATAAAACAGCGGAACCTCGGGATCATAAAGAGGGATGGGAAGACCAGCTTCAAGTTGTCCTAGCGATATTATGATTTTCTCGCGAGAACATTGGTCATCAATAAATAGTTTAAGGGAAAGTTCTGATTTGGAATCTTGATCTGGAATCAAAGATAAGTTAAAACCTTTAAGTCTGAGTTTCTCGCGCATTCCATTGAAGGCCTTCAAATTTTTAGCACCAGCAGCAACCATTTTTGAGTATGGGAATGAAAGAAAAAGTTGAAAAGAAGGAATAAATCACAGCTGTTATAGAAGCGTAATTCGCGGAAGAACAGTAAAAATTGCAGAGAGAATACGGAGAGAAGAAAGAAGAAAGTAAAAGATAAATAGGAGAGGAATGAGAAGAGTATTTATAGAAGAAGAAATTTCTCGAAGAAGATGAAGCAATTAATGCAAAGAAAAGACGTGGGTGGTCAGAACGCAGCGGTTACAGAACACGTGTCAAAAATTTATTAGAAGAAAAGATTCGTGAAAACAGCTGGCGAAAGACGAAGAAAACTGAAAAGATAAGCAATTATGGCATTTTAGATTCTCATATCTTCTCTTCTTCGCAGAAAATACATGAGAAGAGGCAAGATGTAGTACCAGAATATCGCTACAACGCTATTCCCGCGATATTAACAACATTTCTGCGAGCGTCACTTACAATTCTTCAACGACATTTCACGAGCGTTACAGAACAACTAAAATAAATTGACGATGGAAGAAATAAAAGAAGAACATGATTGATCCTGCGATGATCATCATGCTTGCGATAAAGAAGTATTGTGACGATCGCGATAAGATCGCAAAGTGAATCCGAGATAGGAGGAAAACTTAGCTGTCATCTATTATGTAAATTCCTATATAAAGAGCACGATAGATCCAGAAAAGGATGATGCATTTTTGAGAGCTGAGAGAATTTTGAGGAGAGAGAAACTCCAGAAAGAAAGTTGTACTTCTGAGTTTTAATATTTCTTGTAAATCTTCCTGAAAGTGAATTAATAAAATTGTTGTTGTTCATTCACAATTATGACTTAGTTTTCATAGATTCTTGACAAGGGTGTAGTGTAGGAAATCCTGCAACTACAACGATTAGAGATAAATCCAAAACAAATGCAAGAAGAGGATGAAGAAAATGACAGTAAAGCTGAAGACTCTTAGGCCATCAACAGAGTATTAATAGACACAGGGAGTTCAGTCAACATCTTATTCTATCATACCTACAGAACCATGGGTGGAAGAGACGAAGATTTGATACCATCAACGTATAAAATCTATGGACTTAACGGTACAACTAACAAACCAAAAGAGGAGATTGAAATGCGAATTTCACTAAAAGGGATATCTTCAAAAATCTTATTTTGTGTTGTGGACATCGAATCACCTTACAATGATCTGATTGGACGACCCTGGCTACATGGGATATTGGGTGTAGCATCTACCTATCACCAGTGTATTAAATTTCCTCATCCTAAAGGTGTTGGAGTTATTAAAGGAGATTGGGGAGAAAGAAAGAAATGTTATGAAATTGATATGAAGTCTTGCGAAGAAAGAGCTGAGAAGAATAGCAATTGGAAGAACAAAATCAAACAACGATAGATATGTGAAAGGTTAATGATTGATACAATAGAGAAACAAGAAGAAGTTTATGGCGAGCGTCTCGCAGATGAAGAAACAACAACAAAACGTAGCAGAAAATAGTAAGTAGAGAGGTAAAGTGATGAACTTTAGAAGACTTAATGAATGATTTGTTCGAAGAATATGTAATTGAACAGGGTATTCTACTTGAAATAATTGCAAGATTTTACAAAAAGAAAGAAGATCAAAGTTGTGAAATTTTATCAGAGTTACAATACTCGCGAGAAGCGCGAATGAAATTTCGCAGAGATTAATAGAATGGGACGAACATTTATGGCGTGCACCCTAGTTCGCGAATAAAATTTCGCAAGAGGGAAATGTAAGACCTAATAGCGCGTCATAGGAGGGGATATCTCTTGACATGATTCAGGGGTAAGGTTATACCGCTGTTGGATCCTGAGTCATGCAGAGGTTGGGGTTAAAGAAAACCTATCCGGGAGAGAGATCTTGGATTTCCAACTATATATGGTTATACCCTGGTTGGACGACCGAGAATCTCTTCCAAGAAGTGCAAAGTATGACCAAGGTGCCGAGGTACACGGTTGATCCAAGAGTGCCCGGGGCGTACGAAACTCCCTTGTCATTCTTGGTAAGTCTTGGCTATGATGCATTTGGCCTTAAGAAAACCCTACTTAGGGTGCATTCTTGTAACTATAATCCATATAGGCATAAAGGACAAGAGGTTGCGAAAACAACTGGTTGTTGGTAAATCTGGATGGGAGGAGCTAGTCTTGTATGGCCGATGTTCCCTTCTTGAAGGGGCAACCAGGGGGAAGATAAGGGCGGCACCCTCCATTAGGGAGCTGATAAGTGTCTTAAGACGGCAATGTCATGGGGCTTTATGATCGCAAGAACATTTTGGCATGTCATATTGTCGCGTGACATAAATTATACAGAGTCAACAAGCCACAAGAGAAATGTTAAGATGAGATCAATGGGTTTTTACATGAAAGTGTAAAGACGTCCTGCGATTTCATCGCAAGACGACAATGTCATGAGGCTTTGATCCCGCGAGGGAGATTAGACTTGTCATATTGTCGTAATACAATCAAAAGAATAAAGATAAGGCAAGATCAATGGGTCAACACACGCAAGTGTAAAGACGTCCTGCGATTTTGTCGCAAAAAGAAAAAATTGTGGCACAATAAGACCTTTAATTAGGAAGGCATAATAAGACCGCAAGATTATTGCGATAATACTCGCAGATTTTATAAGAATTGCGATTTTACGCAGTTGTTGTTAGCGATAATATCGCCAACATTGAGGCAAATTTTATTTAAAGACTAGTATCTAATGTCTACTCAATTTTTTCATATTGCAGATGAATAATAGAGGCAAGTATGGGAATGCATAAGAACGATGAAGTTATTATTCATCCATCATAAAAAAAAATTGCATAGAGATTATTAAATGATAGGTTTGCATAGATATTTAAAAGATAATAATTACATTGATTGATTAATTTGCAGAAAGAGAATTGTTTTCTAATTCATACAGATAGAAGCAGAAGAAATTTACATAATTGGAGAAACTTACAGCAATGTTACAGAAAGAAGAAAATAAATGTACAAAGAAGATAGAAGGAAGAAGAAGAAGAACTAGCTAGATCCATCACCATCCTCTTTGTTAGATTTCTCTTCATCGCCATATTTCTCCACTTCATCATCGCTATCTTCATTCTTATCAGATTCTTCTTCTCCACCAGACTTTTCTCCTTCGTCATTATCATTATTATCTTCATCCTCGCCAGAATCCTCAGCCTCGCTGTCAGAGATGTCAAGATTTGGGATTTTTGCGGGGACTTCCTTTGCAAGATCAGGATATATAGAAGGGGAAATTCCATGATCATTGCAAACCAATCTAACAGAATCATTACGAACAACAATGAGAGATCTATTGAAATTCGCGGTAGTAATGTCAAACTGCTCTTTCAATCGTAAATATTTATTGTTGCGAGCAGCAAGAGTATTCGCGAGCCGATTCTTCTCATTTTCAAGTTCCCCAATTCTTTCAAGATATCTTTTTTCAGCTCCTGCGAGAATATGACAACAAGTTAGAAATTTTGTAAAGAAGAATAATAAAAACAGGAAACTAGCAAAAGGAAGAACAGCTAACAACCTTCTCTTTCAGAAATCATATCCCTAATTAAAGCCTCTTGTTCAACTTGAAGGCTAACATTTACACCTAAATCATTCCTGGCATTATCAAGAATCTTCGCAGCCCAAGAAAACTCATCATCGCTATTTATAAGGAGACGAGATCGAACTTGAGTTTCCCTCGCAAGAAGATCTTCATTCTCATGCACAAGTTTGTCTCTTTCCATTTGAATGTTAAGAAGAGTCTTATGGAAGTTGGCTAGAGTCTTGGAACCATTTTTAACAGCAAGATATTTCTCATCAATAATATCACTATTCCTCTTTCTTAATCTTTTTATTTCTTTCTTTGAATTAAGATAAAAACGCTTATATTTGTTGGTCAAACCTAAATTGAATCTGTGTTCAATTTTTAAGAGGTTAAGTTTGGATTTAAGTTCATCTATGGAGAGGGATTTAATCTTATCATCTGAGAAATTACTTAAAGAATTATTAAGGAGAGCAAGAAGAGTATTATCATCTATAGGTTCAGGGAAAGATTGAAAGAGTGTAGCCTCGTTAGTAAGACCATAAATATCTGCAAGTTGAAAGTGGGTGCTTGAATAAGCCGCGATAGAGTAAGAAGAATTAAGAGATAAGGGAAATAAGTCATACCATAAAGTTGCTGATTAGCTTTATCAAGATCAGAGATTTTTTGCTTATCAACTGAAGCTTCAGTCTCCAACTGTTTATTCTTCTTGCGAATCTCAGCAATTTCAAATTCTAATCTTTCTTTATCTTGGCGAAATTTAGCAGCCTTCTTTTCAGAGTTGGCGTGTCTTTTATCTAAATCATAAGCAACAGCAAAGGAAGCTCTTCCAACCTGCGAAAGAATAATATAAGTTGAGATCTAGCGATGGAGTAAATACGTAAACAAATTGAAGAAATAAAAGCATACCAGGGTACCAAGAGAATTTAAGAGACTGGGAGTCATCGATCGTGAGACTCCTTTGAGAGAATCATTGTCCACCATTATGGGAGCATCGCAGACATTGGCAAGAGCTTGGGATGTCTTTTTAATAACTTCATCCTCGTCATTACAAGTTATGTTGTGGGAAATATCGCCAAAAATTCTAGATAAATGGGCCATCGAAGAATCAGATGAAGAAGAGTTCTTTATAGAAGGGAATATGTTATCATTATTATTAAAATCTTTATCATTATTATCCTTATCAAATTCAACACTTGGGTTTTATGGAATGGGTTGAGGAGTTGAAGAAGAAGAGGGTCGGGTTTTCCTTTTCTTCAAAGGAGGATCGCCAGATTCTTCACCTCAAGGGGAAGAAGGTTTCCCTTTGGGAGGAACAATAGATTTATCCTGATCGCCAGATTCTACACCGCAAGGGCAGAAGATTTCCCTTTGGGAGGAACAATAGATTTATCCTGATCGCCAGATTCTCCACCGCGAGGGGAAGAATATTTTCATTTAGGAGGAACAATAGATTTATCCTTTGAAGGCTTCTCCTTAGTTCTCACGGGTTTTATTGGCGCTAGTTCTTCCATTTCCTGCGAGCACATATGAAGATAAGAAATAGGGGCAATAATATATTGTTAAAATTTATGAAGAGATATTTTTTACTTCATCCGTGAAAGATTTAAGAGCTAAGAAAGTTTTGGGCTTCCTAAAAATTTTATAACTGAGTTTCATTCTGTCAATCTGGAAAAGATAGAAGTCATTTAGCGAGAATATGAAAACAAAAGAAAGATAACAGATAATAATTATGTAAAATTTGGAGAGAATGTACCTATTTAGTTTTTTCAGGCCAATTGAAGACCTAAGGTTGATATTCTGCAAGGTTCGCGGGTAGTTCGCGAGAACCAGAAATATAAGAACCTTCAAGACTTAACGGAAAAATGAACCACTTATCATCGCTAGAGTGGAGAGGACCTTGGTTAGTACTTGTATGCCAATCAATGTCTAGCATAAGAGCTTTATCATCAGCGACCTTTTATTTTTTCAAACGCACACCCCAGCAAGTGCTATCCCTTTTCATAGGGACTATTCTATAATTTACAAAGAAGTTGTCCACAGTATAATCCGCAGAAACAATGGGGACATCTTTAAATTGAGGATTCTTCGCATCTTCAAGGTAGCGAGATCCTTTTACAGATCCGTGAGAGGCATATTCAAGCAGTAATCGGATACAATCTCCACCCAATTGATATATCGCTCGCGAAAACCTTTTGTCAGAAATTATTTGATAAAATAGCGGAAGTTCTGGGTCATAGAGAGGAATGGGAAGACCGGCTTCAAGTTGTCCTAGCGATACTATAATTTTCTCGCGAGAACATTGATCATCAGTAAATAATTTGAGAAAAAGTTCAGATCTAGAATCCTGATTTGGAATTTTAGACAGAGTAAAACCTTTGTTTTTGAGCTTTTCTTGCATCTCACCAAAAGCAATCAAGTTTTTAGCACCAGCGATAACCATTTTTCAAGTATGGGAATGAAGAAAAGGACTGAAAGATAAGAAAAAAATCACAGCGATAACAAAAGTGCAATTCGCAGAAGAACAGTAAATTTGCAGAGAGGTTATGGAGAGAAAGAAAAAGAAAATAAAAGAGAAAAATAAAGGAATGAGAGAAGTATTTATAGAAGAAGAAATTTATCGAAAAAGATGAAGGAAATTAATGCAAAGAAAAGACGTGGGTGGTCAGATCGCAGCGGTTAGAAGGGACGTGTCAAAAATTTATTAGAAGAAAGAATACGTGAAAACAGCTGGCGAAGGACACAAAAACGTGTCAGAACAGAGAAGTCTGAAAAGATAAGCAGTTATGGCATTCTAAAAGTTCTCATGATCTTCTCTTCTTCGCAGAAAATACATGAGAAGAGGCAAGATGTAGGACCAGAATATCTCTACAACGCTATTCCTGCGATATTAACAACACTTTTGCGAGCGTCACAAAAGACTCTTTAAAAGCGTTTCGCGAGCGTCACAGAATATCTAGAAGAAAGACATAAAAGCTGACAATGGAAGAGGTACAAGAAGATTATGTTTATCCTGCGATGGTCATCATTCATGCAAAAGAGAACATTGTAGTGATCGCGATGAAATCGCAGAATAGGTCCGAAATAGGAGGAAAACTTAGATGTCATCCACTATGTAAATCCCTATATAAAGGGTTCGTTAGGTTGAGAAAATGATGATGTCTTTTTGAGAGTTGATAAGGTTTTGAGGAGAGAGAAACTCTAGAAAGAAATTTGTACTTCTGAGTTCTTATATCTTTTGTAAAGAATTCTAAAATTAGAATAAGAAAAGTGTTGTTATTCATCTTCAAATATAATTCAATTTCTATAGATTCTTATCAAGGGTGTAGTGTAGGAATTCCTGCAACTACATAGTCCTAGGAATAATATATTATAGAGAGTCTAGTCATGTTTACCTAGTCCATTGTCTGTTTGGTCCTATTTGGTAATATAAATTATAGTTTGGTCCTAAAAATTATCATTTGGTCCTAGGATGATGTCATGGATGAAGTAATTGTCATCTTGTAGTGGCAGAAATATCCTTTTGGATAAGGACCACATATATAGTCAAAAGTAAGAGAGAATAAATCATTCCCAGATTTACTTTCTCTCTCCTATATTTTCAGATCTAGAATTTCTCTCTCTCTCTCTTTTTTTCTGTTTTTTTTTCCTTCCTGCTACTGATTGAAGATGTAAACATTTTTTTTGAAGATTTTGATCTGTTGCTGCATCTTTTAAAGATGTTGAAGATGAAGACGACCAATACGACGTTTGTTTGAAGATTTTTTAGATCTAAACTCGTATTTGTTTGTTGTTGAAGATGAAGACGACGTTGAAGATGAAGACGACGATGAAGACAATCTGTTTTGATGAAGACGATGACGACAATGAAGATGAACCCGATCTGTTTTGATGAAGACGATGGGAGATGATGTTGTTGCTGGTGTTTTTGAAGACGACGACGATGTTGCTGCTGCTGTTGAAGACGTTGAAGAAGATGAAGATGATGCTGCTGATGTTTTATATGGAGTTCATTCCAGAAATGAAGTCAGGTTTTTATAGGTTTTTATATGGACTTCATTTCTGGAATGAAGTCTATTTTTTTAGGTTTTTATATAGACTTCATTTCTGGAATGAGGTCTGTTTTTTTAGGTTTTTATATGGACTTCATTTCTGGAATGAGGTCTGTTTTTTTAGGTTTTTATATGGAATTCATTTCTGGAATGAAGTCTGTTTTTTTAGGTTTTTATATGGACTTTATTTTCTGGAATGAAGTCTGTATTTTTAGGTTTTTATATGGAATTCATTTCTGGAATGAAGTCTGTTCTTTTAGGTTTTTATATGAACGCGCAATTGGGGGATACATTTATTAATTGGGGGATATATCTATAGGACAAAAACGGTGTCCCAATAGAAATTCTGGGTTACCCCCTATGAAATTATTTTTTTAATTCCTAATCTAGCCCTCACTAATCATGTTTAGTGGTTAATAATAATTAGTAAATTCTTAAGTATTTGGGGGATAGATTAGTGTGTGTTTTTATTTTAATTTGTGTGAGTGAGGAATAGAAGGAGAGGAAAAAAAAATTGAGTGGAATTTTTTTTTGAAAATGGAAGATGATTGTGATGAGAGAATTGCTGCTAAGAGGTTGAAAATTTGATTTGTTTTTCTTTGAATCCACCATTGTTGCAGCTGAAAAAGCTCTGTGTCGGCATGGTATTCAACTAAAAATCCATGCCGGCATTGCCGGAAATTTTCAAAATTTGTTTGCCACTATATGCCGGAGCTACTTTCGGCATGGTTTTTGCTTAAATTTCTATGCCGGAACATGATGAAAAGTATCTAGAAACTTGATTTTTTTTTTCACTTGACTACCGGCATGGAAATATTATATCGAGAATGCCGGAACTCGACTGAGGCATTGAATTTCATTGAATTTCATTTCATGTTATTCATCACTTCCGGCGTGGTCTTCATCATTTACGACATGTTCTTCATCACTTCCGACATGGTCTTCATCCTAAATAACCATGCCGGAACTTAGTATCGGCGTGGTCTTTATCCTAAATAACCATGCTGGTACTGGGGAACCCAGTATCGGCATGGTCTTCATCATAAATAACCATGCCGGAACTCAGTACCGGCATGGTCTTCATCACTTCCGGCGTGTTCTTCTTCATTTCCGACGTGGTCTTCATCATTTCCGGCGTGTAAAAAAAAATCAAAGTGATGAGCCGGCAGAGAAGGAACGGTTGAAGAACGATGAAGAAAAAAAAATTCGAAAACCTAAACCTAAAGGGCTGCCGGAACTAATGTTAGAAATGGGGGATATATGTTTTGGTTTTTGATTTTAATGTTTTAGAGGAAAGGGTATAACAGTATTTTCATAAAGTTTTTTAATTAACCAAAGGGTATTTTAGTACTTTCATATCAATTGGTCACCCCTTAGCCAAAATCATGGGGTGGGGGAAGTAATCAATATCCCCCAATTGCGCGTTCTTTTATATGGACTTTATTTATGGAATGAAGTCTATTTTTTAGGTTTTTATATGGACTTCATTTCTGGAATGAACTGCTACAAGAAAATAAGTAAAAATTAACACGGAAGGGTACTTTTGTCTGTTTTATATTTTTAAATAATTATGGACCAAACAGTAAAGGCGTTTGACCAAAGGACTAAACATATATGGGCCCACCTAAAAAAGGACCAAATGATATTTTTCCCAAAACAATAGTCATCTCATATCTTAGCTGACCTGGGATGCCCATATCTAAGTGATGGGTGCCTTTATAGATTTCTTTGGTCTTATCTCCAAATACGGTCGAGAAGAATTCATTCCCATCTTATTCTTTCTATTTCTTATCTCTTCTTCGTTTTTCTTCTCCCCCCGTTTCTTTTCCTGTTCTTTTCTCCACCGGTTCTGTGAGAAGTTTGGAGGTTTTGAGATCGAAAATGGTAAGGAAACATCAAAGAATATAGCGGTGGTGGTGTTGAGTCGTAGATGTGATTCAGGTTCATCAGAAAATAAAATCTCAGGGAGTCCAATTTAGGGTTTCGAATTATGAATGATGTTCTGAAGGTTTTGAAGATCATGTATAGAGCTACTGCTAGATACAGAAGCGTAGGTAGTTGTTTAATTGAGTTTTTGAAGTTAATTCGGTGGTGAATCGAAGAATTAGGGTTTCATAAGATGAAATCAAAGAAGAATTAGAAGATGAAATCGAGACTTTAAGTAACAGATTAAGGATGGGTTTGTCGTGAATTATAGTTTTATTGAAGCTGAGTTGTGCTAGCACTGAAGATTGATTCGATTCAAGTGTTAGGGTTTTTAAGGATTCAAGATAAGGAGCAAGGTTGGGTGTTGGTTGAAGTAGATTACTGGTGGTTATAGTTTTGAGATGATTACTCAATTGAGTCAAGGGAAGGAAGGAATCTTACTTCAATTTCTTGATTGTAACATGCTTGAGGTAATTGTACTTCTGATTTGATTAGTGAAGTTATTTAGTTATTTATTGAGTATATGTAGTTGATATTTGAGCTAAGGTCTGAGTTGAGTATGAAATGAAGTTTCGTTGTTGTTTTGAAGTACAAGGAATTGTCTTATGTTGGATTAGTAGAAATATTGTTAAGTTACAGAGGGTGTTGATGTTTGAGGTATTAATAAGAATTGGGGTGAAACTGAAATTGCAAAGATGTGAAGTTAGAGGTGTTGGTGGCGCTGTGATAGAGATGCAGGTGAAGCTGTTAGTATCTCAGTTGTGTCCAAATGAAGTTAGAGCTAAATGTTGGTAGTAATGTGATGAGCTGAAAGAAATATTAAACTATGAATGGAGGTTAAGTGATTATGTTAAATAATTGTAACAGTGAATGGTGGAGGTGCAGAGTTATTGAGATGTGTATGAGTTGATAGTAGTGTGTTGGAATGGTCAGTTGCAGGTCTGAAGATGTTGATTAGTGATGATGCATATGGTATGGGGATTTTCTTGTTGTGCTTTGTGTGGAATTGAATTGTTGTTGCAAATGTTGTTGGTGTTGGAGTTAAACTGGTGGAGAACCGAATATGAACTACAGAGTGGTTAAGGGAATTGAAGTATAAAGTTTATGGGGTAGATGTGAATTGTAGGGTATGAGATTGATTGCAAGTAGTGGCACAGGGAGTAAAATTGAATCTGTAACCACAGTGAGATTGTAGTTCAGTTAAGAATAATATTTGTTTGATGAGTTATTGAATTGTATTGACCAAAGTTTGGTGATTTCAGTGTAGCCTGGCTTAAAGCTGCAATTACAAGTAAGCTATGTTGTTTTGTAAATCAATTTTAGAGTTATAAATTAGAATAATTGAATTGATGCAATAAATAGAACTGAAGTTAGAGTTGCAGCTATGTGAGAAGCTCTGGCCTGTACAATGGCTCAGGCCAGTGTTAGTCATCCCAGTCAGATGTATGACTAGTTTGGTTAGATGACTCAGTTAATCTGACTGAGTCAAATGGGAACCTGACTTACCTGAATCAGTCTTATTGACTGAGTTGACCCAGACCGATTTCTATTTGACTCAGAGACTGGACCTTTGACCAAGACTTTGACTGTTGACCTGACTTAGACTAGACGTTGACTGTTAGTTAACCGTTGACTGATATTTACCGTGGCTGACCGTTGGAGACCGTTAGTTGACCAATAAGATCGGGCCTTTGGTTAGTGGGCCTGTTTAGTGAACTTGGGCTTAAAACCATTAAATATACTTGTATGATTCTTGTGTGAGCCATTTTGGCGAGATTCTTAGAGTTCTTGTGTGATTAACAGTTAGTTATTAACAACGATTGATTCAAAGGATGAACCAGTGGATCGTGGATCTCGAGGTAGGCGTGGCTTGTCATCAAAAGAGGTGGGAATACTTTTAACTCTTTTGAAACCATTGTTGTTTCTTTTACAAAAGTTCATGTTTAACAAACTCATGCATTATCTGTTTGTGCATTTTATACATTGTTTAGTTTGTATTATGATTGTTCTGTTGATTCTTTGAATCTTTCCATGAATTGGAAATGACTTGTAATGTATGTCAATATGAATTGTTATAGGAAATAAGAATTTCCACTTGTGGTATATATGATACGCTCCTTCACATTTATACCTACATGAGTTCAGTTTTTATGCATATTACGTGTGGAACAACCCAGCATGAATATATTATTAGATGTGGAACAACCCGGCATCACTATTATACATTGCTTGACGAAGGAGTTTGTCCATATATATGTTTGTTCATTTCAAGTGACTTGGTCACTTATTGATATTTGGGAAAACATAAATTGTTTTCCAAATCTTGTTCATGATTTCTTTAAAGTTAAATGTTATTCCTACTGGGCACCCCATCTAGGGATGATGTGCTCACCCTTTCCCACTTTTAATTTCAGATACAGATCAGAGTTGCGCAGCGAAAGCTTCGAGAGGTTGACTCCGTTAATTAGTTATCTCCTGCTATGTTTATTATGTTGTTTATATTTGCAAAACAATTGACTATTGTATATGTATCATCTGAGAGGAGTTCTTGTATTTATATATTTCAGAGCGGGGATAGTTTTGGGTTAAATTTTGTAGCATATTTCTTAATTGAATGCTTAAGTATATGATTTAGATTCTTAGTGCCTCTGTATTTAGTTAATCTCTTGGATTAGTTAGCTGCTAGCTTAGGGGGCGCTACAGATTATAAGGTGCTCTTTTTCTTCCGAACCTAGGGTTTTGGATAAAACCTTGGTTACCATATTTTCTTCACTACCACTAGGATACTAAATAATTTTTTCCTTTGATCACCATCAATATTATGATTTAAAAAAGAACGATGAACAACAAAAATTTATCCAGCCATGGGATAGCAATGAACACGAACACATAAACCCTTAGTAGATATCTCAGAGCGCAAGAAAAGCCCGAGCTGAATACCACCTGATAAGATACAGTGGCTGCAATTCAAATAATTGACCATGCGGGGAATCCATTAACCAAACTAATAAAACTTGAGGTTAACACAAAAAAAAATACAAACTCGATCAACTGATTAATACTCTTACAGAGTTAAACGATAACTTTAATAAGTATACATAAAAATGAGCTAACCAAGCTAAAGAAAAAGAAAGATGGTCCAGGATTTTAATTGAAACCCTCGTATGATAAAACTAAAACGAAAGTATAAACTCGTGTCCATGATCCTAGAAGCAAAAACCTAACCTACACTAAATATATTGTGACATGCCCTTTCATTTCATTGGGAAAGTAAAATGGGATCAGCTGCTCTCTCACACGGTACACACATTATTCACCGCAGATAGGGCTGGCAACAGATAGTCGAAGTCCGATATCTATTTCCAAAAATCCGACATCCTATAGGATTTAATCCGACATATGGATATAGATATCGAAATCGGATATTCTATCGGATTTTACCTCTTAACCCTATCAGAATCGGAATAAGCTACTTTTGTTAGGTTAATATCCGACATCCGATAGCTTAGGGTGTACTTGTAATTTCCTACCTCTAGGGTCAGAAATGGAGAGTAGCGTAGGGATGGGTCTTCACTTAAGTTTTTTTTTCTTCTCACGAATCTCACCTCTCTTCATTTTCTTCTCACTTCGTCAATTCCCTGCAACTACAATCTTCTTTTCACTTATCTAATCTCTAATATTTTTGAACTTAACAGGCAAATGATGGAAAAATTGAGATAAATTTAGGGGTTTTGATGCTCAGTGGGTAATGAAGGTGATGGAAGATATAAGAGATTGCAAATTTGAGAATGGAAAATCAAATGAAGAGCATTAATTGGGAACTGATGTTGGCGCTAGTTGTGTTCAATTTCCTTGGTTTTAAGGGTTTGATATGAATTTGATCTTGGCGACAGTTTGAATTGGAGCTAGAATTGAAAGGGGATCTGAAATATTGAAGTAAAGGTTTGTGTATTCGACTCTCAAAGAGGAACAAGAAGAAATTCATGGGATTATGAAGAATGGTTATTGATTATATTGATGAATGTTATTTGTGTGCATTCTTGAATAGTTTTGTTTGGATTTTTCACTTGAGAATTTGGGGATGGTTTTCTGGATTTGATTGATTTGGATTAGGAATTGAAAAAATGGATTTTGAACACACACTAAGGCATCAACAGAAGTGTGATAAACATATGGATGGGATGTTGCTGCTAGAAAGTTCTTCCCAGATTGAGATTCGCAGGCGACCCTTTCTTTTCGGATTTTATCGGATAAAATTCCGATATCCGATAGCTTAACCTTAACCTTATCGATATGGAATTTTTGGATTCCGCCGGATATTATTGGATACCAAATATCCGATAATCCTTAACCTTAACCTTATCGGCACCGCTAATATCATGCGGATATTTATCCGTTGCCCGCCCTAACCACATAATTTTCCCACCGTGAATTATCATTTTCGTCCAGGTATTCCAAGTAGCCTCGAATCGCTGGTTCTTAACAATGTCAGTGTTGGCTTTCAACTAAATGGCACGAACAAACACAATAAATTTGTTCGGGATGTTGATCGCGTGAATGGTTTTGTTTTGAAAATCAAATTCTTTTTTTGTCACCACAAAAACCAGGTTAGTAATATGCCCTCCACAGGTTCGCAACAAAAAATTTACCTGCCATTACAATTTAGAGACCAAAACCACTATTTGTTTAGCCTATCACTGCCTTCCACAGAGGCACAAACCCGCAAGAGTCAGAGACATGTTTGACCTCCCTCACTTTCTCACTCTTATGTGTCACCATTTGAGTCTTGTTTCCTTTTTCTCTTAATCAAAATCAATAATATTTCAGATGCAAAAAGACAAAATTATGATAGAATAGTTTACGAAAGGAAATTCAATCCAGAAAATGTATATTATATGAATATTTGGCGCGGCTTGATTGGATCTAAGAAAATCACCGCTTTTTTAAATACACGTAATAATACAGGTCGACCCACTTACAGCTATCGATATCGGTGTGTGGCGTGTACTGATATGTTCCTTGTTTCCTCACATTTTATACCATTTTTTTCTGTAAGATATCCTAAGTCGCTTATGATGTTCAATTGATGATGACCCATCATGTTTTTTAAATTAGTGTTTCAACTTTAACTTGAGTAATTTAACACCAATAATTATTATCAGTAACATGATACGTGTATTAATCAAAGTTTTAATAAAACAAAATGGAATCGCCGATCATAAAAAAGGTGAAACGGAATCAGAACCATTCACGTCGTGTCTGGATGTTAACCAAAACAAAATTTTGATTGATTCAGGTTGTCACATTTTGCTTGATCGGGTATAGAATTCTAACGAACACTTGAGCTAGAAAAGAACAAAAAATTGATGACATATTCCATTTGAATCGTAGCTGCCAACTTGAACATTGGCGTCTTCTGTATTGGAATATATATCAACTACCACAAGGAGATGGAGGTGGCCATTTTAGAAGACTCATTTTACACATGTTGTTAGTTGTTGATCCATAGTAGGTAAGCCTCCATATTAATATTTGTTAGTTGTTAGACTCCATAGGCATAGTTGTTAGCCTCCATATGCATAGTTTTCTTCCTCTTTTTGTAATCTATAAATAGGCATTTATAGTATCATTTGTAGACACCCAAATAGTATCATTTGTAGACACCCAAACTGAGTGAGATTGGGTCCTTAGTAAGTGAGAGTTGAGAGCTCTCTCCTTATGTGAGTTTATGTGTGTGGGGTTTGTAAATCATCTCAGTGATTACTGATGATCAATATCATTCACCCTACGGGGTTTGTCAGTGGACGTAGGCGTTAGTGCCGAACCACTTTAATCTCTTGTGTCTTCTTTATTTTCATCTGATCCTTACTCTTACCACAAATCTAAGATGCTATCAGAGCTCCGAAGTTTCATCTCAATTTCTATCATGGTATCAGAGCCCCGAAACATTTCAATTTCTATCATGGTATCAGAGCCAAGTTCGATCCAAATGGGCGTTTAAGTTTCCGCTACAAGATGAAGTTTAAGTTTCCACTACTATCAGAACCAGACCCCACTCAGAGCTATCCGTGTCCATCCATGTGTCGGTGGTTTCCGTACCACTCAGTGTCAGTGTATCCGTGGTTTCCGTACCACTCAGCATCAGTATATATGTGGTTTCCGTACCACTCAGTATCCCCGCCAGTGTGTGTCCGTGGTTTCCGTAACCACTCAAGTTTCCCCGCCAGTGTGCGTCCGTGGTTTCCGTACCACTCAGTATCAGTATGTCCGTGGTTTCCGTACCACTCAGATCCGCCAGTGTGCATCCGTGGCTTCCGTGCCACTTATTTAATGTAACCCTTTCTGCATGGGCAGCAATCCGTAGGCCACAATCCGCGTGCAGCCACAGTTGGCGGGCCGCAATCCGTGTGATACAATCCGCCTGCCATGCTTCAGGTCCAGGATGTATTCAAACTCGACCCTCTCGAGTTTGAGGGGGGGTGTCAGTCCACTTGCAATACTTGTTTGTAATATTGCACATCGTTTGGCTTCAACTCTCAATCATCTCAACTTCTCATACAACAAGTTCTCCGTTGCACCAGTACTTCCACTTATAGTTTCACCAACATCCAAACCAGTAGTCCCGCCAAGAGGCGCGTCAATATTTCCACCAACAGCTGCACCCATAGGTGCGCCCCCAGTTGAAGCAATATTTCCACCAACAGCTGCACCAGTAGTTTCACCCATAGTTGAGCCACCAGTTGAACCGGTAGTACCACCAACAGCTGCATTTGTAGTGCTGTTCCAGGAAAAGTCAGCACCACCACCCCAAGTTGTTCCAGGAATTGTACCATCAATGCCCCCTAGTTCTCCAATCATTGTCCCATCAAATAAGTCATCAAATCCACCCCAAGTTGTTCATGGCATCGTACCATCCATATCTCCAAGTCGTCCAATTGTTGTGCTGTCATATAAAGTAGCACTTAAGCAGCAAGATCCGAAAGGCATCGTGCCTTCCATACCACCAAGTATTCCTTCTCATGGAAAAACACCAGAGAGTGGGATACCTACCAAAATGCCACTCGCTCCACAACTTGTAGAATCACCACCAGGTAGAAGAAATCCACCAGCGGCATACCCAACCTTGCCAAAAATAGATCCGTCCAGCATATCATAACCTGCTGCATCACCATTATCAACTCCTCCATCCAGCATCAAAAATAAGACACGATGATCTCCAGTTGCTTCCCTTCCGGTTTGTTATTTTTCTTTTGGTGGTGTTACCATCCAAGTCGCATTATGTTGTTGTTCAAGAGTGTCTCACCAACATTATTGCACATCGTTTGGCTTCAACTCTCAATCATCTCAACTTCTCATACAACAAGTTCTCCATTGCACCAGTACTTCCACCTATAGTTTAACCAACATCCGAACCAGTAGTCCCGCCAAGAGGCGCGCCAATATTTCCACCAACAGCTGCACCCATAGGTGCGCCCCAAGTTGAAGCAATATTTCCACCAACAGCTGCACCAGCAGTTTCACCCATAGTTGAGCCACCAGTTGAACCGGTAGTACCACCAACAGCTGCATCTGTAGTGTTGTTCCAGGAAATGTCAGCACCACCATCCAAAGTTGTTCTAGGAATTTTACCATCAATGCCACCTAGTTCTCCAATCACCGTCCCATCAAATAAGTCAGCACATCCACCCCAAGTTTTTCATGGCATCGTACCATCCATATCTCCAAGTCATCAAATTGTTGTGCTGTCACATAAAGTAGCACTTAAGCAGCAAGCTCCAAAAGGCATCGTGCCTTCCATACCAACAAGTATTCATTCTCATGGAAAAACACCAGAGAGTGGGATACCTACCAAAATTCCACTCGCTCCACAACCTGTAGAATCACCACCAGGTAGAAGAAATCCACCAGCGGCATACCCAACCTTGCCAAAAATAGCTCCGTCCAGCATATCAGAACCTGCTGCGTCACCATTATCAACTCCTCCATCCATCATAAAAAATAAGACACGATGATCTCCAGTTGCTTCCCTGCCGGTTTGTTATTTTTCTTTTGGTGGTGTTACCATCCAAGCCGCATTATGTTGTTGTTCAAGAGTGTCTCACCAACATTATTGCACATCGTTTGGCTTCAACTCTCAATCATCTCAACTTATCATACAACAAGTTCTCCGTTGCACCAGTACTTCCACCTATAGTTTCACCAACATCCGAACCAGTAGTCCCGCCAAGAGGCGCGCCAATATTTCCACCAATAGCTGCACCCATAGGTGCGCCCCCAGTTGAAGCAATATTTCCACCAACAGCTGCACCAGAAGTTTCACCCATAGTTGAGCCACCAGTTGAACCGGTAGTACCACCAACAGCTGCATTTGTAGTGTTGTTCCAGGAAAAGTCAGCACCACCACCCCAAGTTGTTCTAGGAATTGTACCATCAATGCCCCCTAGTTCTCCAATCACCGTCCCATCAAATAAGTCAGCACATCCACCCCAAGTTGTTCATGGCATCGTACCATCCATATCTCAAACTCGTCTAATTGTTGTGTTGTCACATAAAGTAGCACTTAAGCATCAAGCTCCGAAAGGTATCGTTCCTTCCATACCACCAATTATTCCTTCTCATGGAAAAACACCAGAGAGTGGGATACCTACCAAAATGCCACTCGCTCCACAACTTGTAGAATCACCACTAGGTAGAAGAAATCCACTAGCGGCATACCCAACCTTGCCAAAAATAGCTCCGTCCGGCATATCAGAACCTGCTGCGTCACCATTATCAACTCCTCCATCCAGCATCAAAAATAAGACACGATGATCTCCAGTTGCTTCCCTGCCGGTTTGTTATTTTGATTTTGGTGGTGTTACCATCCAAGCCGCATTATGTTGTTGTTAAAGAGTGTCTCACCAACATTATTTCTTAGATGTTATCACACCAAGTCCTCTTTTAAAGATCGTTCAAGTTGTACACTTCATTTCTCTCCGTGTTCAACTTGAGGGAGGGTATTGGAATATATATCAACTACCACAAGGAGATAGAGGTGGCCATTTTAGAAGACTCATTTTACACATTTTGTTAGTTGTTGATCCATGGTAGGTAAGCCTCCATATTAATAGTTGTTAGTTGTTAGCCTCCATAGGCATAGTTTTCTTCCTCTTTTTGTAATCTATAAATAGGCATTTATAGTTTCATTTGTAGACACCCAAATGAGTGAGATTGGGTCCTTAGTAAGTGAGATTTGAGAGCTCTCTCCTTATGTGAGTTTATGTGTGTGGGGTTTGTAAATCATCTCAGTGATTACTTATGATCAATATCATTCACCCTACGGGGTTTGTCAGTGGACGTAGGCGTTAGTGCCGAACCACTTTAATATCTTGTGTCTTCTTTATTTTCATCTGATCCTTACTCTTACCAAAAATCTAAGATGCTATCAGATCTCCGAAGTTTCATCTCAATTTCTATCATGGTATCAGAGCCCCGAAACATTTCAATTTCTATCATTCTGTTATACTTGAAAGACTAAAGTCGGCACTAAAGGAAAAGTGCAGAAGAATCATTCTGTAAACAGTGGTGTTGCACGCACCGTGAATTCTCATCGCAATATCTCCTGAAGCATGATCAGAATGTCCCCCATCATCGTTCATAGCATCGGAATTGTAGCCTGGGAAAGTGGGTCCATAATTTTCTCTCACTCGGTGATTGATTTGGTGGAATCCGAAGTACATCTAGAGTTATTCTTCTATAAATGACTAACTTTTTAGTTACATGTGTTACGGGACACTAAATTCTTAGGTACACCAACCTACATATTGTACCATTGTGGCCTATTGTGAAGCGAAAATGTCTTTGTACAGAAATGTTGTAGAAGACGCAAACATAAAGATCTCATTTTTACAATTTTGTGAATGAAAATAATGTGTGTTTTTCATATAGAACTAGTAGTAAAACACAAGGTGACCAAATTTGGATTACAAAAACTCCGTTCAAATGTTGAGATCTATTAAAACCTCATATTAAACAAAATTGATACAAAAACCCCAAAAATTTTAAGAATTGATGCAAAAACCCCAAACAAAATTGGTTTCATCAAATTCAATGATGAAACCAAATTTGGTTTAACTTATTTTTGCCTATTTTTTTTTTATCATGAAACCAAAAATTTTAATGATGAAACAGTAAGTTTATGATGAAACCAAATTTTGGTGGTACTGTTTATGGTTAGTGGTGGTGTTGGTTGGTGGTAGTGCTTTTTATGGTGATGGTAGTGTTAGTATTTGTTGGTGGATGTGGTGTTGGTTGCTAGTAGTGGTAGTTAGTGGTGGCAAAAACACCTTTGGAGTTTTTGTGTTACTTTTGTTATTTGGGGTTTTTGTGTTACTTTTGTTTTGATGAGTTTTTTGTGGATGGAGAGTGACATCTTTGGGGTTATAACTCACGGCCCATTTTTCATGTGAGACGAATTGTCCCTTAAAAACAAGACGGTTACACAGCTACCGAATTATTTAGGGGGTTAGCAAACGGATGGTGAAGGATGCTTCTTTTTACATGGACTAAGAGCATTTCCTATGGGGATGAACAAACCCGTGAGTTTGTTGAGCCAGGTGGATGGCCAAACTAGGTTTTCCACTATGGTAAAGTGATGAGCGTTAGATCAATAGGCATGCGATCCAGGTAAAAATGTTGGCGTCCGTAGACCGAACGCTGGCGTCACACGCAAAATCGTGTGCATCATAATATCCAACGCGGCGTCACACGCTATGTCGCTGGCGTTTTTACTTCTAACGCCAACGGGCAATTTTTTAAATTTCGAAATTCACTTTTTACCCCTATAAATTACCACCATCTTCAAACAATTCACTCACACAAAATTCACTTGAATTTTCTCTTCTAAAATGGCTGAAAAGGCGATCACACTTTTTTGTGATGCAAAACTTGAAGCTGTTGTTTCTAAGATATGTGGGAGTTTTAAAAAGATTGAAAATTGTAAAAGGGAAGTGCAAATTTTAGAAATTGCTTCAAGAAAAAGTTTCGTTAGAAGGCAAAAAAGAGCTTCAGTTCTAAAAGTTAACAATAAAAAATTCAAAAACAAAGGTGAAACTGTCAAAGAGCGCGTTGAATGGAAAATACGTCAAATGAAGATAAACAGGAGGCAAAATCTTGTACTTGATTTTTATTGAAGTTTTTATTATTGCACAAAGTTTATATCTTGTAAAATAATTGGCAGTAATATCAATGAATGAAAATGTTTATATTTTAAAATAGATTTCCACTTCAGATTAAGTGAAATTTATTACAATTTAAACTTGCAAATAACATCAAACTACATTTTAATAAACCACAACAAAAACATCAAACTACATCAAATCCAACGACATTCTCTTTATAGAGTTCATAGCATTCAAAATGCTTAAACTCTCTTTCGCTTTCTTAAGTAAACTTGGTCTGAGCGATGGTTTTCTGTAAATAATTTATATATATATATATATTTATAATGCAGTTGATCAGTGAGGAAAAAGGGAAGATACTCTTCTTCGTTGGATTATCCAGAATAGCTACGGTGAACCATCCACAAAACTTCCGTATAATGTTTGACTTCATTAGTGATGAATGCAATTCTTAGTTCTAGGCTCTTAGTGTTTCTTATGATTTCGTTCCGCGATGCTACAAAATGTCCCAATATTCTTTCCCAGAAATGGTCAATGTTCATTGGTCTCATCAAACGATGTATCCAACATCGAACAAGAGTAACATCTTCTTCTATTGTAAAGACAGGGAGCAGCATTCGAGTGCAGTAACGATGTGCTTGAGATGGACCATTTTTTAGAATTCTGAAACACACTTCGTAAGGAAATGGATTACCGTGAGCTTCCTCCCAATTATCAAGAGCTGTTAGGATCTCTTCATATTCAGTTACACCGATGAACTTTTATTGATCAATTTCTATTACCAGAACAAGAAATGGCTGGACTGTAAGCCTAATATAATGAAAACGAGCACGCAATCTATGAGCATCTCGGTTTCCTGGGTTTCCCGTCAGTGAGACGAACATTGTAAAAACATTCTCCTAAAAAGAACCGTCATGAAAAATAACAACCCCAGTGATTACCCTATGAAATAAATATGCTTTGCATAGACTTATATCCTCTTCTTGAGTAAACTTGGGACCACGATTTCTAACAGACATTTCTGCAAAAGGGAGAGAGATTTTACAAAAAAGAAGAAGAAGATGATGTGATTTTGGAGACGTTGAGGAATGAAATTTATAAGTCAAGAAAGAAAAATGGGTCGTTGGAAATATGGACGTTGGCGTTTGAAGTAAAAGTGCCGGCGTCATTCCTTTAAGCGCCCATTTGAATTACATAGAAATTGGCGCTTGTAGTAAAACCGCGCGACTGTACTAAAACCTCCTGTTTGAATTACCAATGCCTATTTTCTATTATAAATACGCCTCTAGGTTTTCTTCTAAACCAAACCATCCAATTTCTTTCTTAACATCCACTATGTTTTTTAAAGGCAAAGCGAAGCAAATATTATGTGTTGAAGCAAAAGAGGGTTGTCCATTATGTTTCATGGATAACCACAGTCTTATGCAATGTCCTTGGATATATTCAAAGTGTCCGCGGGAAGGTTGTTCACGCATCAGAATGGTGATTGAATCACAACCGGAAAAGCTCATGTATTTACAATGTCAAGATCCCAACTGTCCAGAGGAACCACATGAAAAGGCGAGGGTACCCAAATATACCTCAAGCTATTACTTTTATTTTCTATAAGTCATTTACCCGAAAGTGATTGTCTATGGACTGAGTCGAGACAATACAACAAATCGGTTCACACTTTGTATGATCGTTTATGGATACTAGATCGAGACAATACAACAACAAATTGTGTTTACTTGATATAAAGGTTCGGACTTAACCAAACTCAATAAAATTCACGTATCAAGTAAATAGGAATTAACGTTTGTGCAATTTACTTTAATCATAATAAAACAATTATAATGCGGAAATATAAAGTAAATGACACATCAAGATTTTGTTGACGAGGAAACCGCAAATGCAGAAAAACCCCGGGACCTAATCCAGAATTGAATACTCTCAGGATTAAGCCGCTATACAAAATAAACCAACTTCGTATAGTTGAGACCAAGCAAATAAATCTATAGGTAACCTAGTTCTGTCTATATTATCACGCCTCCAACCTGTAAACAAGTCACATACTTGGACAAATTCCTTTGGTTCGTATTCCAAATAGTAAAGGAACAACAAATCTATATGGTATCAACTCTCTTCAACCAAGTGATATGAGTTGCGCAAAGGTTCCCTTGTTTATCTTAACATAAACTCCTTTGCCAGGTTCCAAGATCTATCTTATGTTCAATCACCCAAAGGAAATCATTATGATTAAGCCAATTAATACCTTTAATCACAAGGAAACATATTGATGCCGATCTTCCTCAATTAATCAATATAATCTACAACAAGGATAAACCGATTATTAATTGGATCCTATTTTTCCCAAACAAGTATTGTGCACACCAAAGATTATAAAAACCAAGTCAAAAATCTTCAATATCTTCTTTGTCTTCAAATCTTCTTAGATCTTAAATAAACACTTGCACATAACTACTTGAATCTCTTGTGATCAATCACACACAGAATGTAGTCTATTGACAATGGATTATCACAAGATCGTCTTTAGATCTAACAACAGTATAAAGATCCATGTCGAAACCTTGAACTAGTTTGAGTGAATCTTATATCAGAAGAGAAGATTCTCAATCATAAACAAACTAGGTGCAATCAAAGTTCAACCACCGTTAGTCAATCAAATCAATACGAAAACTAAAGATAAACCGCCATATCTAGTTTCCCACCAACGGGTCATGCTAGAGCTTCTCAGTCCCAAAGAAGACTTTAAATTGAGCGGCCATAAGAGATTTCATATAATTAGATTACCCTCCTCTACGATAGGTGGCTTCACCAGTAACAAAGACAAAATACAAAGTCTATGTTACGCAGGATTAGTTTGCTAGAAATGCAAACTCAAAGTATTTATAGACAAGAAAGTTTGGACACCAAGGAATTTCCAAAACCGAAAATATTCTCAAGATATTTTTCATTACTCCACCAAATTCGGTTTTCATAATTCCTGTGAATGCACTGTCCAAAAATAATGATCGAAATCTCCTTGGAAAATCTTTAATTAGCAAAGGCACATTACTAATTCTTATTTTCCATATATAATTAAAAACCCTTAATTAAAAAGATTCTTAACTTATTTAAATTCGATCTTGGGATTTACTTCCTTCTTAGCCGTTAAGGAATATCTTTGAACAATATAGAATAAGCATTAATGCACCGTGTTCAAAGTGTGACGACATCTTACTCTTGCAAGCCCTTTTTCATAATTGCTCACTTGAAACCGATTTACCACACTTCCAAACAAGTTTAGAATTGGTTCATCTGACTTTCAAGAACTATGTGATTTATTAAGTAACACTTAATCACAACTCATGGGTTTACGGTTCTTCCAAAACAAGTTTCGGTTCTACCTCTATGTAAGTATTGTGCATAGTCACACTAGCGTGCCATAATTCGGCTGACTAGGTACTAGGATCGATTCCCCACTTATATTTGGTATCTAAGTTGTATGCACTGCACATGTCCATAGGATTGGTTCCCCCTTCCCAAAAATGTATTGCACATGTTCATAGGATCTGTTCCCCTTTCTTCCATAAACCTTGCTGCACCTAATACAAGGATCGGTTCCCCTTGTGATGCACTGCACATCTTACTAGGATCGGTTACCCTTCTCCCAATAATAAGTTTAGACACTCATAAACCCGATCATACCCCAGGTGATTACTTAAGATCGGTTTCACTAATAAAAGTCATACCAATACATAAGTCAGGCCTCATGTGAATAGTTTTACCAAGAACACAAACAAGTCATGAGCGGTTATACTAATCACACATATTAGCCGTTCATAAGATATGCAATGAAGAACATCCCCAATAATGCCTAACGATTTCCTTTTCGGTTCACAATATATATATCATGAACTTACTTCCTTAGAACACATGTAAACATTGGTCCCTAGGATGAAATCCTCACCTCATACCCATACATAATCATAATAGCATTCATACAATTATGTCGATATATTATATACAGAGTTTAATAGTTAAGAAAGAAACTTCATATTGTATTCCTTAATACTATGTCTATCTAGAGTGTTCATGCTTCGCAGTTTTATATTTTCAATATGCACGACTTGAAAGATACATTAGGGAATGAAACAGTTCAAGTCAAATATAACTAACCTCAAGTGGAAGGATGATGTTTGTGGTTGTAGCTCCGTTATTATTCACTTCTTCAAGTCTTCACAATACTTGTAATATCTCACCCTAATACTTTCAAGCTAACCTATATGAAGTTGACTCTAGTACATTTAAATCAAGAGACTCTTAAATGAGTTTTGGTTCACTAAATATGACAACCAAACTTGACATACCAACGTTTGGTGGGTTCAACCAAGCAATGGTCTAACACCACATATGCTGGATGATGCTATGAAGATTAAAAAAGAAGAAGAAGAAAAGATTGCAACACTCTGCAAAAACTTCAAACTTAAAGTCAAATTGAAGAAAAAACTATTACACTGCAAGCATTGTGGATATGAAGATCACGAATGCAAACATTTTCCACAGAGAATCAGTGCATGCTCAAAGCCCGGTTGGAAGACTTTTATGCATTTGAGAACGTCTTCTGAAGAAGACACATATGGAAGGAATTTATGGGAATGTCCCATGTGTTTTTGGTGGAGTGGGCTGATTGAAGTTGTATGACAAATCGATTCATTATGATATTATGTTATTTAATTTGTTGTTTATTTTGTGTTATTACGATTATCTAAAACCATCAATATCAAGTAATTTAAATTTGTGGTAATTGAACTTTTGTCCCTACTTTTGATGGTCTATACAAATATCCTTATCACATAATAATTTTGTCCCTCTTTATGTATAATCCCATCAGGGGCCCATCAATAATTTAGGGACTTCCAAATATACCCCAGTTTTTAATCTTTATACCTTATAGACTTCTGCTTCTTCTTATCTCCTTCATTTCTCATACGCAGAAAACGATTGAGCTCACCATCTTCATCTCCGTCGCCACCACCAGCAGCATCTCCATCGCTGCACCACCACCAGCAACATCTCCATCGTAACCATCTTCATTTCATTCTTCTTTGTTTCAATTTCGTCGCTTCACCACCTTCACCATCTTCTATGCCGCTAAATCAATCAAACCCAACCACCATATCCATCGATTCAACCACCTCCATCTATATCGTCGCCACCACAAACACCCCCGCCACGTTTACCGCTACAATCAAAAGGATCTATCACGAGTTTTATGTTTGAGTTTTTTTTTTTATGTTAAACACTGATTTTTGAAACCAGATCCATTCGATTTTTAGGTTTTCAATTTCAAAATTCCAAATTGAAGCTTCAGAGAGATCGATCTTTGCATGTTGCTGTTAGAATTGGTGGTGGTTGTTGATATTGATTTGTAAGTTCGATGGAGAATGAAATTCGAGATCTGAAATTTGAGAGGGTTTGAATCAGATCGTGAAAGAGATTTTGGAATCGAGAACTTCTGAAGAACTGATGAATCCGAGACTATGAATAAGGTGCGTCGCTATTAGTTTTAAGAATGAAAATGGTGGTGCACTGAGATGGGAGTTGCCTGTGATGGTTTGATATGAATTTTGGTGATTAGTGGAAGAAACATCAAGGGTTTTCAGTGGGTTGATTCGAAATGGAGAATGAAGATGGTGGTGCTACTATTGACAGAAGGTACAAGGGAGATATGATGTTGTTCAAATATGAGAAGAAGGTGTTTGCAGCTCCCTTGATTTTGGGTTTGGTTGTTTTGGTGGCTGTGGTGGTACTGTTGATTAAGGATATTTACTTAATTAGAGGTAATAATCATGTTTATCTCCTTTCGATTTTTCATTTTTGTTATACTCCGTCGATAAAATTGGTGTTGGATTTCGGTTTTGGTGGTGGTGCTGGAGATGTGTGATTTGTTGGTTGCAGTGTTGGTATGGGTTTTTGTTACGGAGATTGAAGCTTGTTGCTGAATGAAAAATGGTGGTTATCTAGGTTGAAGCAGGTAGTGATATTGGATCAACTACGGTTGTTGATCCAACTGCAATGGATAAACATCCACTGTTGATCCAACTTAAATGGATAAACATCCATTGTTGATTCAACTGAGATTGGTTTTGAAGCTGGTCTTGAAGATGTTGGTGTTTATGAAGCTACAATTAATGAAATATGGTGGGTATTTTGGGTTGAAGAAGGCAGTGATATTGGATCAACTATGGTTGTTTATCCATATTTTTTGGATCAACTATGGTTGTTGATCCATCTATATGGGATCAACTATTGTTGTTGATCCTTTGAACTCATGTTTTGTAGTTTAAATCATGTAAATTTTTTCTAATGTTGAACTTGTGGTGCAATGGTAGCATGACTGACTCCATGTCAGATGATGCGTGTTCGACTCACGCCAAGTTCACTCCATTTTACATGGATAAACTATCATTATTGATCCAATTTTACATGGATCAACTTCCATTGTTGATCCACTAAAATTGGATCAACTTCTACTGTTGATCCTTTTTTCTTGGATAAACTAGATAAACTTTTACTGTTGATGGTTTTGTTGGTGGATCTGAAACTGCAGCTGATGAAGTGGTAGCATTTTTCCATCAGCATGTATAAACATCCATTGTTGATCTAACTGCAATGGATAAATTTCTACTGTTGATCCAACTGCAATGTATAAACATCCATTGTTTGATCCAACTGAAATGGATCAACTACTTTTTGTTGATACAAAAAAATTTGAACCGGCGGTGGCGGTGACGGTGGTGGTGGCGGCGGCGACGAATTTGTGGTGGTGGCGGTGAAGGAGTGGTGGTGGAATATTGGTGGTGGTGGCGGTTGGTAGGTGGTGGTTGTTGAACGGTGGTGGTGGTGGAATGGTAGTTGAATGTTGGTGGTGGTGGTGGTGGTGGTGGTGGTGAAGTGGTAGAGGAAGAAATTTGTTATATTTTGAAATAAAGAAAAATATTATATGTGAGAGGGTATTAAGGTAATCTAATATTAAATGGATAAGGTTATAAAAAAAGGAGGGACATATTTATTGTTGTATAAGGACATATTTATTGGGTGTCAAAAGTAGGGACATATAAATAATATACCCTTTAAATTTTTCCTCGATTAAGCATTGCACCATCGAACAACCACGCCATACATGAGAATAAAAGAAATGCATCAGATTAAAACAACTACTACATAGGCAGCGTCATTTCTCGGCGGGTGGTGGAATTCCTAGGGCGATGTAGGGTCGTATTTGATGAGCACCCTAAGAATGTTGAAACAAACATGGAATTCAAAATGACGACCGCGGTGAGATGCTTGCCACATCGCTAGAGTTCTGGGTTCCACTTCATGTTCGGCTTCACAGTTGAGCTTATTTTTGTGATTCTTCATTAGTTGAGCGATGAACTCCGATACATTACAACTAATTACACTAAGCGGTAGAAACATAAGCGGCAACATCTTGTGTTTGAAAAATGTAGGCTCTGCAAATAGCTAAATCCTCTTCTTTAGTGAAGCTAACAGAACGAACTCTGGGAGGCATTTTTGTAGATGATTTGAGAGGGAAAAATGTGTGAATTTAGAGTTGAAATGAGGAGTATTTATAGATTTCAGAAAATGTAGTTGTTGGATCAAATGGTTCCGCAGCCGTTCAGATTGAGCTCTCGGCGCCATAGTTACTAACGCCAGTGTTATTGTCACAGACGCGACGCTATACATAATGACGCAGGCGTTTTTTCTTCTGACGCCAACCTTTTTATGAATGACGCTCGTCTTTACCACATACGCGCGTCGGATGTTCCGACTCAATGTTCAAACCAACAGATTTGATGATTTGAGCATCCATTTTTCATGTTTGTGATGAGTGCCAAATAGTGCATATTTCTACACCTTTTTATTGGCATTTAACCTATCTTTTGCGCTTTAAAATCATATATTATCCCAAATTCTGTATTTTCTCTGTTTTCAAGAATAAATATTTGTACTAATTAATTTTTTATTTTTAAGTACTAAATGAAGCTTGGATGAATTGAGGAGCTAAAAGAGCAGAAAATTGGAGACTAGCGGCTGTGGAAGAGAAGTTGCAACCTGCGTGCGCATCAGTTGCAATCTATTTACAAGTACATGGGCTTGAGCTATCCAAGATCTGAACCCATACCCGAATCCAAACCCCCTCCATCCTGAACCGTTAGATTGAATCAAGCAGTTGCATCCAACGGCTTCTTCACTTGATGCATCAACATTCGAAGCATCCGCCTCACAAACTAGCCATCTATCCCCTTCACCTATTCGACCCAGCCAAACACCCCTCTCCATTTTCTTCCCCTTCTGCAAAAACCCCAGTTCTTCGTCCCCCTTCCCCCGACCATTTGCAGAAGCCAACAACACCATCATCACCTTCTTCTCCCGACCAGCACCAGCACAACTACCTTCACCTCCCCTAGCTATATATATCTCTATCGTAGCTTCTCCCAAAACCCTAGAAGCTGAGTTTGAGATAGATAGAGTTAGGATTTTCATCAACATCGAATTAATAGAGTTGCAAAGAAGAAACAACAGAGGGGACAACGAATTGAAGTTGAATTGAGAGATTTTCATGTATAAATAGGGAAGGCAGTGTGATGTAAAACTTATGCCCGGAGTAGCCGGTGCACCAAGCTATAGTTTAATTTGTGTTTTAATAATCTTCAGTATGTTCTAATTCCATTTGCTAGGGTGTAGATGAAACCCATGATTTTATGTTAAGATTAGTCAATTTCATGTTATTGTTCTTGATGTGCTTAATATAAGGATTGATAGTTAGCTAACAAACCAAATGAACCTGTGATAGGTTGTACTGTAAGAAGACAATTTATATTAGGTGTGAGTTAGGGAAGTTGGTTAATAAATCATCCATCTGAGACCTTCAAGGGAAGGGACAAAAACATAACTTGAGTTTGTATTGCCTTAGTATAGGATTAGGAGGTGGATTCAATCACCCTAGTGCTTCTCAATCAGTTGTTTACAATCTTGGTTTTGCATCTTTACTTTACAATCTGCTTTATTACTTGTTTACTACCAACATCTTGTCGTATCGACACCCAAAACAACCCCCTTGTGTTACCTTAGTTAAGAATCAGTTTTAGTGAAAACATAGCTTCACCATTACACCCTCCAAGTCTCTATGGATCGACATGTGCTTACCCTGTGTTGCTTGTCGACACTGTGTATCAATATTGAACCAAAATAGAGAGATTCATTGATTGAGTGTTTAGATAACAAGAATACAATGTTTTTGATATTTTTTTGGATGATTACAAATGATACTACAAATGCCTATTTATAGGCTTACAAAGAGAAGAATAGAACTATGCCTATGGAGGCTAACAACTATGCCTTTGGAGGCTAACAATTATGCTTATGGAGGCTAACAACTATGCCTTTGGAGGCTAACAACTATGCCTATGGAGGCTTACCTTATATTCTTTGTTTCTAGAATAATCTACATGTTTAGAACATGTTTAGAGGTAATTCTAACACTCCCCTCAAGCTGGTGCATATATGTCGCTCATGCCTAGCTTGCCAACAAACTTCAGAAATATTTTACTTGGAACTGCTTTAGTTAGAATATCAGCTACCTGTTCTTCCGATCTAGTTCTAGGTAACTCCACGATCCCATTATCCAACTTCTCTTTAATGAAGAACCTATCTATATCCACATGTTTTGTGCGATCATGATGAACTGGATTGTGTGCAATATCACACGCCGCTTTGTTATCGCAGTACAAACTAATTGGTTTCCTAGGAGGATACCCCAATTCAGTTAGCAGACGTTTTAACCACATAACTTCGCAGATACCCAGCGCCATACCTCGCCATTCAGCCTCTGCACTTGATCGTGAAACAACTCCTTGTTTTTTGCTTCTCCATGTAACAAGATTACCCCCAACGAAGGTAAAATATCCTGAAGTAGACCTCATATCATCACATGACCCACCATAGTCAGAATCAGTATATGCCTCCATACTTTTGAAGTCTTGACCTTTCTTAAACAAGATCCCTTTTCCGGAGCAGACTTCGGGTATCTTAGGATTCTCATTACCGCATTCATATGTGGTTCTCCAGGATTATGCATGAATTGACTAACAATACTCAATGCATATGCAAGATCGGGTCTTGTATGTGCCAAGTACATTAGTCTACCCCATGAGCCTTTGGTATCTTCCTTTATCAACAGTGTACTTGGTTGCCATCCGAACATAATTTCAAACCTGGATCTATCGGGTGTATCTACGGTGTTGACATGCTGTCATACTGTTTCCTCCAACAAATCAAGGGCATATTTTCTTTGTGACAAGAATATTCCTTCGTTGATCGAGATACTTCAATTCCAAGGAAGTATTTTAAAGAAGCAAGATCCTTCATCCGAAATTCACTTGATAGATAATTTTGGAGAGCCTTTCTTTCTTCGGATCATCTCCCTGTAACTATCATGTCATCTACATATATGATTAAAGCCGTAATCTTACCTCGATTTCTTTTAAGAATAAAGTATGATCTGAATTTGCTGGGCGATAACCAAATGCTCTCATAGACTTGGTAAATCTTCCAAACCACGCTCTCGGAGATTGTTTCAGACCATACAATGACTTGTTTAACTTACAAACTTTTCCGTTATGCAACTCGACTCCATCATTCCTGGTGGAAGTCGCATATACACTTCGGGCAAATCTCCATGTAAAAAGGCGTTCTTGACATCAAACTGTTGCAATGGCCAACCCAAATTTGCAGCAAGAGACAACAAGACTCGCATCAGTATTCATTTTAGCTACGTGGTGCGAATGTCTCATTATAATCTACACCATAAGTCCGGCTATACCCTTTAGCAACCAATCTTGCCTTAAAGCGTTCAATTTCACCATTTGCCTTGTATTTGATGTAAAAACCCAGCGACATCCCACGACTTTCTTTCCTTCTGGAAATTCAACCATGTCCCAAGTATTATTTTCTTGTAAGGATTTCATCTCATCGATCATAGCTTCCCTCCATTTCGGATCAGATAATGCTTCCTGCACGCTGTTAGGAATAACTACAGTAGATAATTGATTCACAAATGACTTATTTGATTCTGTCAGACGGTGATTAGAGACATAATTACTCATGGGATATTTAGCTTTTGATGAAATATCAGGTTCATACATAGTTTTAGGGATACCTCTATTCCATGACGTTCGCAATTGTTTCTTTGCAGGTTCAAGAACATCTTCAGCAAACGGTTGGATTGGGGTTGGTGATGTATCATTATCTTCTTCAACTTCATCTGCATTATCTTCTTCAACTTCATTTATAGCTTCAATTTCACCATCTATGTTAATTTCTTCCCCACTAACTTTCTGTTCTTTTGGAATATGAAGAACAACATCTGCTTCGATTATGTCTTCTTCATAGTCAAGAGTCTGAATTTCTTTTTCATACTCCCCCTGAAGTTCAGACTTCGAGTAATACATCACGTGTTCGTGAAACTTAACATCCAATGTGATGTACATTCGTTTAGTTGGAGGATGGTAGCACCCATACCCTTTCTCGACTTAAAAGATATCCCATTTAAGACACATTTTAAAGCTCGGGGAGATAACTTGCTCCGTTGGTTCTTGTGTAAGTGCACAAATGCTACACAACCAAATATGCGTGGTGGCAAGTTTGGAACTGTTGGTGAAACTGTTGCCTCAGTGAGAGATTGAAATGGTGTCTGAAAAATGATAGTGCTGGAAGGTGTGCGGTTGATCACATATGCTGCAGAGGTAAGAGCTTCACCCCAATAAGTTAACGGCATATGAGCTGATATTAATGAAGCACGCACAACTTCAAGCAAGTGACGGTTTTTTCTTTCAGCTACCCCATTCTGTTGAGGAGTATTAGGACAAGTTGTTCTGATGAACAATACCACATTCTCTTAAATAATGTTGAAAATCGAGACTTAAATATTCGCCTCCGTTGTCACTTCAAGAACTTGAATCTTTTATTGTACTGTGTGTTGACTAATTTGTGAAACCTCTGAAATAAATTATTCACTTCATCTTTTGATTTCATCAAGCAAACCCATGTCATCCTAGTGCAATCATCAATAAAGGTGACGAACCATCGTGCGCTTCCAAGAGTGTTAACTTTAGACGGCCCCCAAACATCAGAATGAATAATCATGAATGGAATAGGACTTTTATTTAAAATTGATGGAAATAAAGTACGATGGCTTTTAGCTAGTTCACATTCTTCACATTGAAAACTAGAAACATCAACCTTTGAAAATAGACTAGGAAATAGCCTTTTTAAGTAGCCAAAAGAAGCATGCCCTAACCGTCTATGCCATAACCAAATTTGCGATTTCTCCTTCTCCCCCTGAGTACCATTCACAGCTAAAGCATTAGATAATCTTTTCTGAAATTTTTGACGCCAAATCTAGATAGTAGAGCTTTCCTCTTCTAACCCCAGATCCAATCGTTCGCCGTGTTCGGATGTCCTTAAACACACAAGAATTAGGCCAAAAAATAACAACACAATGTAAGACTTTAGTAATTTGGGAAACTGATAATAGATTATAACTTAGAGAGGGAACGACTAAAACCGAATCTAAACTCAATGTATCAGTAAGATTTAATGATTGTTCTCCACCATCGGAGCCAAAGATCCATCCATTTTGTGCAAACGGAGTTGTGTATGGATGTTTTAAGAGGAGAAACCTGTCTGGAATCAAAAGTCATATGGTCTGTGCAACCCGAATCAATTATCCATGAGTTATTAGGAACAACTTGCGAAACATTAAAAACCTTACCATTGGTTGTTTCCATAGCGGATGTTAGATTGCTAACCACATGTGCAGCAATGCGAGTTCTTTTTCTTGGGATCGCGCTTATCCCACCAATCCAGGATACCCGACGGGTTTTGTGGTTTTAGAATTTTACGTATCTCGAATATCCCATGGTTCAATACTAGATACAAGGATCCTTAACCTTGCTCTGATACCATATCAAGATTGAACCAAAATAGAGAGATTCATTGATTGAGTGTTTAGATAACAAGAATACAATGTTTTTGATATTTTTTTGGATGATTACAAATGATACTACAAATGCCTATTTATAGGCTTACAAAGAGAAGAAGAGAACTATGCCTATGGAGGCTAACAACTATGCCTTTGGAGGCTAACAACTATGCTTATGGAGGCTAACAACTATGCCTTTGGAGGCTAACAACTATGCCTATGGAGGCTTACCTTATATTCTTTGTTTCTAGAATAATCTACATGTTTAGAGGTAATTCTAACACTGTGCACTTGCAGTTTAATATTGTAGGTATCTTTTCTTAGCCTACCAGTTTGTTCATTCCATAGTGAGAGCAAAATGAACAAACTCCAAGTTTTTTCATCCCGTAGGAAATGCTCTAAGGTTTAGTCATCTGGATCTTCAAAGTTCAAGATTTAATATTTGAGCAGTTACAAAAGCGTGACATCCAAAGTTCAAGATTTAATATTTAAACCGTTACAAAAGCATGACCAAAACCATGATTCAACATAGCGTTGAAGCAATTAACACAGGAACAATCAATGGTCAGGTGCTTCAAAAATTGTTTTAGCGACTAATAATAAGTCGCTTTGCAGAATGTTCATATAATATGCGAATCAACAACAAATGATATGGCGTCTCAAAGCCCAAACATTCGGCGCCCGTTTCACAAAAAGAAAAAACATCTTTTTCTCTGTCGCCTAATGATTTTTTCGCTTGGCGCTTTTCCAAAAAATGTTGAATCACCGTAGGAGATGGACGGTGATTCAAAGTGACGTGACACCATGTTGAATCTTGAACAGCTATAGCACTAAGCCTAATCCCTAGGAATTAAGTACCCCGTAACAATGTTGCCTATAGTATAGTCATGTCAGTATTCCGACAATACTTACACAATTCACGCACCACCGACTTGGGTTGTTCTTACTATAAACAAAATCTGAAAATTTCCACACATAAAAACAAACTACTGGATCCCTTTTCCAAATACCATTTCCACACACTAATCCCAATACTAAGAATACACATAGAATCCATTCGATTTTTTCTCCGTGAAATTTTTTCTCGGTGCGTCACCACTGTTGCTTTATTTCAATTAATTTGAAAGGCTTACCAGATTAATGAACAATAATTTCTCATGGAATGTCAATCCCAATTAGGTCCACACCTTTCTACTTGACATTAACAGAAGAAAAAAAACCACCTCATTAAGGCTATTTTAGTCAATATCTCACTGTTAAACGATCACCTCTCACTATTTATAACCAGTTACTAAAGTTCCTTCTCTCATCATTCCCCCTCCCCCCACTAGTTGTCTCTCCAAAAAATCTCTCCTCCCTCTCCGTCTATCATCAAATCAAATCACGGAGCGAAATATCAAAAAATGGGTGACGAAGAGAGACAGGTTTTAATAAATCATAGTTATGAAAATAAAAAAGAAATAAAATTTACAAGATCAGCATCAAATGCAGGAGATGAATTAAAGAATTTTAGATCATGTTTAAGATGGATGTGTGTAGATCAATCTGATCCATTAAGAGCTGGTTTATCATGGTCATTATTTTTCTTGTTAGGAATTGCTGTTCCAATATTATCTCATTCTTTCTTAGCTTGTAAAGATTGTGATGCGACTCATCATAGACCTTATGATGCTAATGTTCAATTATCTCTATCTGCTGTTGCTGCTCTTTCTTTTATTTGTCTTTCTAAATTTAATCGAAAATATGGTCTTCGGAGATTTCTATTTCTCGATAAACTTTGTGGAGAAAGCGAAAGAGTTCGCCAAGGATACCATTTTGAACTCCAGGTATGTCGCTATTTCTCTGAAAATAGCTTATTTCAAATTTAGCAACTAAAATTTTTATGTACTGTATTTTTATTTTCGGGTATTTTGCTCCAGAATTTTATCAATTATTTGGGGTTAATATAACAGAGCAACTTCAGAGAAAAAATAGGTTTTCCATAGCTTTTTTTCTTTCCAGCTAAAAACAGTACAGTATATCAGCACGGACAGGAAAAGGTTGACTTTCCACGGTTTC
Source organism: Papaver bracteatum (assembly GCA_023529315.1). Classification (NCBI taxonomy): domain Eukaryota; kingdom Viridiplantae; phylum Streptophyta; class Magnoliopsida; order Ranunculales; family Papaveraceae; genus Papaver; species Papaver bracteatum. The sequence continues at coordinate 253,569 of JAJJWX010000168.1, forward strand.
AGATTGACTGTTTTGTATTCTCCCATATACACGTAGCAAAACATTAAATTTTAGCCGTCAAAACTGTAAAAGGTCAAATTAGGAAGTAGTCAGTCTTCACTGGGGGGGCATGATCGTGTTCTCTAAAAGTGTTTAGTTCAAGCATGTGATATTAATGATTTGTTAATCTGTGGTTTTGCAGAGATCAATGAAGCTATTGGCTTGCTTTGTTCTGCCATGCTTTGCTGCTGAGTGTTCTTACAAAGTATGGTGGTACAGCTCAGGGGCGAGTCAAATTCCATTCCTTGGCAACGTTTACCTAAGTGATGCAACAGCGTGCATTTTGGAACTGTTTTCATGGCTGTATCGAACAACCATATTTTTCTTGGTGTGTGTCTTATACCGTCTGATCTGTTACCTCCAAATACTTAGACTGCAAGACTTCACTAAAGTTTTTCAAGAAGAATCAGAGGTAGAATCCGTGCTGAAGGAACACCTTAGGATTAGAAGGCAACTGACTGTCATAAGTCATCGGTACCGTGGATTCATCATGTTGGCCTTAGCCTTTGTCACTGCCAGTCAATTTGCAGCTTTGCTCAGCACTACTCGAACAAACGCCAATCTTAACATCTTCATGGCTGGAGAGCTTGCTGTAAGTGACGATTACTATACCATTCGTAGTTCATATTATCTTGTTAAACACGATGCATTCATATGTATGCATCGGTTATGGTTTGCTAAATTGTTCTCTGTTTCTGCTTGTGCAGCTATGTTCGGTGACATTAATGGCAGGTGTTTTCATACTACTGCGTAGTGCCACAAAAATCACACACAAGGCACAATCCATAACGAGTTTAGCTGCCAAATGGCACATTTGTGCAACTTTAGATTCATTTGAAGGTATCGATGGTGAGACACCAAGGGCTCCGACCCCAACATGTGGACAACAAAGGGTGTCCAATGTTTTTGCCGGTAGTTCTGGTGAATCGGACGAAGAAAGCGTAGATGGAGATGATCACGAAACAAAAATCATACTTCCAAGTTATACGCATACAATTTGTTTCCAGAAAAGACAAGCTTTAGGTATGATACATATATACATCTATAGGTTTACAATTTCTATAAAAAAAAATCATACATTGATTTTTTTTTACATTAGTTTTGCTCAGATATACCAACTTAGTGCACGATTTTGCAGTGACTTATTTCGAGAACAATCGAGCAGGGATAACGGTGTTCGGATTCATGTTGGATAGGACATTGTTGCACACAATTTTTGGGATAAGTTTGTCCTTGGTTCTATGGTTGCTCGGAAAGACTATTGGAATTTCATAAGTTCTTTGCTCCAGCAGCTAGAAATTAAGGAAGAAGTCAGAAATGAACAATACATATGTATCATTCTGTAAATTAGATTCTAAGAGGCATTTTTTATGTTGTGTGATTGAGTTTACGTGGGTTTGTAAGTTACTACAATTACTTTTGCTCTAAATCTTTGTATATTTCACTAAAATGTTTCTGATGTTAGTGAAGGAAGTTTCATTTGTGGGAGTTGATTATCTATGGGATTTTGGAGGCCGTAGAGCGTCCCCAATCCCGACTAAAATCCCAGACTATACCCATATTTAGTCCGGGAATCGATCAAGCATAGTTACAGTATCAGATTTCTAGGATTTGTCGTCGGCCCAGAACCGACTCTTGTTGGACCGACCGACCGGAGGGCCCGAAGGGAGGGAGTCCCTTTTATGGCCACTTTTTTGTAAAATTAAACCTAACAATTTTGATAAAAAGATTGAATTTGATTTCCATGTGGTTTATTTTTGATTACTTTTTCACTAGACAAGATTATCCCTCTTAATCCAATTACTATAACTCTTTGTGTATCCTACTTTTTCAGTGGTATAATTGGAAAGCAAACTTTAATATAACATATCTAAAAATCCGTGCCTTAGAATTTTACAAATTTTATCTCGTTGGAAATGTTATAAAAAAATCTACGCAACGAGTACAAACAACAATATCAAATTTAAAATCCATCTTCGGATTCTTCTTCGGTCGGCCCTTCCACCGTGTGGCAACGGTTGTACTAGTTATACGAACAACTAACAAGTAAGCGAGTCAACCCTCATCAGAGGTGGGATCTTCGGATTATCCAGCCACTTTGAGATGAATTTTTTTTTTTGGGACCATTGTTTTTATAAGGCCATCTACCATATAATTATAAGGGATGTCCTGAAATGTAGATATTACTAATTTGCCGTTAACCCTAATTAAGATTAAAACTAAATTAATAACCATCAAAATATAAATTTAACCTAATCCTAATCTATTAATAAAAAAACAAAATCAGACCCCTCCTCTACCTAGCCGCACAAAATAGGTATTGGGGAGTTTTTTTTTTTTGCTTTTCTTCTTCTTCATCTTCCTTTCAGCATCGTCTTCATCGATTAATCGCCGATTCATAAAATTTTCATCGTCGATTAATCAATCAAGTATAACAATGGTTCTTCGAAAGAAAACCCCAAGACTTCCAGGAGAAGGTCTTGGATTAGCACATCTAGCAAATCTGCCAAGTGAATTTGAGATTAATAAATAAGTGGAACCGGAAGGTGAACTCATAATCGTCTATAATAGGCGCAAGAAGAACCCTGAAACTGCCACTATGAAAATCCGCAGGTATTTTCCCACAAACCCATTACTTTTAATTTGATTTTGATTCGTCAAATTGAATAGAAATCATCAAAATAGGGTTCGAATGGAAGTTACAGTGTGTTGTTCGGTTAGGAGGAGTTTCGAAAAAAAAACCTAGTTTTTTAACCGAACTTCCTGAAAGGAAGAACACGAAGAACAGTTCGGTTCCACGAAATTTAAAATTAGGTAACCGAACTAATAGTTCGGTTGGTTCGCAAAAAGTGCTAAGACTATTTTGTAACAAAACTTTACCATTATTAAAAAAAAAAAAACTGTTGAAACTTTGTAACCGAACTTTGCTATTTTGCCTAGGGCTGTCAACGGGTCCGGGTCCTCCCGGGTAGTACATGGCCCAGAACCGGACCCGGCATATCAGCATCGGTTCCGGGTCCTAACGGTTCCGGGTCCGGTTCCATAATGTGTTGGCCCAGAACCGGACCCGTTTAAAGTCCCGGATACCCGTCGGGTCCGGGTACCCGTTGGGTATTAAAAAACTATTAAAATCTTAATTTCTTTCCCTTTTTAACTTGAATATAAATTATTTTTATAAAAATTTATTATTATTTCTTTATTAATGTACTAAATAAATATTAAATGTAAGAAAAAAATCAAAAATCAAAAATCAAAAAAATTCAAAGCTGAAACTAGCAAAAATACCTATAATTTTGTTAAAAAAATGATCAAAAGGTTAAATAAACGGGTACCCGACGGGTATTACCCGTTTGGACCCGTTAACATTCGGGTCCAATCGGGTAATTACCCGTCGGGTCCTAAGTTGCTAATGGGTCCAACTTTAGGACCCAAAACCGGACCCGATTTAGCGGGTCCGGTTCCGGGTAGCGGGTAACGGGTACCCATTGACAGCCCTAATTTTGCCCACTATGTTGAGTTTGGCTCCTTCTTATAGGTTTGGATGTATGACCACTTCCATAACCTGAAATTGGCTCAGGCTAAGACTCCTTGGCTTTATGGGAAGCCTACAGCTGGTAAATACGAATTTTAGAACTCACAGATGAAGGGTAAGAGAGTTTCGAAGCATATGCCTACCTGTGGTGATGAGGCCTTAAACTTATGGAATGCCACAGTAAGATATCTTCTCTTATTTTTGCTTTTCAAAGTATTGAAAAATAATAGTTATTTATGCTTTTGATTGAAAATTGGGTGAAGATAGGTACGAAATTGTTGAAGAAAATGATGGCAAAAATCCGAGTGGAGAGCCGATGAACACTCGAGAACAAACAAACCTCTACAACCAATGGACTAAGGTTTTATCACCCAATATTGTTGATCCAAGCTAGACCATGCCAGTGAAGAGCAGTCGCCGAAAAGGGGAAGGTTCAAGTCGGATGGTTGAAGAACAAAGCGGTGGAGAGGAAACCCCAAGTGACGACGAAGGACAAGCTCAAGCTTCTCCTAAACGCAAGAATAAAATAGTTTGTCGTAGCGGTCGTCGTGAATGAGTGATTGCAACAATTAGTAGATTGGTTTCTTATGTTTAGAAAACTTTTTATTGCGGATTTGGTAGTTTGGTTTCTTATGTTTATGTGTTTGCAACAATTAGTTATGGTATTGTGAATTAGTAAAGGAATTTGATAATTTGGTTTTTAATGTGTATTTTAAAGGATTAGTTCTGCTATTAGGCTAAGTTATCGATCTAACCGAACTTAATTACACAAAAAAAATTGAGATACAATAAGGTAGTTCGGTTATTAGGCCAAAAATCATAAGCAACCGAACTTCGTAGTCCCAAAGATCGATTAGCAGACAAATTATAGGTATAACCGAACTTAACAAACAAACAAAAAATCAGAAGTTGTAGAGACGCATTCGGCTACCTAGTAAAAAATGACAGGTAACCGAAATTAAAACTCAACAATTTTATTTGGGTCCGTCTTGTTAGTTCGGCTACCTGTATAAATTTTTCAATTAACCAAACTTAATTCTTCCAAAACCAGGGAGAGTGTACTGGGTGTTCATCTACCTATAAATATTTAGTAAGCAACTGAACTGCATGCTTCCAAAACCAGTCATAATGTACTAACAACTCGGTTACCTGAGCAATTTTAACAGGTAACCGAACTTTGTGGGTAGTCTTTAATAGTTAAGTTCGGTTGACACGAAAAATCACACGGAAAATCGAACTTTAGCTGCATTGCACGTTATTTCATCTCCTGGACCTACCTTCTTTTGAACTGCGTAGCCTTTATCTTGAGCCAAAAAAAATAATAAAAAATTATTGTATCACTTGTCTATCCTTCCATTCATTCCTTTTAATTGTCTAAATTTCATTTTAAATGGTGGACAAGGATGATACGTTATCCTTGTTATCATCCTTTAGTAAGCGAAGCATATTAAGTGGTGCAATACCCATTTTCCTAAATTTAGCTTTTTTCTCCATTTCTTGAGGAGTGAGCCTTGCAGCCATTGAATGTCCTTCACGATGTTCCGGACGAGGGTGGTTATGACGACCTTCCACAGCATCCTTAGAGAGAACCCATCCCTTCATATTTTTTTGTTGCACTTTTATAAATACTAGCTTGAACGGACATTTAATTTTCTTTAAGCACGTTGTGTTCTTCCTCGTCGTCTTTCCTTTATACACATAACCCTTCCTCTTTTGACAAACATCGGGATCTCCACTTCTCTCATAAACCATTTCAAAACGAGTTTTGCTTTCTTTTCCATTCAAAACTAATACGCACATGTCTTTCTTGGCATGTTTTCTAGCCTAATTCTTCGCATCAATAGGTAAGTCAAATACCAACTCATTAACATAGTGATGGGATGTATCTTCGAACAACATATCAACTGGAGAAGGTTGATCATCCATTGGTATAGGTTGGCATTCAATCTACAAGAAATGGAACAACATCAATTGCAATCACAAATAAGTTCGGGAAGAAGATAATTTTATCGAAATAACCAAACACCGAGTTCGGTTGGTAAAGTAGTTTTGCGAACCAACCGAAGTTAACGGTTTGTTTTAAAATAATTTGGTACGTGAAGTTCGGCTGGCAAATTGGTTGGGTTGAAGTTTGCGAACTAACCGAACTTCTAACACTTGGTATAATCTTTTTTTTTACGTAACGTTCGGCTAGATAATTGGTTGGGTTGAAGTTTGCGAACCAACCGAACTTCTAGCCCATAAATTTCGGCAACATTGCGGGCAAACCGAACATAACTATGTAGATCCTATAAAAAAAGTTCGGCAACATTTGTGTTCACCGAACCACCAAAAACCTCCATTAAAAGCGACTTCGTCTACCTGCGTCTTTGGAAAAAGTAACAGAAGCTACACTTCCAAGCGTGTTCGTCTACCTGTTCTTCACATATGGTAACCGAACTACCTAAACCTAGCCGAAATCTACTTTAAAATTTTACACTTTTATGAATATTTGGACCAATTCAACCAACATTATCTAAGTTTGAAGCATACCTGGGTACCCAAATACTCTTCCTCCAGTTGTGGTTGATAAAATCCATCATTTCCATCTTGAGATTGAGTTTGGGGAAGAATACATTCACCATCTAACAAATAACTCATATCCGGATCGTTTTGAAGATTAACGAATAATCTAGGAGAGGAATGAGATGAAGATTCAGATGAGCTATCATCACTTGAATCACTCAACTCAAGATGAGTAAACTCAAAAAAAATGTTTCTTTTCCATGTTCTTCTTCTCCATCTTTACTTTGTTTTTGCTCTTAAAACAAAACTCATCCTATCAATCCATCTGATTTACTTAACTTAACTAATCATAACACTAACCAATAATTACACTAACTAATCATTAAACAAAATTAATCAGAAGGGAAATCTTGGTATTTTTATAAATATTTGGATAAAGGGTAACTCAGTTTTACTTCAAATATCTTTAAAAAAAAAACAATGGTCCCAAAAAAAAAACAGTGGTGCCCAAAAAATCGTTCTTTCAAATAGTTACATCCACTGTATAAACAAAATTTGGCTTTTGGCGTGCAGAACTAGTCATAAAAACCCAAGGTGACCAAACTTGTGGTACAAAAACCCCATTCAAATGTTGGGATCCATCAAAACTCCATCTTAAACAAAATTGATACAAAAACCCAAAATTTCAAAATTGGTTTCATCAAATTCTTTGAGGTTGTTGTGTTACTTTTGTTTTGATGGGGGTTTTTGCGTTAATTTTGTTTTGATGGGTTTTTTGTGGATGAATAATGACATCTTTGGGGTTATAACTCGCGGACCGTTTGGCGTGACCATTATAAAGACATGGGCTTGGTCTCCATTCCTAAGACAATGTTGTTTGTCAGCTGTAGGGGACCGACAGTTACAATTAGTTCCTTAACTTTCTTTCTAGGTACACCGGTTTTCTCAGTCTCTGTGAAACGTTTGAAGCCAGGTTTTCTCCTTACTCCTGGTTACACTTACTCAGTTGTAAACCTAGCCTGAATCACCAATTTAATTGGTTATTCAAGATATCAATTTAACTTCAAAATCCCCAAACATGATGAATACACTAACCATCAAATGAATGGAAGATGCAAGGTGATGCTGAAGGCTTTCGAAGGAAATATGGATCATCTTCAGGTAATAATGTATATATGTTATGAAGATACAGGAGTTATTGTACATCTATGATTCTAACCTTACAAAACAATTTACCTGTAAATGATAAATCCAACTTTTTCTGACGTGTTTGTTGGTTATTCAAAGGAGCCACAATCATTTCTGTGCTTCCTGGAAGCAGATTACAAGAGGTTTCTCGTATGATGCCTATATTCTCTGACACTATGGAGCTAGTTAAGGACTCCTTCCCTGAGCTTATGACAGTTATTCCAGTCGCACCACATCAGCAAGTTGAGGAGTACATAAGTGCTGCCATCAAGACATGGCCTGTTTCCACCATTCTGATATCCGGGGGTTCGGCGCAGTTGAAATATGATGCATTCAGTGTAAGTCTGCTCGAAAAATGGTTTGGTTCAATTGGTTAAAACTTTTATACTATGCATCATATGATTCTTACGAGGTGGATTAAAATTGTTGCAGGCAAGTACTGCTGCATTAAGTACCTCCGGCACTGCCGCTCTGGAGTTACAACTTGCTGGGTTACCCTGTGTTGTTGCCTATCGAGCTCATTTACTAACGGAATGGTTCATCTGGTACAAAGCAATCTTACCCTACATTTCCCTCCCTAATATTTTGTTGAACTCTTCTATTATTCCTGAAGCCCTCTTTCATCAATGCACGCCTACTAATGTCGCTGCATTTCTCAAGTAAGTTTGCCTTGCAATCTTCTCTTGATAAAGTATCTGATTTAAATATGCAAGTGCATTGAGATTGCCAATGTGGGTTTACTTCACTGCAGGCAAGTGATTAATGTAGAAGCCATGCGCGAAAAGCAGATACTTGCTGCTGAAAAGGTTCTTAGACTACTATATGCTCGAAGAAGAAATTTAGGTCCAGAAGAAGTGACAACAAAATTTGATTATTACACCCCAAGTATGACTGCAGCATCGACCATATTGTTCTCATAAAAAGGAGCAGATCATAAAATGTAAATCTGAATTCCCTTTTGTGGTTCTAAGATTGACGCAATAAGATAAACCTATTATACGTCCTCAAATCCAAAGGATGGATAGGATATACTCTGAATAATACTTAAAAAGCTATAAAAGGGTATCGAAACTTTAATATCATTGTGAATCAAGATTTCACGAAGAACTCCCTAGTTTTGTTTTGATCCATGATTCCAAGGATTGCAGCTCGTCATTGCTAATTGAATGGCCAAGACCAGGGTAAGCCTACAAGTAACATATACATAAGCCCCGGCATGTTAAATCAAACCGAATGGAATATATGCGGCATATCTTACCTTAAATTCGCAGCTTATGCCATTTTGTTCAAGGAATGGAGGGCCAGCTTGTCCAGCTTCGAATAACACTGTTCCATCGGCGAGACCATGGGACCATATAATAGGTGTCTGCGCATATATTTAAATCTCAGACCACCAACTCGTGTGATTTATTACAAAAGCTAATTCAAGCGAAAAGATAAAGATAAACTCTTAAATCGAACAACCATCCGTAGAATCATTACAAGCAGGACAGCTGAAGCCTTCAACTGCGTTACAAGATAAGTACCTTCTTCGCACTTGGTGAGAAGCGTTCAACGACAGACGAACCAAAAGGTACCCATCCACTGAAGATAGCACCTCCACCTAGAGTTTTTGGGTACAGTAATACACTAGCTAAAGTCAAAGCACCTGCCACGTGATGTAGCTAGTAAGAACCACATTTTAGGGAGAAAGTATAAGAATGTAGCTGTTCTTTAAGATCAAAGTTTATACCCCCTTGGCTAAATCCACAAATGAATATGTTCTCAGAATTTGTGCCAGCAGCAACCTCCTTATCTATAATTGCGTGCACTTTTTGAACTGCTTTTAGCACTCCACTATCATCTTTTGGAGATGTCTGGTGCAGCAAAAGCATTAAGATTCGCATTATTTTAGTTGATTGAAGCAACTAATCATCTTATCGGAGGATATTGTCCAAATAAAAGTCAAAACACAAAGATATCAAAAATAGTTGTAAGGAATAGCTTACAGCAGTGATTGGTATCTCATGGATGTCAAACCAAGATGGCATTACAGCACCATCTACAAAAAAGAAGCACATAAAGAATTATACATTCTGTGATAGCAGAATTAGGAAATGACGTAGGTTTCTCTTTATGAACTCAGAATTTTCTCACACAGCTTTGGTTAATATGCTTGATAGATATCATAAGAAATCTAGTACAACGCAAATGTAGGTACATCAGTGCTTCAATTCCCCTCTCTGAAACTCACTATTGTATTCTAAGCCAACCAAAATTGCTTTCTAGCAAATGCTGATCCTCTTTTCATACCCAAGATTATGTTAAACTTAATCAGCCCTACCAAAATTAAAAATGAATGATTCTGCCGCAATTAGAATCAAACGAGAGCATTTCTTCCCCTAGATTCTAACTAGAATCAAACTGCCACATTTCAAATCAAAACTTCAAATACGACTAACAGTTATAGGAACCCTAATAACCCATTTATTGAACTAATTAAGGTAGAAAGAAATCGACAAATTGAATAAATGAAATTACTAAAACCGAACCTTAATCCAAAATCAAATCTTCGTGGGGAAACAAACAACCAAGTAAGAGGAATACCCAGCACTCAAATTCCACATTTACAAATTCACTAAGTAAAAAAAAAAAGAACAAAAGCTTGATGGAAATTAGTCGAAGTCTTACTGTTACAGGAAACAGGATTCGGAGAAGCAGAAGGAAACAACCACTTGGTATTTCTGAATTCTAGAGAAGTAAAGAATGTTCTGATGGGTTCATTCGCAGGACCTGAATCACCTAATCCGTGAAGCCATAAAACAAAGCTTCGAGCCATAGTAGTCGTGGTATTTTCTTGTTGAATCTTCAACGGAGATGATGACGGCGGTGACGATGAAAGTAATGATGGTGATGGTTGGAAGTAGACGATGAAGAGAGACGTAATTGTGAATGTAACGGTGAGAAGAAAAAATGGTTTCAGAAACTGAAATAATATATTTCTCGTGACTCATTCGTGAACGACCTAAAAACTCAATACCATCCCTACTTCAGAATAAAAATAGCACCAGAGCTGATTACCCTCCTTTTTATTAGTTTTGTTACCGTAACCTCGTGCTCTCATTGGCTAATTGAGAAACCATTCAGTATTCGTCCGATGAAATTTCGTTAAATATGGTGCGTTGATCCGACAATATGCGGTGTAGATTGGATGGATTAGTGGGACACACGCGATTTTGACGACCCCCATTATTTAGAAAAAATTGTTATATTAATTTCGCATATTTATTGTGAAAATCCAGAAAATAAAGAAAACTACTATATTAATTTTGGATATTTATGATTAAAATAAAAAAATCAATTCAACATATTTATGAAATAAAATAATCAATAACCTAAACACCCAACCACATCTCTCACACCACGTCGAGAGTTGCAAAAACCTCCTCCCATTGGCGATCAACGAAACCTCGCTTCGATTGGCAAAAATCAAAGTTAGCCCTTTTACATTTCGTGACCGTTAATTTTTAATAGAATATGAAATCTGGACCTTCGGATTACCTGCAAAATCTACAAATATCTTTTGGGGAGGGCTCTGACGATTTTTTTTATGGGAAGAAAAATGAAAATTTCCACAATATTTAGAAGGTTTAATATTCGCGAATCTATGCACAACAATATTTTTGGAGATTCTTTTTATTATTTTCTCTAGGATTTAAATCCAGATACTTTAGAATATTTTCATTACTATATTTTTAGTTGAAAAATCTGAGAACTTCCGGAAATATGTTTTGGCATGCATATTTAGTGATTCTTTCATTGGCAGGTAATGCTAAATTTGGCAAACGAGTAATTATTTTATTCACAAATGCTATATATAACGTATGCCAAAATATCTACCAAAATCTTTTAGAAAAAACGATTTTTATTTTATATTTTGGAAATTAAAATAATTTTTTCGGATTAAGGAAATATTGGATATTTTTCCTTAATTATAGTTAATTTTTTATTTTATTAATAAATGTTAAGATCTCATCTTATCTTGGTGCATACATACATATATATATATATATATGGACCGTGTTCAATAGATATGGTAAGCATCTACGTTACTTTAGAGTCTTATATTTGATCTTGGTGTCCAATCGAAATGGTAAGCATCTACGGTATTTTAGGAGTCTTAGATTTGTTTCCCAAAGTAAATGCAGAGGGTTAAAGAATGGTTTGGTAGATTTCTATTTGAACGTTTTCTTCTTACCTTAGCACCTGTTTCTCCATAAATAGAAAAAATTCAGGGAAATTTCGTAGTCACAGAGTTACAGGGCTATATAAAGTTAGGTATATTTTCAGAAACAAAACTCAGAGCGATTGATTCATTGGAAACTTATGCCAAATTTAGAGAAAGAGTCTGAGGATTTTAGTGGTGACAAAGCTATGGAGGTGTATAAACATTGTTTGCACGTTGTTTCTTTCTTCTAGGTCTAGGGTTTTCTTTATTTTTTTCTCTCATTGTTTGAGTTTCTGTTGACCGATTTGTTTTTTTGTTGTTGTTTAGCTGGTATGCTCGAACGTGCTCTATCATATTCCGGTCATGTTGATACTTAAATAATACGAAGTCGAGAAACGTAGTCAAGTGGGTGTATTTCGAAATTTGTGAAGTCTCTAATGAGAGAAGTTGGGGTTAGTATTTTCAGATACTTTGAGTTTCTAAAAGCTACAGTCCCAAAGATCCATGACTTTGAAAGGTTAAATAACTTTTTAAGAATTCACCCACGAACAATGCTTTTTTGTTTTGAATCTGATTTTGTTTTTTCTTTCGCTTGATGCTTCATGGTGGTCTAATTTATTATCCTTTATTGCAAAATAGATTAAGAAAGGCACGGTTACAGAATTCATTAGAGCAACACATGCCTCTAAAGCTGCAGGTTAGGCACCATGAGTAAACTGGAAATATGCAAGTATCTGTAGGTATTAAAAAAATTATTCGATTGTGTCGTTTGACAAAGGTTTATGATAATATTTTCCCACGCTAATCTAGACCATCTTCTCCATAAGGCATTAATCTGACTAATATACATGTTTGTGTGCAGTAGAGAGACAAATAGGTGGTTTAACGGGTTTGCAAGAGGAAATCTACTTTTCTATATCTAGTTTTCTATGTCTCAACCCATTGTCATGCCTGATATGGCAAACAGTGAAGGTATTTGAGTACAATAGTTATATTTCTGTATGTATAATTTATTTGTATTTGGTTTGTTTGTGCAATTTTAGGTTGGTACATGAAATTCAAGTATTTAGAGAAAATTAAAGTAGATCTTACAGTTGTATACAATCGCGTCTTTCAAAGGTAAGATGGTTTTTTGTATTATGCCAGTCTTGACCCATGTTTTATTTATAAGGTGCTTTTTTCATGCATCTGACTGTGTAAATAAAACAAAATAAAATTGTTATTTCCACGAAGGAAAACAAATGTGTTCCATATACTTGCAATCTCTTCATGTGCACAACTAGGAACAAGCTTTAAAGAACAAAGGCTAAAAAGATGCTACCGGTTTGGCAGTTTCTTTAGGTATTCCTAGAAAATCATCTCAATGTATCTTCTACCAATCATAACTTAAAAAGGTTGAACTACAATTTACATGACTCTGTTTGATTTATAGTTTAATAATGGGAGACGTCTCAATTTAAACAGTGAAATCCTCAAGTACATGTTAATCCATTAGAGCTGGTAACTTCGGAAGAAGCAAGGATAAGCATATGGGTGTTATATTGGAAAAGAAAAATTAGAGAAGACGGGGAATGCAACAATGGGTTTGATATCGGAGACAGGGGTATATATATATATATATATGTATAATCCCTCAATGTACGTGCATGGAGCTTTATATTTTGGTTTGGATATTAACTCAACCATATTGTTGATTCAAAGTACATGCATCAGGAAAAAATATGACTACATTGGCTGACCACATTGAGCCATTAGAGCCAGTAACTCCATAAGAAGCAACGGTGAATCGTTTCCAACATATGGTTGTGATATTGGAGAGGAAAAATAAGAAAATACAAGGAGTACATCTCTCTCAACTCGGATGCAGTTGTGTGTATATATGTGCACGGATATGTAAATATTACTTTTAATTTTATTTCATATCCATTTTTATTTTATGACCATACGAACTAAGAGGTAATGCTATATTTGGCCAACCCCCATCTTATGATGCACTGGGATAATAATCCGTGATAGTTTATCGAAAGGAATCTTCAAGAATAAGTGTTCTTGGGTAAAAAAATATTCAAAAACATATCATATAAATCATTGCTTCCTTGAAAGGAATTTTTTTGGCTATAATGATCTGCATATAAAAGAGAACATATTCCTCTGAAGTTAACATTCCGATAATTTCGTGTGGCATAGGTTAGTCCAATATAATGAGACGCGGGTATATGATCTTGATTTGATATAGCAAGTTGGGATTTGTTAATAGATTTTTTAATGCGCAGGAACTGCAATCTATTATCATATCCCACAATTTGAATAAGCAGAAAAAAAGGGAGGGGATTTATAGCTTCTTACTAAATCTCTCTTCTCTCCATTAAAAAATAAAAAAAATCTGGCAAATGCTTGCATAATTGGCAGATGTATAAGAATCGTCAAGGACGATTTACCATAGTAACGACGATCAAGATAAACATTATTCGCCTACTAAAGATCCCATACTTCCCTCCATGAACTGAAAATTCATAAAGCTTTTATTAAGTCAACAGTTCTATATTAACTATAGAAAGTAAGAACATGCAATATAGAGAAATAACATTTCAGGAATTGAAGCGAAGGTTAAGTGCATCATTCAAAAAATCAATAGAAAGAAAATGACTTCGTAGACATTGAAGCAAAGCATCACAAGAAAGAAAAATATGAGCATCATACATCAGCCAAGTTATGCACTACCCACAACCTCAACAAATTCACTCTAAAGAGGATGGATGAAAAGCAGATACGCATGGGTTAAAAAGATACAAACAACATGAAAATTAGGTGAAACTGAGAGGTGCTATGAGAAAATGCATTCATTTCATTCACAAGGTAGTTAAATCGACAAGAAAATAAGAAAAATAGGCTTATGAGCGACGGTTGGATGACTAAATCTTTGGCCTGACTCCTACTATCACCCACACCGATGTGTCATCGACATCTCAAAGATATGGAAACAAGTTTCCCTTCATAGTGGAGTAAAATACTAAAACACATATGACAAACCATCTTCCAATTTTAATGCCGGGAAGAAAAATAAATTAGATATGAAAACAAGTTGCCCTTCAGATTGGAGTAAAATACTAAGACACACATGACAAACCATCTGCCAATTTTAATGCTGGAAAGCAAAATAATTTTTCCATGCCCCTAAATCCCTGGCATTTCAGTATCATTTATGTACCGTCCTAAAGCCCATGTTGTTAACCTATACTATATGGGATTATCATACGTTTCAAGGCTAAAATATATGTACTCAAAATTGTTCACCTTAAAATGCACGATATCATTTTATAATTCACGGCTACTACCCACAATATAATTCAATGAAATTTAGTTTAAGTATTTACTTATAATACACGGGTACCCAACTCTCACCTTTTAATGCATGAATCAAGAAATAATTTGTAGGTAAACACATATTTATCAAAATCATTCACCCATTTAATTATTTTTCAGCGTTTACTCTACTGATGAACGACCTAGACAAATTTATCAAAATCATTCACAATTTACTCCAATCGATGAACGACCTAGACAGATCTATGACAAAGTTGTTTAATTATGCGATGGATGAGAGAAAACGACTAATAAATTACATTGTTGAGCATTCGTATTTAAGCATTTCATTTTAAAATGCAACATAACAAATTAATCAGATAATTTCGAGGTATTAATCATAAGAGAGCTTCTGAGAAACTTGAAGGTGGGGCCTATTCGGAAAATGAGTGTAAATGAAGTGCAGTTATAGGTATTTTGTATTTCATGTTTTACTGTAAAATTAGCATTTTTGTTTTGTTTTGTTCTTTTATAGTCTTATTATGAATGAGAAGATTTACTATATCTTACTACTACTCAAGCGTAATTACAACTGGAATTTTATTTTTATAATCATTATATTATTACTCATAAAAATATTCCCACACTATGTTGAATATCTAAAAGTATAACACTTTTTTATCAATAAAAAAGTAATATGTTAATCAAGAAATATTTTGAATGTTCCAAAGACATCTGGGCGACAGGAGATTTATCAATCCAAAAACACTATGTTAATCAAGACCTATGGCGTTACTTTGTTGATTTAGTAACATACTACTATGATTGTTCCGGAAATATATGGAGGTGGGATCTTCGGATTATCCAGCCACTTTGAGATGAATTTTTTTTTTTGGGACCATTGTTTTTATAAGGCCATCTACCATATAATTATAATGGATGTCCTGAAATGTAGACATTACTAATTTGCCATTAACCCTAATTAAGATTAAAACTAAATTAATAACCATCAAAATATAAATTTAACCTAATCCTAATCTATTAATAAAAAACCAAAATCAGCCCCCTCCTCTACCTAGCCGCACAAAATAGGTTTTGGGGAGTTTTTTTTTTTTTTGCTTCTCTTCTTCTTCATCTTCCTTTCAGCATCGTCTTCATCGATTAATCGCCGATTCATAAAATTTTCATCGTCGATTAATCAATCAAGTATAAGAATGGTTCTTCGAAAGAAAACCCCAAGACTTCCAGGAGAAGGTCTTGGATTAGCACATCTAGCAAATCTGCCAAGTGAATTTGAGATTAATAAATAAGTGGAACCGGAAGGTGAACTCATAATCGTCTATAATAGGCGCAAGAAGAACCCTGAAAGTGCCACTATGAAAATCCGCAGGTATTTTCCCACAAACCCATTACTTTTAATTTGATTTTGATTCGTCAAATTGAATAGAAATCATCAAAATAGGATTCAAATGGAAGTTACAGTGTGTTGTTCGGTTAGGAGGAGTTTCGAAAAAAAAACCTAGTTTTTTAACCGAACTTCCTGAAAGGAAGAACACGAAGAACAGTTCGGTTCCACGAAATTTAAAATTAGGTAACCGAACTAATAGTTCGGTTGGTTCGCAAAAAGTGCTAAGACTATTTTGTAACAAAACTTTACCATTATTACAAAAAAAAAAATGTTGAAACTTTGTAACCGAACTTTGCTATTTTGCCCACTATGTTGAGTTTGGCTTTAACCGAACTTTACCCTCAGTGAATATATGTGGAGTTCGGTTGCTTTGCATTTAAAAAAAAAAAACCTTCTAACCGAACTTTACCATTAATGCATACATATGGACTTCGGTTTGTTCGCGTATTTCTTTTTTTAGATTTTCGTAACCGAACTCTTCCCTAATTGCATATATGTGGAGTTCGGTTTGTTCGCAAAAAAAAACTTTACTAACCGAACGCTTCCCTAATTGCATATATGTGGAGTTCGGTTTGTTCGCAAAAACACTTGACTAACCGAACTCTTCCCTAATTGCATATATGTAGAGTTCGGTTTGTTCGCAAAAAAACTTGACTAACCGAACTATTCTCTGGAACACAAAATTAGAGTTGGTTTTATTCGTGAACTTTTGCTACTAACCAAAGCTTACGCTGAAAACCCTTATGTTGCGTCTGATTTAGTCAATCATTTATCAGTTAAGCTAATATCTTTTGTTTTCTTGATTAGTGGCAAAGGTAAAAAAATCCAACCAACCTTTACAGGAAGATAAGAGAACTCCCACGCCTCGAGGTAGAGTACACTGTGGTGCCAGTAAGCGTGGAACCAAAAATGTTATGTTTGGAAGTGGGTCGTTACCGGGTGTTGTCATCCAAGATGATGTCAAACTGGATAATTTTGACAATGTAATCCAACAAGTTGATCAAGAGATTGTGGAAGAGATGTGTAATCAAGAACATAATCAAGGTGGAGAAGATGAACCGCATAGAGAAGAAGAAGGAGATAAGGATGAATAAAATGACAATGATGACAATGAAGAATATGGGGAAGAAGGATATAAGAATGGAGAAAATGAAGATGACGAATCAGAGGAGGACTCAGAGGACGAGGAATAGGAACAAGGAGAAATAGTTCAAGATAAACCTAGAAGGAAACCTAAAAAACCTTGTCCTAGATATGCATACATTCCTCATAAGGATTTGTGTTTTCCGCCAAAGAACCCAACTTATGGTACTCCTAAAGACCAAGGGGAGGTACTGTTTAGCTATAAAAACTCATGGGCTGCAAAGATCTTTGCGACAAAGGTATTGAATCTTAACCATCAAGATTTTTCAGTCATTTTATTATATTTTGACATATATTTTTCTATATATTAGTATATAAGATATGATGTTGTTTTTGTAGGATCATAATTATGCGATTCATTGTTTGAAACGTTAGAAGTACAAGATATGGGATATAGCGGACGAGTGTGATGAGGTCCAGTTGGTGGTATTTGGATGTGTACTATGGAACGCGATACAACATGTGCACCAAAAATTTGATACCGTCACTGTTTCTGCATTTGCCGAGAGGCTTTATCCAGAGACGGATACCTTTTATCTACCATTTGGCGAGATGGAAATAACTCCAGATGATTGCAAGAGAATCACATGCCTACCAATTATGGGAGAAAGTGTTCGAGAAGGCTATGATCTCTAGATGAGTTATGAAGCTCTTGAAAAATTGGTTGAAAAGTGTCTATGATGGGGCAAGGGAAGGGAATATTGTGAGTTTAGAACGCGTTGTTAAAGAGCCTAAGAAAGGTGAAGAGTATAATGAGATTGAGGAAGACCACTCGTTGAAGAAGAAGTTGAAAATTTTCAAGATGGTTGTTTTGAAAAAGGAGTTTGGAGGGACAAAAGATTTGGCTAAGGATGGAAAGTTGGTGATGACACTGGAGAAGATTAAGCACCATGTGACTGCTTATTTGTTATATCAACTAGGAACCATTTTCTTCCCCGACACCTCTGGGAACTTGGTAAATTCCCATTACCTGCAGCTTTTGGAGAACCTTAATGAGGTGAACAACTACTCTTGGGGTACGACGGTTCTTACATTCGTTCAAGAGGATCTTAGAAAAGCTTCGAGGCTTAAGGCTTGTCAACTTGGAGGCTTATACACCCTTATTCAGGTAGCCCGTCAAATTATCCTTTGTGTGTTTCAAAATAGTTAGTATACAGACAATAGTTCGGTTGAGGCATGAAACAATTAGGCAACCGAACTCTGTAGTTCAGTTTGCAAGAGATATTTGCGAACAAACCGAACTTTGTTGTTGATAAGTGAATTTTTATTTTTGTAGAAGAATGAATGTTTACTGTTACTAATCATACTGTAAATTATCATTTGTGGCTCCTTCTTATAGGTTTGGATGTATGACCACTTCCATAATCTGAAATTGGCTCAGGCTAAGACTCCTTGGCTTTATGGGAAGCCTACAGCTGGTAAATACGAATTTTAGAACTCACAGATGAAGGGTAAGAGAGTTTCGAAGCATATGCCTACCTGTGGTGATGAGGCCTTAAACTTATGGAATGCCACAGAGAAGATATCTTCTCTTATTTTTGCTTTTCAAAGTATTGAAAAATAATAGTTATTTATGCTTTTGATTGAAAATTGGGTGAAGATAGGTACGAAATTGTTGAAGAAAATGATGGCAAAAATCCGAGTGGAGAGTCGATGAACACTCGAGAACAAACTGACCTCTACAACCAATGGACTAAGGTTTTATCACCCAATATTGTTGATCCAAGCCAGACCATGCCAGTGAAGAGCAGTAGCCGAAAAGGGGAAGGTTCAATTCGGATGGTTGAAGAACAAAGCGGTGGAGAGGACACCCCAAGTGACGACGAAGGACAAGCTCAAGCTTCTCCTAAACGCAAGAATAAAATAGTTTGTCGTAGCGGTCGTCGTGAATGAGAGATTGCAACAATTAGTAGATTGGTTTCTTATGTTTAGAAATTTTTTTATTGCGGATTTGGTAGTTTGGTTTCTTATGTTTATGTGTTTGCAACAATTAGTTATGGTATTGTGAATTAGTAAAGAAATTTGATAATTTGGTTTTTAATGTGTATTTTAAAGGATTAGTTCTGCTATTAGGCTAAGTTATCGATCTAACCGAACTTAATTACACAAAAAAAATTGAGATACAATAAGGTAGTTCGGTTATTAGGCCAAAAATCATAAGCAACCGAACTTTGTAGTCCCAAAGATCGATTAGCAGACAAATTATAGGTATAACCGAACTTAACAAACAAACAAAAAATCAGAAGTTGTAGAGACGTATTCGGCTACCTAGTAAAAAATGACAGGTAACCGAAATTAAAACTCAACAATTTTATTTGGGTCCGTCTTGTTAGTTCGGCTACCTGTATAAATTTTTCAATTAACCAAACTTAATGCTTCCAAAACCAGGGAGAGTGTACTGGGTGTTCAGCTACCTATAAATATTTGGCAAGCAACCGAACTGCATGCTTCCAAAACCAGTCATAATGTACTAACAAATTTCAGTTACTCGAGCAATTTTAGCAGTAACCGAACTTTGTGGGTAGTCTTTAATAGTTAAGTTCGGTGACACGAAAAATCACACGGAAAATCGAACTTTAGCCGCATTGCACGTTATTTCATCTCCCGGACCTACCTTCTTTTGAACTGCGTAGCCTTTATCTTGAGCCAAAAAAAATAATAAAAAATTATTGTATCACTTGTCTATCCTTCCATTCATTCCTTTTAATTGTCTAAATTTCATTTTAAATGGTGGACAAGGATGATACGTTATCCTTGTTATCATCCTTTAGTAAGCGAAGCATATTAAGTGGTGCAATACCCATTTTCCTAAATTTAGCTTTTTTCTCCATTTCTTGAGGTGTGATCCATTGAATGTCCTTCACGATGTTCCGGACGAGGGTGGTTATGACGACCTTCCACATCATCCTTAGAGAGAACCCATCCCTTCATTTTTTTTTTGCACTTTATAAATACTAGCTTGAACGGACATTTAATTTTCTTTAAGCACGTTGTGTTCTTCCTCGTCGTCTTTCCTTTATACACATAACCCTTCCTCTTTTGACAAACATCGGGATCTCCACTTCTCTCATAAACCATTTCAAAACGAGTTTTGCTTTCTTTTCCATTCAAAACTAATACGCACATGTCTTTCTTAGCATGTTTTCTAGCCTAATTCTTCGCATCAATAGGTAAGTCAAATACCAACTCATTAACATAGTGATGGGATGTATCTTCGAACAACATATCAACTGGAGAAGGTTGATCATCCATTGGTATAGGTTGGCATTCAATCTACAAGAAATGGAACAACATCAATTGCAATCACAAATAAGTTCGGGAAGAAGATAATTTTATCGAAATAACCAAACACCGAGTTCGGTTGGTAAAGTAGTTTTGCGAACCAACCGAAGTTAACGGTTTTTTTTAAAATAATTTGGTACGTGAAGTTCGGCTGGCAAATTGGTTGGGTTGAAGTTTGCGAACTAACCGAACTTCTAACACTTGGTATAATCTTTTTTTTTACGTAACGTTCATCTAGATAATTGGTTGGGTTGAATTTTGCGAACCAACCGAACTTCTAGCCCATAAAGTTCGGCAACATTGCGGGCAAACCGAACATAACTATGTAGATCCTATAAAAAAAGTTCGGCAACATTTGTGTTCACCGAACCACCAAAATCTCCATTAAAAGCGACTTCGTCTACCTGCGTCTTTGGAAAAAGTAACCGAAGCTACACTTCCAACCGTGTTCGTCTACATGTTCTTCACATATGGTAACCGAACTACCTAAACCTAGCCGAAATCTACTTTAAAATTTTACACTTTTATGAATATTTGGACCAATTCAACCAACATTATCTAAGTTTGAAGCATACCTGGGTACCCAAATACTCTTCCTCCAGTTGTGGTTGATAAAATCCATCATTTTCATCTTGAGATTGAGTTTGGGGAAGAATACATTCACCATCTAACAAATAACTCATATCCGGATCGTTTTGAAGATTAGCGAATAATCTAGGAGAGGAATGAGATGAAGATTCAGATGAGCTATCATCACTTGAATCACTCAACTCAAGATGAGTAAACTCAAAAAAAATGTTTCTTTTCCATGTTCTTCTTCTCCATCTTCTCCCTCTTTACTTTGTTTTTGCTCTTAAAACAAAACTCATCCTATCAATCCATCTGATTTACTTAACTTAACTAATCATAACACTAACCAATAATTACACTAACTAATCATTAAACAAAATTAATCAGAAGGGAAATCTTGGTATTTTTATAAATATTTGGATAAAGGGTAACTCAGTTTTACTTCAAATATCTTTTTAAAAAAAAAAACAATGGTCCCAAAAAAAATTAGTGGTGCCCAAAAAATCGTTCTTTCAGATAGTTACATCCACTGTATAAACAAAATTTGGCTTCTGGCGTGCAGAACTAGTCATAAAAACCTAAGGTGACCAAACTTGTGGTACAAAAACCCCATTCAAATGTTGGGATCCATCAAAACTCCATCTTAAACAAAATTGATACAAAAACCCAAAATTTCAAAATTGGTTTCATCAAATTCTTTGAGGTTGTTGTGTTACTTTTGTTTTGATGGGGTTTTTGCGTTAATTTTGTTTTGATGGGTTTTTTGTGGATGAATAATGACATCTTTGGGGTTATAACTCGCGGACCGTTTGGCGTGACCATTATAAAGACATGGGCTTGGTCTCCATTCCTAAGACAATGTTGTTTGTCAGCTGTAGGGGACCGACAGTTACAATTAGTTCCTTAACTTTCTTTCTAGGTACACCGGTTTTCTCAGTCTCTGTGAAACGTTTGAAGCCAGGTTTTCTCCCTACTCCTGGTTACACTTGCTCAGTTGTAAACCTAGCCTGAATCACCAATTTAATTGGTTATTCAAGATATCAATTTAACTTCAAAATCCCCAAACATGATGAATACACGAATGAATTGGAAGTTTAGGAGTAAGATCAGAGATAGATTCGTCTCTGGGTTTTCATTAATTTCCAGAAACATTTCTTTTGTTTCAAATACAAGTGTAGCGGACATGGCAGCTAAAGATGATGAGCTCAGAGTTTTTATAGTTTCTGGAGAAGTTTCAGGAGATACTATTGGTTCTCGCCTTATGTCTTCTCTCAAAACACTCTCTCCTTCGCCTCTCCGTTTTGCTGGTGTTGGAGGGTAACCTAGAACTTTCAACTTGACTTATTTACTCCCTTATAATCTCTGAAATTTAAGTTTTTCTGCGAGTTCATTTGATTTCAGAAAAACTATTATTGATTCAGGTCATTGATGTCTAAAGAGGGGTTGAAATCTTTGTTTCCAATGGAAGATATAGCTGTAATGGGCATTTGGGAATTGTTACCACATTTAAATAAAATTAGGGTGAGACTGAAATATGATATTGCTTTCTGTACTTGCCAAGGTTTCAAACTAATGTCTTTCGCCTCCATAAGGAGGTTACTTTTTTCATCGGATGAAAGGAATTGACTCTAATTAGGGTTCATCTACTGGAATCTGGAAGAACAGGGTAGGTTGAAGGATGCAACAGATGCAGCCGTTTCTTTTCAACCTCATGTTGTCGTAACTGTCGACTCCAAAGGCTTCTCATTTCGTCTCCTAAAGCAATTGCACGGTAATGTCAGCGAGAACCACCTCTAACTTGAAGGTGCTTAGACTTCGATTTTGCAAATTTCTTTTACACGAGTACTGACGGAAGACAACAAAATCTTGTGTGCAGCTAAATTTAATCAGCAAGGTCTGGATAGACCATTACACATCCATTATGTAGCTCCATCGTTCTGGGCTTGGAAAGGTGGTGAAGCAAGACTGAAAGGGCTTGCAGAGTTTGTAGACCATGTAATGTGTATTCTTCCGTTCGAGGAAGAAGTTTGCAGATTAAATGGACTTGATGCAACCTTTGTCGGCCATCCCATAGTGGAAGATGCATTATGCTCGACTTCGGTATGAATCACTTTTTCTCAAAGATTTTGTTGACAGATGAACACTCCCCATCAAGTACTTTGGTCTGTCAATTTCTAATGGTTCCCCCGCACAATAGTTTATCTCACTCAACTAATGGAAGTAACTAACTTTTCAGAAGTGTCTTGTTATATAGGGATGTGATACCCCATCAAATGAATGGAAGATGCAAGGTGATGCTGAAGGCTTTCGAAGGAAATATGGATTATCTTCAGGTAATAATGTATATATGTTATGAAGATACAGGAGTTATTGTACATCTATGATTCTAACCTTACAAAACAATTTACCTGTAAATGATAAATCCAACTTTTTCTGACGTGTTTGTTGGTTATTCAAAGGAGCCACAATCATTTCTGTGCTTCCTGGAAGCAGATTACAAGAGGTTTCTCGTATGATGCCTATATTCTCTGACACTATGGAGCTAGTTAAGGACTCCTTCCCTGAGCTTATGACAGTTATTCCAGTCGCACCACATCAGCAAGTTGAGGAGTACATAAGTGCTGCCATCAAGACATGGCCTGTTTCCACCATTCTGATATCCGGGGGTTCGGCGCAGTTGAAATATGATGCATTCAGTGTAAGTCTGCTCGAAAAATGGTTTGGTTCAATTGGTTAAAACTTTTATACTATGCATCATATGATTCTTACGAGGTGGATTAAAATTGTTGCAGGCAAGTACTGCTGCATTAAGTACCTCCGGCACTGCCGCTCTGGAGTTACAACTTGCTGGGTTACCCTGTGTTGTTGCCTATCGAGCTCATTTACTAACGGAATGGTTCATCTGGTACAAAGCAATCTTACCCTACATTTCCCTCCCTAATATTTTGTTGAACTCTTCTATTATTCCTGAAGCCCTCTTTCATCAATGCACGCCTACTAATGTCGCTGCATTTCTCAAGTAAGTTTGCCTTGCAATCTTCTCTTGATAAAGTATCTGATTTAAATATGCAAGTGCATTGAGATTGCCAATGTGGGTTTACTTCACTGCAGGCAAGTGATTAATGTAGAAGCCATGCGCGAAAAGCAGATACTTGCTGCTGAAAAGGTTCTTAGACTACTATATGCTCGAAGAAGAAATTTAGGTCCAGAAGAAGTGACAACAAAATTTGATTATTACACCCCAAGTATGACTGCAGCATCGACCATATTGTTCTCCGCAAAAAGGAGCAGATCATAAAATGTAAATCTGAATTCCCTTTTGTGGTTCTAAGATTGACGCAATAAGATAAACCTATTATACGTCCTCAAATCCAAAGGATGGATAGGATATACTCTGAATAATACTTAAAAAGCTATAAAAGGGTATCGGAAACTTTAATATCATTGTGAATCAAGATTTCACGAAGAACTCCCTAGTTTTGTTTTGATCCATGATTCCAAGGATTGCAGCTCGTCATTGCTAATTGAATGGCCAAGACCAGGGTAAGCCTACAAGTAACATATACATAAGCCCTGGCATGTTAAATCAAACCGAATGGAATATATGCGGCATATCTTACCTTAAATTCGCAGCTTATGCCATTTTGTTCAAGGAATGGAGGGCCAGCTTGTCCAGCTTCGAATAACACTGTTCCATCGGCGAGACCATGGGACCATATAATAGGTGTCTGCGCATATATTTAAATCTCAGACCACCAACTCGTGTGATTTATTACAAAAGCTAATTCAAGCGAAAAGATAAAGATAAAATCTTAAATCGAACAACCATCCGTAGAATCATTACAAGCAGGACAGCTGAAGCCTTCAACTGCGTTACAAGATAAGTACCTTCTTCGCACTTGGTGAGAAGCGTTCAACGACAGACGAACCAAAAGGTACCCATCCACTGAAGATAGCACCTCCACCTAGAGTTTTTGGGTACAGTAATACACTAGCTAAAGTCAAAGCACCTGCCACGTGATGTAGCTAGTAAGAACCACATTTTAGGGAGAAAGTATAAGAATGTAGCTGTTCTTTAAGATCAAAGTTTATACCCCCTTGGCTAAATCCACAAATGAATATGTTCTCAGAATTTGTGCCAGCAGCAACCTCCTTATCTATAATTGCGTGCACTTTTTGAACTGCTTTTAGCACTCCACTATCATCTTTTGGAGATGTCTGGTGCAGCAAAAGCATTAAGATTGGCATTATTTTAGTTGATTGAAGCAACTAATCATCTTATCGGAGGATATTGTCCAAATAAAAGTCAAAACACAAAGATATCAAAAATAGTTGTAAGGAATAGCTTACAGCAGTGATTGGTATCTCATGGATGTCAAACCAAGATGGCATTACAGCACCATCTACAAAAAAGAAGCACATAAAGAATTATACATTCTGTGATAGCAGAATTAGGAAATGACGTAGGTTTCTCTTTATGAACTCAGAATTTTCTCACACAGCTTTGGTTAATATGCTTGATAGATATCATAAGAAATCTAGTACAACGCAAATGTAGGTACATCAGTGCTTCAATTCCCCTCTCTGAAACTCACTATTGTATTCTAAGCCAACCAAAATTGCTTTCTAGCAAATGCTGATCCTCTTTTCATACCCAAGATTATGTTAAACTTAATCAGCCCTACCAAAATTAAAAATGAATGATTCTGCCGCAATTAGAATCAAACGAGATCATTTCTTCCCCTAGATTCTAACTAGAATCAAACTGCCACATTTCAAATCAAAACTTCAAATACGACTAACAGTTATAGGAACCCTAATAACCCATTTATTGAATTAATTAAGGTAGAAAGAAATCGACAAATTGAATAAATGAAATTACTAAAACCGAACCTTAATCCAAAATCAAATCTTCGTGGGGAAACAAACAACCAAGTAAGAGGAATACCCAGCACTCAAATTCCACATTTACAAATTCACTAAGTAAAAAAAAAAGAACAAAGGCTTGATGGAAATTAGTCGAAGTCTTACTGTTACAGGAAACAGGATTCGGAGAAGCAGAAGGAAACAACCACTTGGTATTTCTGAATTTTGGAGAAGTAAAGAATGTTCTGATGGGTTCATTCGCAGGACCTGAATCACCTAATCCGTGAAGCCATAAAACAAAGCTTCGAGCCATAGTAGTCGTGGTATTTTCTTGTTGAATCTTCAACGGAGATGATGACGGCGGTGACGATGAAAGTAATGATGGTGATGGTTGGAAGTAGACGATGAAGAGAGAAGTAATTGTGAATGTAATGGTGAGAAGAAAAAATGGTTTCAGAAACTGAAATAATATATTTCTCATGACTCATTCGTGAACGAACTAAAAACTCAATACCATCCCTACTTCAAAATAAAAATAGCACCAGAGCTGATTACCCTCCTTTTTATTAGTTTGGTTACCGTAACCTCGCGCTCTCATTGGCTAATTGAGAAACCATTCGTATTCGTCCGATGAAATTTCGTTAGATATGGTGCGTTGATCTGACAATGTGCGGTGTAGATTGGATGGATTAGTGGGACACACGCGACGGACGACCCCCATTATTTAGAAAAAATTGTTATATTAATTTCGCATATTTATTGTGAAAATCCAGAAAATAAAGAAAACTACTATATTAATTTTGGATATTTATGATTAAAATAAAAAAATCAATTCAACATATTTATGAAATAAAATAATCAATAACCTAAACACCCAACCACATCTCTCACACCACGTCGAGAGTTGCAAAAACCTCCCCTCCCATTGGCCAGTCAACGAAACCCTCGCTTCTGATTGGCAAAAATCAAAGTTAGCCCTCTTACATTTCGTGGCCGTTAATTTTTAATAGAATATGAAATATGGACCTTCGGATTAGCTGCAAAATCTACAAATATCTTTTGGGGAGGGCTCTGACGATTTTTTTTATGGGAAGAAAAATGAGAATTTCCACAATATTTAGAAGGTTTAATATTCGCGAATCTATGCACAACAATATTTTTGGAGATTCTTTTTATTATTTTCTCTAGGATTTAAATCCAGATACTTTAGAATATTTTCATTACTATATTTTTAGTTGAAAAATATGAGAACTTCCGGAAATATGTTTTGGCAGGCATATTTAGTGATTCTTTCATTGGCAGGTAATGCTAAATTTGGCAAACGAGTAATTATTTTATTCACAAATGCTATATATAACGTATGCCAAAATATCTACCAAAATCTTTTAGAAAAAACGATTTTTATTTTATATTTTGGAAATTAAAATAATTTTTTTCGGATTAAGGAAATATTGGATATTTTTCCTTAATTATAGTTAATTTTTTATTTTATTAATAAATGTTAAGATCTCATCTTATCTTGGTACATACATATATATATATATATATATGGACCGTGTTCAATAGATATGGTAAGCATCTACGTTACTTTAGAGTCTTATATTTGATCTTGGTGTCCAATCGAAATGGTAAGCATCTACGGTATTTTAGGAGTCTTAGATTTGTTTCCCAAAGTAAATGCAGAGGGTTAAAGAATGGTTTGGTAGATTTCTATTTGAACGTTTTCTTCTTACCTTAGCACCTGTTTCTCCATAAATAGAAAAAATTCAGGGAAATTTCGTAGTCACAGAGTTACAGGGCTATATAAAGTTAGGTATATTTTCAGAAACAAAACTCAGAGCGGTTGATTCATTGGAAACTTATGCCAAATTTAGAGAAAGAGTCTGAGGATTTTAGTGGTGACAAAGCTATGGAGGTGTATATAAACATTGTTTGCACGTTGTTTCTTTCTTCTAGGTCTAGGGTTTTCTTTATTTTTTTCTCTCATTGTTTGAGTTTCTGTTGACCGATTTGTTTTTTTGTTGTTGTTTAGCTGGTATGCTCGAACGTGCTCTATCATATTCCGGTCATGTTGATACTTAAATAATACGAAGTCGAGAAACGTAGTCAAGTGGGTGTATTTCGAAATTTGTGAAGTCTCTAATGAGAGAAGTTGGGGTTAGTATTTTCTGTATACTTTGAGTTTTTAAAAGCACAGTCCCAGCATCCATGACTTTGAAAGGTTAAATAACCTTTTAAGAATTCACCCACGAACAATGCTTTTTTGTTTTGAATCTGATTTTGTTTTTTCTTTCGCTTGATGCTTCATGGTGGTCTAATTTATTATCCTTTATTGAAAAATAGATTAAGAAAGGCACGGTTACAGAATTCATTAGAGCAACACATGCCTCTAAAGCTGCAGGTTAGGCACCATGAGAAAACTGGAAATATGCAAGTATCTGTAGGTATTAAAAAAATTATTCGATTATGTCATTTGAAAAAGGTTTATGATAATATTTTCCCCCGCTAATCTAAACCATCTTCTCCATAAGGCATTAATATGACTAATATACATGTTTGTGTGCAGTAGAGACAAATAGGTGGTTTAACGGGTTTGCAAGAGGAAATCTACTTTTCTATATCTAGTTTTCTATGTCTCAACCCATTGTCATGCCTGATATGGCAAACAGTGAAGGTATTTGAGTACAATAGTTATATTTCTGTATGTATAATTTATTTGTATTTGGTTTGTTTGTGCAATTTTAGGTTGGTACATGAAATTCAAGTATTTAGAGAAAATTAAAGTAAATCTTACAGTTGTATACAATCGCGTCTTTCAAAGGTAAGATGGTTTTTTGTATTATGCCAGTCTTGACCCATGTTTTATTTATAAGGTTCTTTTTTCATGCATCTGACTGTGTAAATAAAACAAAATAAAATTGTTATTTCCACGAAGGAAAACAAAGGTGTTCCATATACTTGCAATCTCTTCATGTGCACAACTAGGAACAAGCTTTAACGAACAAAGGCTAAAAAGATGCTACCGGTTTGGCAGTTTCTTTAGGTATTCCTAGAAAATCATCTCAACGTATCTTCTACCAATCATAACTTAAAAAGGTTGAACTACAATTTACATGACTCTGTTTGATTTATAGTTTAATAATGGGAGACGTCTCAATTTAAACAGTGAAATCCTCAAGTACATGTTAATCCATTAGAGCTGGTAACTTCGGAAGAAGCAAGGATAAGCATATGGGTGTTATATTGGAAAAGAAAAATTAGAGAACACGGGGAATGCAACAATGGGTTTGATATCGGAGACAAGGGTATATATATATATATATATATATGTATAATCCCTCAATGTACGTTCATGGAGATTTATATTTTGGTTTGGATATTAACTCAACCATATTGTTGATTCAAAGTCCATGCATCAGGAAAAAATAGGACTACATTGGCTGACCACATTGAGCCATTAGAGCCAGTAACTCCAGAAGAAGCAACGGTGAATCGTTTCCAACGTATGGTTGTGATATTGGAGAGGAAAAATAAGAAAAGACAAGGAGTACATCTCTCTCAACTCGGATGCAATTGTGTGTATATATGTGCACGGATATGTAAATCTTACTTTTAATTTTATTTCATGTCCATTTTTATTTTATGACCATACGAACTAAGAGGTAATATTATATTTGGCCAACCCCCATCTTATGATGCACTGGGATAATAATCCGTGATAGTTTATCGAAAGGAATCTTCAAGAATAAGTGTTCTTGGGTTAAAAAAATTTCAAAAACATATCATATAAATCATTGCTTCCTTGGAAGGAATTTTTTTGGCTATAATGATTTGCATATAAAAGAGAACATATTCCTCTGAAGTTAACATTCCGATAATTTCGTGTGGCATAGGTTAGTCCAATATAATGAGACGCGGGTATATGATCTTGATTTGATATAGCAAGTTGGGATTTGTTAATAGATTTTCTAATGCGCAGGAACTGCAATCTATTATCATATCCCACAATTTGAAGAAGCAGAAAAAAAGGGAGGGGATTTATAGCTTCTTACTAAATCTCTCTTCTCCATTAAAAAATAAAAAAAATCTGGCAAAAAAATTTGCAGGAGGACGATTTAACGACGATCAAGATAAACATTATTCGCCTACTAAAGATCACATACTTCCCTCCATGAACTGAAAATTCATAAAGCTTTTATTAAGTGCATCATATTAACTATAGAAAGTAAGAAATCAATATAGAGAAATAACAGTAAAAAGGTTAAGTGCATCATTCAAAAAATCAATAGAAAGAAAATGACTTCGCAGACATTGAAGCAAAGCATCACAAGAAAGAAAAATATGAGCATCATACATCAGCCAAGTTATGCACTACCCACAAAACTCAACAAATTCACTCTAAAGAGGATGGCTGAAAAGCAGATACGCATGGGTTAAAAAGATACAAACAACATGAAAATTAGGTGAAACTGAGAGGTGCTATGAGAAAATGCATTCATTTCATTCACAAGGTAGTTAAATCGACAAGAAAAGAAGAAAAATAGGCTTATGAGCGACGGTTGGATGACTAAATCTTTGGCCTGACTCCTACTATCACCCACACCGATGTGTCATCGACATCTCAAAGATATGAAAACAAGTTTCCCTTCATATTGGAGTAAAATACTAAGACACATATGACAAACCATCTTCCAATTTTAATGTCGGGAAGAAAAATAAATTAGATATGAAAACAAGTTGCCCTTTAGATTGGAGTAAAATACTAAGACACACATGACAAACCATCTGCCAATTTTAATGCTGGAAAGCAAAATAATTTGTCCATGCCCCTAAATCCCTGGCATTTCAGTATCATTTATGTACCGTCCTAAAGCCCATGTTGTCAACCTATAATATATGGGATTATCATACGTTTCAAGGCTAAAATATATGTACTCAAAATTGTTCACCTTAAAATGCATGATATCATTTTATAATTCACGGCTACTACCTAAAATCTAATTCAATGAAATTTAGTTTAAGTATTTACTTATAATACACGGGTACCCAACTCTCACCTTTTAATGCATGGATCAAGAAATAATTTGTAGGTAAACACATATTTATCAAAATCATTCACCCATTTAATTATTTTTCAGCGTTTACTCCGCTGATGAACGACCTAGACAAATTTATCAAAATCATTCACAATTTACTCCACTGATGAACGACCTAGACAGATCTATGACAGTGTTTAATTATGCGATGGATGAGAGAAAACGACTAATAAATTACATTGTTGAGCATTCGTATTTAAGCATTTCATTTTAAAATGCAACATAACAAATTAATCAGATAATTTCGAGGTATTAATCATAAGAGATCTTCTGAGAAACTTGAAGGTGGGGCCTATTCGGAAAATGAGTGTAAATGAAGTGCAGTTATAGGTATTTTGTATTTCATGTTTTACTGTAAAATTAGCATTTTTGTTTTGTTTTGTTCTTTTATAGTCTTATTATGAATGAGAAGATTTACTATATCTTACTACTACTCAAGCGTAATTACAACTGGAATTTTATTTTTATAATCATTATATTATTACTCATAAAAATATTCCCACACTATGTTGAATATCTAAAAGTATAACACTTTTTTATCAATAAAAAAGTAATATGTTAATCAAGAAATATTTTGAATGTTCCAAAGACATCTAGGCGACAGGAGATTTATCAATCCAAAAACACTATGTTAATCAAGACCTATGGTGTTACTTTGTTGATTTAGTAACATACTACTATGATTGTTCCGGAAATAGGTAGTGAAATTTTCTTATGATATTAGTTCTTCTGTTTATCTGCTGATATGGATGAATTTTTCAGGTCTTTCATGAATCACTCCATGAAACATTCAGATTGTATGAGAGAAACCGGTCATGATGTTTACTTAGTTTCTCTTGATTTGCTTGCCAATAGCTAATCGTAGTTCTATTTTTTGCAAGATTATACTCAAAGACGAAATTCTTTTCTGTCACTCGGTTACACCATATGAGATGTGAAGTTTGCATCCAATACCATTGTAGTTTACTGGTGATGATGGTTGACATTGCAAAAATAACAAGAAACTTATTGTACTAAGGTAGCCATTGTTGTCTTGCCGGGAGGAATTAGTATACATTATCCAAGGACTGTAACAGACTATATCCTAAAAATAAATTGGAAATTTACATGGTATAGTCCTATTTATATATATTTGGTTAATATACAATTAATTTACAGGGAGGCAGAGGTTTTCTTCGTGTTCTCTGCAAGAGAAGAACTAGATGGGTGAGGTAAATGAGATTTTTCAAAGATCTTAGCGTGATGTGCACGAGCAAGGTGCCTTCATAGGTAACTCACTTCCCTCCCTCGAGATCATACTAGCTCTAAAACGATAGTTATATATCTTTACACCTCTATGTCTGATGCCATTGTTTGCCTTTCAGATGACATTGAATGTTTGGAGCTCATATATGGTAACCCAACAGGTAAAGCCTCAACTTGCGAAATCTATGAAAGCCCAAAAAAAAAAAAAATCATCCCTGATAAGCTTATGGCAGTTTTTTATTTATTTTAATTATCTTAATCTTGCGCCTCTACATACTGACTTGACGTTCCTGCAAATGTTTTAGACGTGCTTGATATTATGGATTTTTGGGGTTATTCTTCCCATTGCGATAATTGTCCTGGAAACTTAAGTAGAGGAAACTTGGCATCTCGATTGACTCTCTTGAGAAAGCCTCAAATCAGAAACCTAAATGATCTTTGGAAGCCTTTTTCCAGATTAATTTTTTGTAGAAGTTATTATATATGCACATACCATCAAATTGACTTCACTCAACCTAATATTGGTGCTTATTCTTTTTTGGGCCCAAATTTTGTCAGGTTAGGTTTATCTATCTAGGGGTTTGAAACTTTAACATGTGGATATAGGTGCATGATATTGTGCATTGGTTGAATATTTCTTCTTCTCGATAAAATTAATCTTAAATCAGTATTTTACTAATGTTGTCAAGGATAGGTGAGCTAAGTTCCTAACTAGCAATCAACCTATTAGATATTCAGATTTCTATTTTATGTTCATTGCTCTCAATAATACATCACTTTAACCTA
The DNA here is from genome assembly GCA_023529315.1 of Papaver bracteatum. Taxonomy (NCBI): domain Eukaryota; kingdom Viridiplantae; phylum Streptophyta; class Magnoliopsida; order Ranunculales; family Papaveraceae; genus Papaver; species Papaver bracteatum. The sequence continues at coordinate 286,739 of JAJJWX010000168.1, forward strand.
TTGATGATGGTTTATACTTCATGGTAAGCAATGATTGTTATATCCATGTAATTGATTGACTCATTTTTTGTTTTTGCTTTTTTTTTTGTGTAATTTTACTTTTTGGTCAAGGTATTAAATAAGCCAACTTCTGGAAGTGTACGCAGCAGTAACATATTAAGGTTTGGGGCCTGGAGGAACCATGAGTATCCACTGAAATAATATTTCAGGTCGAGTTATGTAGATGTCAAATGACGGGTGTCCATGATTTCTTTATAATATTAACTTTTAGCCCCGCGACTTTTTTATAACAAATATGTTCAACCATATCACTTCGACTATGAAGAGGCCGTAGTGCTGAAATACTTAGAAAATACGAAAGATTCGTAACCGAAGCCTACATAAAGCCCATGTTAACTTATGAAAGAGAGTATGGGACATCGAAAGTTTATTGTACTTAATAAGTTATGAAAAAGAGTCTGGGACATCGAAAGTTTATTGTACTTAATAAGTCAGCAAATTATAGATACACTAATTGATTGTACTCATATTAATAATCTCAATTAAATGGTTTTGTCACATAACAACCTATGTTTTTTTTATGGAATTGACATGGTTTTCCTTGATTTTAATATTTTTGTTTTGTGCAGACAATGTTATACTTATACTAAATCAGTTGAGACAATCATATTGTCAAGTTCTGCTGATTCCCTAAGTTACGCTTAGTTGAATATATTAGTAAGAAAAGAACTCATCACTAATTCATATTAATTTTGATATATTTTTCTTTCCCGTTCCTTCTCCCATGAAGGCAACTATCTTCAAGATTTTTGCAGAAGGCATAGTCGAAGCTGAAAATGACTAAGGGTTTTTTAATAGGAAAATATCTTCAAGGTTCTTTAATCAACCGCATTTCCAAGGCATACCTATTGCTGCAGAAGAAATGCCTATTCATCAAAAGGTTGCACAAACATATTGATTCTGATTGGTTTCATTGATATAGCCTTAAACTTGCTCGGTATGGTCTTAGCAAATGATAAAATTAAGGTTCATAAAACTTTAAAAAAAAAAGATTATTATATAAAACTAAAAGCATAAATTGCACCGGTCATGTCCTAACTTACATTCACCCACTTCTCTTTGAAAAGCTTAAATATCACAAAGTTTTTAAGTAGTCAGATCGGTTGTAATATTCTCTTTTTGTCAACTTCAATGTTTTTGGAACGTATAATCAGGGCCGTCTTAGGGGCAAGGCGACCTAGGCGGCCGCCTAGGGGCCCAAATTTTTTTTTTTAAAGCTAATAAATTAATTGTAACAGTTATTAGTATTACGAAAATATTTTGTAACAACAATATAAATGTAACAGTTATGATTGTTACAAAATTTTCTGTATCAGTTATAAATATCACTAACAACCAACTTTTGGGGCTTATTTTATGCCAAATAGCAAGCTTACAAACAAAAATCTAGCTTAAAAAATCTGGAAAAAATTTCGCGGCCTTCGACCGCATAATTGGATCCAAATTATCACTTTAAATACATAATTTCTCTCCCCCAAACTGAAATTCTAACTTCACTTTTGATCTAGTAACAATAAACAAAAGCCCCATATATCACGCTCGCATAGGGCACCAAAAACTGTAAGACTTCCCTGCATATAATTGGATATTTTTTTCCGCTTGACTGGCAAGTGTTGTAGAGTCTAGAAGATTTGCTCTCAAGGTAAATGAGTTTCTGAAAAATCAGAAAACAATGAAGAGGGTACCAAGATATCAAACTCACGCATATGGGTGAGAAGGAAAATCTGAAAACAATGGAGATCATGAACAAGGTTTGTAAGCCTAAAAAATTACCGATTGTTTACCGATATTTTATCATTTGTTTTTTTTTTATGATTCATCGTTGGTTTTTAATTGAAGATTAAAAAGATATCAATTCCTGGATAATGCAATTTTTAAAAGTGAAAGTATCACCTGATTTGGTTGTCTATCGAAGGTGAGGCTTTCTCTGCCCATACATGTTATTTGTTTGTTCTTAATGAAAACTGTCTTTCCCAAACAAAAACAAAAATATCTCAATTCCTTCCTATGAATATTAGTATGCTTAAATCAGACTAACAGGTTCGGGATTGAAGGTGTGAGTGATTATCGTGTGATGTTAGCACTATGTGGGATTTACACTTCTAAGAATACTTCTTAATGTTTGTGGAATTTATGAATTATGGAGCCTCTATTTTCTATTATTGATGATGCAAAGTTAAACTTTCCTAAATATAGTTTGATTACCAGAGTTGAGATAGATTTTTTAATTCAAAGATCAATTATTATACATCCAATTAGCGCATTGTACTTAATGAGAGGAACTAATTAGTTGGGATTCTTTTGATTTGATGATTTTTGAAATGAAGATGCAATATGACAGCGAGTGCTATCCCTCATGATGGATATAACTTATTTTTGTAGCTTTATTAATACTTCTTCTCTTCTAAATTTTGATTGTTTACACCTAGACTGCCAGTTCTTGGAGAACCTAATGATATTAGTAAAGACCATTCAGTAGCTTCACAGTAACGGTTATACTGAATTTATTAAGTTATCGAGGTAGGTACTTCCTAAATTTTTATGCTGAATTATTTATCGAATAAAGGTTATGTATACCTAGATATGCGCTAAAACAATTTTTCTTTCATAATCACGCCATTTAAGTGTTACTTATTTACAGGGAATAGACGATCAAGCTGAAGCTGATATTATATTTTCTGTTACATTGATGGCTTGACTGTCTTTGTTAGGTGATGCCACCAGAGAGTTCATTGGAGTTTAAACTTCTGCTGGGATGGATTAATGTTAAAGAATAAAGAATAAAATTTTGGTGAGGTGAAGTTGCAGTATTACCATATGAGTAGAAATGCAAGCGTTTGCATTTAAGTAAGTTTGCATGTTGGAGTTAATTGGTTGGAAATTACTTTATTATGACATTCGTTTCTTTAGGATGTCATTTAGAATATGATTAATTTTGCATATTATCTCATCTTTGACCCTTACATAATAATCAAAAGAAGCTTGCATGACTCAAGTTCATTAGAATTTAAGTGTAGAAACACTCCAGTGGATGCTCTGGGTACTTGGAGAGCCTTCACAGTTCCAAAACTCCGTCAAGACTTTGTGAAGCCTTTAATTCTCGGTAAGTTAGCGATGTATTATTTATAAATGCTTGGGATGTATCTAGGACTTAAAAGTTACAACTTCTTTTAATGACGGGTTTCCCTTTACAGTACCTCTTCTGCAAAAACAAATTATGACCTAAAAAGTTGAAACAAATACAGGTTTCAATAATTACTTGAGACAAAATCTAAATATATGGAGCATGTAGTCATGGAGTAAAATTATGTTGATCCCTTACCTTTAGCATCTGTTAAGCTTAATTTGATAGATGAGGTAGAAGTATACATCATATTCAATGATATATTGTGCATGGAAAGATGGCATTTCTTCTTACGTCCAGTGTGTTACTAACCTTTGTATCAAATGGAAGAGGCGATGAAAACATAGAATTTAAAGAAGTTCATATTCCATTTTTTTGTGTTTCTTTTCATTTTCATACTAATGCAAATAATATAAAGAGCATTTTATGTTATAACAAGAGTATAAACGGGAACTCACATAAAGAACACTAGAAAATTGTTATTTTTATTGAACATGAAGTGGATCCTTCTTCTGTAGTCTGAGTCTTTGAGGGACTCAAGACAAATACTCATACAGCTTCCAGCGGGAACACTTCGGATTTGATATAACATTAATGGCTCTTCCTTTATCTTATTCTTTTTTCATCTTTTATTAATCTTGATTATTATTAAATCTACATTGAATTGCTGATGTACGTGTATCCCAAGGATGACAAGGAGCACATAATAGAGCAACTATTGAAGACTCACGTGAGGAAAAGAAGTCCAAACCACAAGAGTATAAACGGGAACTCACATAAAGAACACTAGAAAATTGTTCTTTTTACTGAACATGAAGTTGAGCCTTTATCTATAGTATGAGTCTTTGAGGAACTCAAGACAGATGCTCCTACAACTGCCATCGGGAACACTCTATCTTTGATATAAAATTAATGGCTTTTATTTTATCTTATTCTTTCTTCATCTTTTATTAATCTTGCTTATTATTAAATATCCATTGAATTACATGTGTACGTGTATCCTAAGGAATATAAGGAAAGGGGCACATAATAGAGAAACTGTTGAGGACTCACATGAGGAAAAGAATTTCAAACCATTAGGATTGACTAGGGTGGTGGTGTTACCATCAACACATGATTACGATAGAAAACCCTCCGTGGAATGGAGTAACATAAGCTTTAATTTGTGTTCACTAAATCATCCTTAGGCAACATAAGAAGTTTCCAACTCTTGCTTTAGTCAATGTTGCCTAAGGATGATGAGGATGAAAGGGATTTTAATTTGTAGGTCAGAGCAGGTAACTTAAAAATATGGGAACTCCGCTAAGTTCCAAACTGCAATTTTATGCTTTATCATTCATATTTTTTTAGAATCACCAATAAGTTCTCTTTGAGTTATTATTATGATTATAATTATGATTATGATATGATGCAAGGACTGGGGGTGAACATGCATTTTTGTTTTATATGGATGATGCAGAGGCAGTCTGTTCCCAAAATGTTTGATTTCTACATTATGTTGTTTAGTTAATGGTAGTTTTCTTTGGTGTTATGGGTATGTATGTATCTTAATGCAGGATGTACTTCATTTTAGGAAGCAAGTGGAATTGATTACTAGGGTTGGAGTGTATGATATACCTAAAATTTAAGAGCAGAATCCGCAGAGTGCAAGTGCTTATACCTTTACATATCTTTAACCCATTTTTATTTGGTTATGCAGATTATATCTAAGAATGTAGGCGGTTAAAAGTTCTTTGAAGATGGACAAAATGGTAAAAATCCTCACCTGCTTCATACTTTGCGTTTTAATGATGCAAAAGTACGACTTTTCATACTTTGGTTTAATTTATTATTTTTATTAGTAATTCTTTGATTAGTAAGAAATCAAATTGTCGTCTTAGCTCAACTGGTAGAGCACAAGGTTTTCATCCATGTAGATATAGGTTCGACTCTCAGATGACACAATAATATTGTTGACTTGAAACTTATTATATTTCAGCACCGGTAAATTACATATCCCTGCAATAAGTATTTTAAGAGCGTTCTACCTATTTTATGTTTTATGTGCCTATTTTTCATATTTGGTTTCTATTTTATATTCGGTTTGCGACATTAACACCCCACACTTTTGAGAGTCAGTATTACACCTCGCAGTTTTGACAAGCCATGAGACTATGCAGCTTGAGAGAGGTATTTCACGATAAAGAGAATAGCGAATAGCCATCTTTTGTAGCTAATTCAGTGCTGGAGTTGAAGCATGTTGTTTAAGGTCGGTGATGGAGTAAGCATTGATAATTGCCGATGCAAGTAGGGTTTGTAATCAATCTTATATAGTCTGTAGATAAGTTAAGGTTTAAAATTAATGTTATTCTCGGTTCTTAGACTGACATAAAAAAATAACTTATGTTGAGCTACTTCTACAAATATTATCTTTACTTTCCATTAACGGCTAGGGTACGTAAAATGGATGTGGATGGTTGAGGCCAAAGGTTATTAATGTCAAGACGTGGTATTTCTTAATTTAAAATTGAAAATCTAATTCGCAAATAGATAATGTGAAGGCATATGATTGAATATGGTGTTTCACCCAGCCTAATAAATTATGAAAAAAATATTAATTCGTAATTTTCACGTAGTTGTTTTCTGTTAGATTTGGAGTACCTGCCTGTTGAGGTAATTTCTTGCAGTTGAGGTGCCCATGGGTATATTGATTCAGGGAGTAATTCATGTTATTCTGATGTGTGGTCTAGGCTTTTTTTATTTTATAATTTATTGTTTCGCAGCGTGGGATATACTTTGAGATATAGTATTCCTATTTTATTTCTTGAAGTGGTTACAAGTTTTAATCAGCACCAGTCGTCGATGCCATTTTGAAGGCATTTCTAACAAGTCTATTTGAATCATATTCGAAACATAAGATTCTGTTTCCATTTTCAGTAGAACCTCCCGTGATTTCATAAAAGGAATTTTAAGCTTTTACACACTTATATTTTTGTTATCATTATTATCAAATTGCTATTAGACTTCATTCCATTTTAATTTTTGATTTCATTTTATTTTAATTCTTTTTGTTGTGTTTCAATTGTATAAATTTTGAAAATTCTAATTCTAATTTTTTGTTGATATATTTATTATTTTTGGCAGTGGATGCCTGCTGGTTTTTCTTTATATAGTAACTATGATTATGCTTAAGTCACTAAAGGAGTTACAGGCGTTGTTTGCAATGATTATCTGTATGTAGATGTAAATTTGTGTTGGGAAGGTAACGAGTCATTAATTGATTGGTTAAAAATGGTTATCATGTTCATACTGTGATTGTACTCACCACATGCCTCATCTATTTGATTATCCCAAATGCCTATATTAGATAATGTGATTGTCCATTCACTTCGAACAACAAGGTAATATTAATCATCCATTCATGCTTACTTATTTTTTTCATATTTTAGTGTTTTTCCAAAGAAAATATAATTCTTGCTCCAATTCAATTTTCTGTTATTTTTATGGTGGTCTTAGAGAGATTTATTTTAGTGGTTAGGTATGGTGGTGACTGTGATTATAGTGTTGCACATGATAGCTACATGTCAAGTTGAATAGGATTATTTTACGGACTGAATGGATCCTTAATTGAGTCAATAACCACGGGTAATCTCATTGGTCCTATGGTGATTTGTTGTCTATTATATATTTTTAAGGCAAATATTCTCTAGGTACTTGAAAATAATTTATTTCTGATTAGGCTAACGTTTACCGATTTTCGGGTTGGCTGCATCATTTGTCATATATGTTATAAAACCCGCTTATTGCAAATCATGTTTAAAACGATGACACAACGGGTTTTACAGTGACCATAGTGGATACAACTTAAACGTAGGATTCAGATTTAAACTATTTTAGCTTGGTGTTCATCGGAATTAACACAAACCAACTGACACTCTTTAAACATGGAGTACATTTTATTTGAGTCCAGTTATGTCCAGTTTTTTTTTTTTTTTTTTTTTTGTCAAACGTATAAGAAAGCAACGATGGTCTCACGCAGTGGTGTTGGAAAGATATTAAGAAATATTGATTTATTGGATGGTAATTATGCATCAATTATATTATGAAGTTTCTAATTTAAGCTTGCCTTTTGTTTCTCATGTTGATTTGGACCAAACCCAACCAATTTACAAGTAATGAGGTCCTTTGTAATTCTTATGCCTTGATGGTTCTTGTTTTGATGGTGATTAATGTGATGGTGATTGATCAACCAACAACATTTGAAATCCTTTTCAGCTTGGCTACAGTTCTACAAAATATAGGATGTGAAAGAAAAATATTTCGAGAAATGTTGTCATTGACTTTTCTAATAGTTTTCGAATTTATACTAAACCTGTTCAATGCTTCCTCGGTTCCTCTCTTCCTATTTAATGATTCATCAGTGATATGAGAGGATGCAAAGATATCTATGGATTTGAAGTGCTTAAAGAAAAGTCAAGGTGGAAGATAACTTTATCTACCAACAACTATGTTGTATTTAACAAACTCTATCGCTAATGACTTGAAATCAAACTTCATTCTTAAAAAAACATACCCCCGAACTGCTCAAACTTAAATGAATTTATTTGTTTACATACAAACATCAATTTAATGATTGTTCTTTTCTTCTTTCAATCAAGAGATTCACGAGTTCGACTTTAAAATTCTCATATATTCATTTATTCAAAGAGTTTTGTGAGAGAATATAACACATACCTCTTCCTAGATCATCGATATCAGCATGCACAACAACTTTCCTTCCAAGAACTGAATGCTTCCAGCTTAGTGGAATCTGCAGGTTCACCCAAGAAAACAAATGAGAAAAAAAACCTCCAACCGGTACAACTATTTGAATCAGAAAAACTTTTCACGGGAATGATAAGGGAATTATGTAACATTGTGTAATAAGGAATAAATTATAATACCTGGGCCACTTTAATAGAAACTTCAACAACCCCTAAAACATTCAAAATTTAAAGAAATTACTCAAAGCAGGAAAAAAAAAAGACAATTCAAATATGTGAAAGGAAAAACCATAAGAGCCGGCAAGTAACTCATTTGAAGCTACATAACCTACATGAAAGTTAACAATTTACAAAACACCACTATGAACTCCTCATTTTCTTATTTACGAAGATAATTTAGCAATTTACAAAGCCTATTAGCGATTTGGCAGGCGAGGATGAAAAAAGGCATATGGAAAACATCGTAAAAATCCAAACTTTTAGAAATTTAATCCCGAAATGGCAACAATGAATCATTCATCTTTAGTTGATATGTTTATATCCAACCCACTTTTGAGTAACATTCCTTTTCTGAATCTCTTCATCAATGGACTCAAGAAGGTTTTTAGACTGTAATGTTAGAAAATGACACAACTAAACTAATCAATAAAATGAAACCAAATACTAATCAGCGTGTGTCATGCCAAGTAAATTAATTCATAACGCTCGAATAAACCATTGACAATTCATAATGCTCGAATAAATCATTGGAAATATTGGACATGTAAATTGGATGTTTTGTACTGCTCATGAATTGAGTTACATAGTGCATATCTCGGGGTTAGCAACGATAACCTGGTATGTCTACCATATGACCATTAACAAAAATATGTCTATAGTTAACTAATTGTCGACCTCCAAGAATGGTCGAAGCCTGACCCAATCGAAAAGGTATGTTACCCAAAAGCATTTCAAGTAATATATTGTAGTAAAACCTGACCAGTTGACCCTTTTACTTTTCCAATAATGAACCACTTTATTGGTTAATCTTAATATATCCCGGTAAAAAAAAAACATGAATCTAGGTTTATCATACCAAATTTCAATCGTCAAATCATTAGATACCTAAAGGGTATCATAGTTTAATATTTCATTAAGAAAGCAATCTAATCAAAGATCATTCAGAAGTAATCTAATGCATTTTGCCACGGGTGCGGGGCGAAGCCCCGCCACATTCACTTGGCTGATCCCATCGTCCCCGGTGCATAGCACGGGTTACATACTAGTTACTACTAGTTTAATTGCAAAAAAAAAAAATTATAGAGAAGGATGACTCAAAATTTTCCTCACTTTGATGACAATACCTAGTGTATCCCCATGAAGGCATGAACCATTCGAGACGAGGCACGTTACTCCCGTACACATCTGTGCTAGGATGGCTATCGTGTAATAATTTTTTTCTTTCTTAAGCCTAGTTTGGCATTGTTGTGAGTTTTACAAAAGTGTTTTTCTGTGATGTTGTGATGTGTGTTGCTGTGCTGTGCTTTAAAAATAAAGTAGTCAGACGTTTGGTAAACTATAATATGTAAAGTGTTGTGGAACCAACAAACTGTAAATTATGTTTGGTAAATTATCATGTTGAAGAGCTTATGATGTGGCTAATGACAAAAATATATCTGGTTTAAAAATTCTTTTTAAATTACATCTTTAATAATATATTTTTTTTATTTTGAATATTATTTAAATAAAAAAAATAAAGATAAAAAAATAATAATATTTTAAGTATTTTTTAAATTTTAAATTTTAAATTTTTACCTTTAAATATTATTATTAATATTTTTTTAATTAATATTTTTTATTTAATATTATTACATGAAACTAGTTGGAAGCCTAACAAGCTAGGCTCCAACGACATACTACTTCATTAATTGAACAGGTTGCTGTGCTAGCCTACCAGCGAGCCTCATGGGTAACCTTGCCAAGGGGAGCCGAAGCGGGAGGGGGGGCGAGATTGTGTCACAAGGGGGGAAAACTAACACTACCTTCCATGTTAATTCCTGCAATATTACATCATTGGGGACTTGAACCTGGGACCTCCTAGAACGCATAAACCTTCAGGAAACGGGGATGACCAGCTGAGCTAGGGCCCGTTCTTATTGTTGTTGTAATATTATTTTGTAAGAAAATTTAATAATATTTGATTAGTGAAATAATTGTAGATAAATAAATATTTAAGGGTAGATTTTGTCTTTTTAATATAATAACAAGGTTAAAATAAAGAATCAATTAATTAAAATTGAGTGGGTCCACAACTTCTGCTTTTAAAAGCTACTTCTGGGTAGCTTTTAAAAGTTGGCCTAAAACAGAAGTGCTTTTGCAGAAAAGCGCTTTGAAAAAAGTTTGTTACAAGTTGGTTACAAAGTGCCTTTGTAGGAAAAAAAAAGCAATCCCAAACGGAGCTTTATTGATGGTTTTTGGACTGCGTCCTTAACCGGGGGAGTTATTTCTAGTAATTACGGGGTTCATCTTCATGGCAAGAGGGAGCATGCCAACCATCATACCACTTGATAGTTGGCATCGTGTAATAAATTATTAGAGTGACAAGCGAAGGTATACACGATTTGTTATCGATAGCCTATCCCTTGGGTAGCAATGTAGCATAGAGCCACAGATCCTAGTTAGTAAGTTCGCGAATTTTATCTGTATAACTATAATTCACAAACGTGTCTGCATAGTCCCAATTCGTCTGTATCATCCGTACGTTTGGAATCCCGATTTAGATTCCTGAATTTTCAGCCTAAAATAAATTATATGCGTATTTATGAATTACTGAATCATACAACCCGTGTAATACTTTGTCACGTCATCACATTATCATTTTGTGTCATGTTCTTGACTTTTAAAATCTTACATACATCGATCTAATCTATATATCACCAGCGTACATGTTATTTGCTGATTATATATTATATATCATACTAGGTATCATCGAGGCCTTACGGTCCCAGCTCAACCTATCCTTTTAGTGCACATACTTTATGATTACACATCAACCCTGACTGTAGAATAAAACTTAAAACACATCATATATCCTTGATATGATTATTATCTTTGCATTTGGGAATAGTTTTATACTATCTTTGTCGGTACATGTTCAATAAAATGAAATACAAAAAACGGAAAACTATAATCGAATTAAATAGATTTTTTATTGCTAATGTCACTCGAAAAATGAGTACTCTAGCATGCCGACTACATAATAATTTTTCAGAGGAATTATTATTAGCAACACCTATTAATAAATCAACAGACCAAACCCAGAATCATTATTCCTTTGCATAATGTTAAATTGGTGTAATAGAACCATCTATATGAGAAAAACTATGACTTGCACCTCAAACGTCCTTCAAGATCAGATGGTGAACAGAGACATTCTATACATCCGATTGAAACTTTAACACCTCGTGCTAATACAACTAAAAGTGAATGTACATCATACTATATGATATGGATCGATAGTTGGAATATCTTAGTTGGAAGTGAAAATTTAAGTTTTAGGGGGAAAATATGGTTTGAAAATGTTAGGAAAACAATTTATATCCTAGAATATCTAGCAACTCCATTCCACCCACCCATTGGCATTGTATAGATTGAAATCAATTAACAAACTTCACCGACATTATACGTAGTTACGTACACAACCAACCTTATTTTTCAAATGTAAACAACAATGGTTACTAAAAAAACGGGGTACAACAACCACACCCAATAATTCGTTCGGAAATCTGTATGGACTAAACTCCAATATAATTCCGGGATCACCAACTTAAAAGTGAGACTCAATCAAGAAATATATCAAAGTGCTTTATCTCTCTTTCTCAATACATTAGCAAATCGAACATATAGAAAACCGTGAGCCTGATTGATATGAGAAATAACTTGGATGGTACCAAAGACCAATGTCCAAGTGCCAGTCAATTTATATCCAACAAACACGATCAGATTTATCAACTGATTGAACTGGGCACAAATTGTGATGTTTTTATTACATAAACAAATATAATGCGGAAAAGACATAACACAGACACCAGAAATTTTGTTAACGAGGAAATCGCAAATACAGAAAAACCCCGGGACCTTGTCCAGCTTTGAATACCACACTGTATTAACCCGCTACAGACACTAGCCTACTATAAGTTAACTTCGGACTGGAATGTAGTTGAGCCCAAACCAAGTCTCACATCGATTAAGGTACAGTCGCGTTGCTTATGCCTCTAGAACCACGCCGAATTATGCTCGCTTGATTCCCTTAGCTGATCTCATCCATAATTAAGAGCTGCTACGACCCAAAGTGGAAGTCTTATAAATAAATATGTCTCCTACAGATATGTCTATCCTTTATTCTTTTTATTCCGTCTTTTGATACAAAATCAAGGCCAACTAATACCCCAGACTTATACTCCCGAAGAGCAGCCTAGAAACATCAAATGTGAATCAATAATGTTGTAGTAATAATAGGTTCGTTGAGACTTGTGAAAGCAATAGATTTTAGACTAATAAAACTTAAAAACAAACAAAACTTAACTCAAAATTTGATTTCAAGATATTAAAATAACCAAGACACTGATTCCACTATTACACATGAATGAATAACGGTAAATAACCCAAAACTCTAATTATCTTTTAAATCCCTTGTTTCTTAATTCACAAATAATCAGACAAATTCTCAAAAATTAATTGTATCCCTTAAGCATAGATTATCTTAATACAAAGCATAACCTATCTAATTGAATCACAACTAATGAAGAAAATTATGCAAACAATTAAAAACTCTGCAAAAGCAGTGATTGAGTGAATTATAAATTATAAATTATAAATTATAAATTAGAGAAAATAAATAATTACCAATTGTTCATGCGTAAATAGCTTCCTCATTGTCTTGGTTGTGAGAGAATTAGCCGCTCATCATGTTGGAAACACACTCAAAATTCATTTTTATTGCTCAAAGTGTTTACAAATGATGAAATGGGAAAAAGGATGATAAAACCGGGTTTGTAACAGTTTTATTTGTTACAAACCCAGCCGTTACAAAGAACGATAAATGTTATCTGTCGCTAACATTATAGCGATACGATCCTCTTCTAGTTGTCGTTGTTGCGGTTGCAAAAACGACTGCCTATGGTGGTCTTTTGTTCTTCGTAGCTTCTTCACCAGCAGAAAAATATTCTTCGTGCAACTTGATTTTCTCAACTTTCTGATGCTCTGAAACTCTCCCAATCTCTTCGTAACCCTTCTGTGGTGCACGAGTACCCTTTATATAACCATAGACACAAAAAAATCTCGCTCCATCACTGCCAATAATCCTCCATTACTCGGTCATATTATCATGCAAGATACAAGAATTTCTTCCCTTTTTTATCTCCTCCACACTGTTTTCTCCGGCAAGCATGCTTCTACACATTCCTTACTCTTCCCAGATAACATAAAACACGCTGCTACCCACGTAAAATCCCATTGACACGTACAATCCCGTGAACATCTTCTCTCATGCACAAGTTGCCCTGATTTCTTCTCGCGAGTTATCTAGCCAATTTTAACCAAGGCAATCAACCATACCACTCCTGTTATGATAAATCAAGTCTTCCCATGAAATTTGAGCCATTGAATCACATTATAACCCCTCCAAATGACGAACTGAAAATCTGCCAGTAGTGTGAATATTTTCCCGCCAAAACCAAAATTCAAAATGGTGAAGATGGTGTGCCATGATTTCAAAACACGGGCGCCTTTAACAGCTGGGGTGCCCTGAGGTGCCCCTTAACCAACATGAGGGTGCCTTTATCACTTTTCTCCGGAGGTCCAAAAAGCAGTTTTCGAGCAACTTTTTCCACACAAGTGTATTTCTCCAAAAACACCTACACAAACATAAAAACACCAAAATTAGTACAAAAATGAGACTAACAATAAAGATACTGAGGACAATTCAGACACAAAAATGTGTCTAACAAATACCCCCAAATTTATTATTTGCTAGTCCTCGAGCAAAACTAAAAAAAAAAAAAAACGAGTTAATCTCAGGAGGGTTTACCAGAGGTGTACCCACAAAACATGACTTCTAATTGGTCACAAATATTCAAAGAGCTATGAGGACATACATATTCTCAACCTATCTCCAAGTAACTAGAATGCCAAAGAAAAGGTGCCAGCTCTAAAGCTGACTAAAGAAAAGGGAAGACACATCCGAAACAATGCTAGATAAAGAGATATCCGCTAAACACCTAGATAAACATTGTAAGATGCGTCCGCTGATTTACAGCTGGATAAGATTAGGAGAAAGAAAAAGATGAGAGGGACATCTGCTATACAGCTGGACTAATTATGTGTGATGAGTTAAACTAGTGCTAGAAATATCTTGTGCCATATTGAAAGCGGACTAACAAAGCAACCAAATGTATCTTTCTTCTAATTAGTCTCAGTAGAAACAACGTTTTCTTCGGTCTTCAAATGTGGATGATAAACTATCGAACCTCATAGAACCTTGACAATTAACTCTTCTCTTCGATTTCTTGCTTTACATAAAAACTTCTACTTCCCTATGGCCTTATTGAACACAAAACTAATTATAGAACAAAAAGAACGGAATGATGATTTTTTTTCATTTTTTTTTTTGGAAACACAAAAATTACAAGACAAAAATTTACATGGCCATGAGAGAAGGACTTTAAAAACTTGGATCTTCGCAACTCGTGATGTCTTGGTATCATGAATTCCAGCAACTTATATAATTTGCTCTTATAACTTCTTGTAACTAAGTCTTCAACTTTGATTTTTGAATTATTCTTTTCTATTGTTGTTTCTAAACCTTAAACGTCTTCAACTTTCTTCATAGATTTTGATGTCGCTCCGTTTTTTGATGATGATAAGTTTTTACTGAGAGAGTCGTAATCCAGTAACTAAGACTACATTCTGAGGTTGCTTTGTCTTTCTGGCGTTTCCTGACCTAATTGACTTTCCATCATGGATGGTTAGGTCCATCATGGTTACCCTCTAAAAGGAACAAGTTCTCTCCTGAATTTCAAGGATCTCAATGTCTTTTTCTCTAATGTCTCAATAGGTTGTTATCCCTAGCATTCCAATTTCTATCTTTTCGGTGAGAAACAATATGTAAACTTAGCTAACCGGATACCATGTGACGCTAGAAGTTTTAAAATTGCAACTAAAAAGTTCTTCCCCACCCCCAAACTTAAATCTAACATTGTCCTCAATGTTTCTAATGAAAGAGCAAAACCAAAAGTAAAATAACACGAGGAGAAGTTGGAAAGATAGTACCTGGGTGAAGAGAGGGAAAAACAAAACTAGTATATAACATACAACCTCCTCGATGGTCAATCAAGGGTAAACAAGGTCCTCCAGAGGGACCTCCTCAACATCACTTGTAGGAAAGGGCTCTAAAAAGGGTTTCAATCTCTGAACGTTAACCTTCGAAGAACTACTACCATCCGGTGTCTTGTCTCAATAAATCCATGAGGAAAGACAGTGCGAACAATAAAAAGGACCCGTCTACCGAGAACGTAGCTTCCTAGGAAAAAGATCCAAGCGGGTATCATACAAAAGAACTTTTTGACCTGGAGAAAATGACTTCCTTAAAATATTTCTATCATGCACAAGTTTCATTTTGTTCTTATACTCGTTAGCACTATCGTAAGCATCTAAACGAATCTATTCCAACTCATTGAGATGGAGTTTCCTCTGGGCTCCTTCCTTGTCAAGTGAAAAATTCAGCTGCTTAACAGTCCAATAAGCTCTATGTTCTAACTCAACAGGTAAATGACATGCCTTTCCATACACAAGCCGATAAGGCAACATTCCAATGGGGGTCTTAAACGCAGTACGGTAAGCCCATAAGGAATCAGTGATCCTAGACGACCAGTCTTTCCGATTAGGATTAACTGTTTTCTCTAATATACGTTTTATCTCCCTATTGGAAACCTCTACCTGACCACTAGTCTGTGGATGATACGGGGTGGTACCTTATGTGTAATACCATATTTCTTCATCAAAAGCTTAAAAGGTCCAACACAAAAGTGCGACCCTCCATCACTAATTATAGCTCGCGGTGTTCCAAAACGTGTAAGTATATTATTTTTCAATAACTCAATAACAACCCTATGGTCATTGGTTTTACATGCAACCGCCTTAATCCACTTAGAGATATAGTCTACGACGACAAGGATGCATATGTTACCAAAATAATTAGGAAACGGACCCATAAAGTCAATACCCCACACATCAAATACCTCAAAAATTAAAACCGGGTTCAAGGGCATCATATTCCTACGCGAAATGGTTCCTAATTTCTGGCAACGTTCACAAGTAACACAGTAACTATGGGAGTCTTTAAATAATGAAGGTCAATAGAATCCACACTGCAATATCTTAGCAGCAGTCTTCTTAGCACTAAAGTGACCCCCACAAGCATGATCATGACAAAAGGAAATAATACTGGATTGGTCACTCTCAGGTATACATCTCCTAATAATCTGGTCTGGACAATACTTAAATAAATAAGGATCATCCCAAAAGAAGTGCTTAACCTCGGCTAAAAACCTAGAACGATCTTGTTTACCCCAATGTTGGGGCATTCGACCAGTAACAAGATAATTCACTATATTTGCATACCAAGGTGATTGGGAAACAGAGAACAATTGTTCATCTGGAAAGATATCTCTTATATGAATGGAATCATTATGGGAACTAACAATTAGCCTATACAAGTGGTATGCTACTACATTTTATGCACCCTTTTTTGTCTCTAATGTCTGGACAAAATTCTTATAATAAAAGGATCCATATAATCAATCTAGGTTTGGTATCCTTCTTAGACAAAATGTATTTCAAAGCAGCATGATCAGTATAGATTACGATCTTAGAACCTAAGAGATATGGTCTAAACTTGTCTAAGGAAAACACAATGTCCAACAGTTCCTTCTCTGTAGTGGTATAGTTCAACTGGGCATCATTCAGAGTTTTGCTAGCATAGTAAATCACATGAAGTAATTTGTTTTCTCGATGACCTAGCACAACACCAATAGCATAATATGAAGCATCACACATGATCTCAAAGGGTAGGTTCCAGTTGGGTGCCTGGACTATGGGGGCGGTAGTGAGTTAAGTCTTAAGATTCTCAAAGCCTCTAAGCAAGCATCATCAAAGACAAACTTAGTATCTTTTGCAAGCAAATTTCAAAGAGGTCTAGAAATCAAGCTAAAATCCTTATTGAATCGACGATAAAAACCAGCATGCCCTAAGAATGACCTAATATCTCTTACGGTTTTTGGGACCAGTAAAGTTTTAATAAGGTCAACTTTGGCTCTATCTACCTCTTTACCCTTCGAAGATACGATATTCCCTAGAACGATTCCTGAACGAACCATGAAATGACATTTCTCCCATTTAAGCACTAAATTATTTTCCTTACACCTAGTCAAAACTAATGACAAATGATGCAAGCACTCATCGAAAGACGAACCAAACACTGAAAAATCATCCATAAAGACTTCTAAGAACCATTCTACCATATCAAAAAATATGCTCAACATACAACGCTGAAAGGTCGCAGGGGCATTACATAGCCCGGAAGGCATGCGTCTATACGCAAAGGTACCAAAGGGACGGGTAAAAGTGGTTTTCTCTTGGTCTTCTGGGGCAATGGGAACCTGATTATAACCGCAGTATTCATCTAAAAAGCAAAAATGGATACGTCCATATAATCTTTCTAGCATTTGGTCGATGAAGGGAAGGGGAAAGTGGTCCTTCCTAGTGACCTTGTTCAATTTTCTATAGTCAATACAGATACGCCAACCCGTGGTCATTCGGGTTGGATTAACTCATTGTTATCATTCTGGACTATAGTAATACCAGATTTCTTGGGAACAACCTGAACGAGGCTGACCCACTTACTGTATGAAATGGGGTAGATAATTCTTGCATCTAACATCTTCAAAACCTCGATTCAAACTACTTCTTTCATATTAGGGTTCAGTCGATGTTGCATCTCCCTAGAAGGTTTGGTGTCTTCCTCTAAATAAATCTGATGCATACAAACAGTAGGACTTATACCCTTAATGTCTGCTATGGTCCACCCTAAATCTTCCTTGTTGTTTTGAAGGAAGGATACTAGCCTACTTTCCTGATCACTATACAAGTAGGATGCTATAATCACAGGTAAAGTTTCAGATGGGCCTAAAAACACATACTTCAAGGTATCTGGTAATGGTTTAAGGTCCAATTTAGGAGGTTTTTCCAACGAAGGAACTAGGGTAGACTCAAAAACGGGTAGAGGTTCGAACTTAGGTTTCTAGCCATTACTAGTGTATATCAAAGGGGTTGAATCAAACAAAGCATTCACCTCATTAATCACATCATCATCATCAAAATCAATCCCAAAGTGAGTTAGGCATTTCTCTAATGGATCTTCTAAAAAAGTGTTTGGTAATGATTCCTCGACTAATGTTCCAATCATGTTCACCTCTTCTATGCTCGAGTCATCTAGTTCAGAGGGTAGCTTACTAATATGAAAGACGTTCAGCTCAATATTCATATTACCAAAAGATAGATTTATAATACCAGTTCGACAGTTAATGATCGCATTGGATGTAGCTAAAAACGGGAGACCTAAAATTACCGGTATCTGGTTCTATGGGTCAGGGACAGGTTGGGTATCTAGGATAACAAAATCCACTGGACAAATAAACTTGTCAACCTCTATAAGAACACCCTCGATCACACCCCGAGGAATTTTAACACACCTATCAGCTAACTGAAGAGTCATGTGGGTAGGTTTCATCTCACCAAGTCCTAGCTTAAGGTACACATGGTATGGGAGTAAGTTCACATTGGATCCTAAGTCAAGCAACGCTTTCTCTACATGGTATTTACCTATTGTGCAAGAAATGGTAGGGGACCCTGGGTCTTTGTACTTAGGAGTAGTGGTATTCTGAATAATAGAACTCACGTGACTAGCTAGGAAGGCTTTCTTTTTAACACTAAGCTTACGCTTTCATGTACACAAGTACTTAAGAAACTTGGCATAAGCGGGAATCTGCTTAATCACATCTAAAAATGGGAGGTTGATAGTTACTTGCTTGAAAACTCCAATATATCATTAAAGTTAGACTCCCTATTAGTTGGAACTAGCAGCTTGGGGAACGGGGATCTAGGAACAAATCCTGGCTCAATATGACCCTCATTGTTCTCTTTAGAGACTCTATCAATCTCCTCATCATTTTCTGGCTCATAAGGGTGAACTACAACATGTTCACTATCAGGAAGGTTACCTTGTTGTAGTTGCAGGAATTCCTACACTACACCCCTGATAAGAATCTACAGAAATTGAATTATGTTTGAGAATGAATTACGACACTTTTTTATTATTTTAACTTTTGAATTCTTTACAAAAGACATAAGAACTCAGAAGTACAAATTTCTTTCTAGAGTTTCTCTCTCCTCAAAACTTTATCAATTCTATTAAAAGACATCATCCTTTTCTGAACCTAACGAACCCTTTATATAGGGTTTTACATAGTGGATGACAGCTAAGTTTTCCTCCTTTTTCGAATATACTTTGCGACCTTATCGCGATTGCTATAATATTCTATCTCGCAAAATTGATAACCATCGCGGGGTAAACATACTCTCATTGTATTTATTCTATCGTCAGCTTCTTTTGGATTCTTATGTGACGCTCGCGAAATGTTGTTAAAGAATCTTCTTTGACGCTCGCAAAAGTGTTGTTAATATCGCAGAAATAGCGTTGTAGTGATATTTTGGTCCTACATCTTGGCTCTTCTCATGTCTTTTCTGCGAAGAAGAGAAGATTATGAGAACCTTTTAGAATGCCGTAACTGCCTATATTTTCAGACT
The DNA here is from genome assembly GCA_023529315.1 of Papaver bracteatum. Classification (NCBI taxonomy): domain Eukaryota; kingdom Viridiplantae; phylum Streptophyta; class Magnoliopsida; order Ranunculales; family Papaveraceae; genus Papaver; species Papaver bracteatum. The sequence goes on from JAJJWX010000168.1 coordinate 306,566, forward strand.
TCTCTGTTCTGACACGTTTCTGTGTCCTTCGCCAGCTGTTTTCACGTATTCTTTCTTCTAATAAATTTTTGACACGTCCCTTCTAACCGCTGCGATCTGACCTCCCACGTCTTTTCTTTGCATTAATTTCCTTCATCTTTTTCGAGAAATTTCTTCTTCTATAAATACTTCTCTCATTCCTTTCTTTTTCTCTTTTACTTTCTTCTTCTCTCTCTCCATAACCTCTCTGCAAATTTACTGTTCTTCCGCGAATTGCGCTTCTATTATCGCTGTGATTTCTTTCTTATCTTTCAATCCCTTTTCTTCATTCCCATACTTGAAAAATGGTTATCGCTGGTGCTAAAAACTTGATTGCTTTTGGTGAGATGCAAGGAAAACTCAGAAGCAAAGGTTTTACTCTATCTAAAATTCCAAATCAGGATTCTAGATCTGAACTTACTCTTAAATTATTTACTGATGATCAATGTTCTCGCAAGAAAGTTATAGTATCGCTAGGACAACTTGAATCCGGTCTTCCTATTCCTCTCTATGACCCAGAACTTCCGCTATTTTATCAAATAATTTCTGACAAAAGGTTTTCGCGAGCGATATATCAATTGGGTGGAGATTGTATCCGATTGCTGCTTGAATATGCCTCTCGCGGAGCTGGAAAAGGGTCTCACTACCCTGAAGATGCGAAGAATCCACAATTTGAAGATGCCCCCATTGTTTCTGCGGATTATATTGTGGACAACTTCTTTGTAAATTATAGAATAGTCCCTATGAAGAGGGATAACACCTGTTGGGGTGTTCGCTTGAAGAAAAAAAAGGTCGCTGGTGACAAATCTCTTATGCTGGATATTGATTTTCATACATCTACCAACCAAGGTCCTCGCCATTCTAGCGATGACAAGTGGTTCATCTTTCCATTATGTCTTGAAGGTCCTTATATATCTAGTTCTCTCCCATTACCTGCGAATCTCTCAGATTATGAGCCATGGGTATTCAACTGGCCTGAAAGATCTAAAGAAGTATATTCTCTTAACTTTTTACATTATTATCATTTACTGTCTTCTTTATATTCTCGCTAACTATTTTGATCTTTTTCAGATTGATAGAATGAAACTCAGCTATCAAAATTTTAGGAAACCCAACACCTTCTTAGCTCTTAAATCTTTCACGGATGAAGTAAGAAATATTTCCTCATAAATTTTAACAATATATTGTTGCCCCTATTTCTTATCTTCATCCGTGCTCGCAGGAAATTGAAGAACTACCGCCAATAAAACCCATGGGAATTAAGGAGAAGCCTTCAAAGGATAAATCTGATGTTCCTCCTAAAGGAAAATCTTCTGCCCCTCGCGGTGGAGAATCTGGCGATCAGGATAAAAATATTGTTCCTCCCAAAGGGAAACCTTCTACCCCTTGTGGTGAAGATTCTGGCGATCCTCCTTTGAAGAAAAGGAAAACCCTACCCTCTTCTTCTTCAACTCCTCAACCTATTCCAGAAACCCCAAATGTTGAATTTGATAAGGATAAATATGATGAAGATTTAAATAATAATGATAGCAGATTCCCTTCTATAAAGAACTCTTCTTCATCTGATTCTTCAATGGCCCATTTATCCAGAATTTTTAGCGATATTTCCCACAGCATAACTTGTAATGACGAGGATGAAGTTATTAAAAGGACATCCCAAGCTCTTGCCAGTGTCTGCGATGCTCCCATACTGGTGGACAATGATTCTCTCCGAGGAGTCTCACGATCGCTGACTCCTAGTCTATTAAATTCTCTTGGTACCTTGGTATGTTTTCATTTCTTCAATTTGTTTATATATTTTCTCCATCGCTAGATCTTAATTTATATTATTCTTTCGCAGGTTGGAAGAGCTTCTTTTGTTGTTGCTTCTGATTTATATAAAAGACGTGCCAACTCTGAAAAGAAGGCTGTTAAACTTCGCCAGGATAAAGAAAAATTAGAATCTAAAGTTATTGAGCTTCGCAAGAAGAATAAACAGCTGGAGATTGAAGCTTCAGTTGATAAGCAAAAGATCTCTGATCTTGATAGAGCTAATCAACAACTTTATGGTATGACTGATTTCCCTTCTCTCTTAATTCCTTTTACTCTATCGCGGCTTATTCAAGCAACCACTTTTAACTTGCAGATATTTATGGTCTTACTGACGAGGCTATACTCTTTCAATCTTTCCTGTAGATGATAATACTCTTCTTGCTTGTCTTAATAATTCTTTAAGTAATTTCTTAGATGATAAGATTAAATCCCTCTCCATAGATGAACTTAGATCCAAGCTTAATCTCTTAAAAATTGAACACAGATTCAATTTAAGTTTGAATGACAAATATAAGCGCTTTTATCTTGATTCAAAGAAAGAAAGAAATAGATTAAGAAAGAGGAATAGTGATCTTATTGACGAGAAAGATCTTGCTATAAAAAATGGTTCCAAGACTCTAGCCGATTTCCATAAGACTCTTCTTAATGTTCAAATGGAAAGAGATAAACTTGTTCGCGATAATGAAGATCTTCTTGCGAGGGAAACTCAAGTTCGATCTCATCTCCTTATAAATAGCGATGATGAGTTTTCTTGGGCTGTGAAGGTTCTTGACAATGCTAGGAATGACTTAGGTGTAAATGTTAGCCTTCAAGTTGAACAAGCGGCCTTAATTAGAGATATGATTTCTTAAAGAGAAGGTTGTTAGCTGTTCTTCTTCTCGCTAGTTTCTTGTTTTTATTATTCTTTTTTACAAAATTTCTAACTTGTTGTCATATTCTCGCAGGAGCTGAAAAAGGATATCTTGAAAGAATTGGGGAACTTGAAAATGAGAAGAATCAGCTCGCAAATACTCTTGATGCTCGCAATAATAAATATTCACGATTGAAAGAGCAGTTTGACATTACTACTGCGAATTTCAATAGATCTCTCATTATTGTTCGTAATGATTCCGTTAAATTGGTCTGCAATGATCATGGAATTTCTCCTTCTATATATCCTGATCTTGCAAAGTAAATCCCCGCAATAATCCCAAATCTTAACATCTCTGATAGCGAAGCTGAGGATTCTGACGAGGATAATGATAATGACGAAGGAGAAAAATCTGGTGGAGGAGAAGAATCTGATGACAATGAAAATAGTGTCGATAATGATGAAAGGGAGAAATTTGGCGATGAAGAGAAGTCTAATAAATAGGATGGCGATGGATCTAGCTAGTTCTTCTTTTTCCTTCTATCTTCTTTGTATATTTATTTTCTTCTTTCTGTAACATTGCTGTAAGTTTTTCCAATTCTGTAAACTTCTTTTGCTTCTATCTGTATGAATGAGAAAACAATTATTTTTCTGCAAAGTAATCAATCAATATAATTAATATCCTTTAATTATCTGTGCAAACATATCAGTTAATAATCTCTATGCAATTTTATATGATAGATGAATAATAATTTCATCGTTCTTATACATTCCCATACTTGCCTCTATTATTCATCTGCAATATGAAAAAATTGAATAGAGATTAGATATAAGCTTTAAATAAAATTTGCCTCAATGTTGGCGATGTTATTTCTAGCAACAACTGCGTAAAATCTCAATTCTCATAAAATCTGCGAGTATTATCGCAGTAATATTGTGGTATTATTATGCCTTCCTAATTAAAGGTCTTATTGTGCCACACTTTTTTCTGCGACAAAATCGCAGGACGTCTTTACATTTGCATGTATTGACCCATTGATCTTGCCTTATCTTTATTTTTTGATTGTATTGCGACAATATGACAAGTCTAAGTTCCCTCGCGAGATCAAATCCTTATGATATTTCCGTCTTGAGATGAAATCGCAGGACGTCTTTACATTTTCATGTAAAAACCCATTGATCTCATCTTAACATTTCTCTTATGGCTTGTTGCCTCTGTATCATTTACGTCACACGACAATATGACAGGCCTAAATGTTCTTGCGATCATAAAGTCCCATGACATTGCCGTCTTAAGACACTTATCATCTCCCTAATGGAGGGTGCCGCCCTTATCTTCCCCCTGGTTGCCCCTTCAAGGAGGGCACATCGTCCATACAAGACTAGCTCCTCCCATCCAGATTTACCAACAACCATCTATTTTCGCAGCCTCTTATCCTTTATGCCTATATGGCTTATAGTTACAAGGTTGCACCCTAAGTGGGGTTTTCTTCAGGCCAAGTGCATCATATCCAAGACTTACCAAGAATGGCAAGGGAGTTTCGTACGCCCCGGGCACTCTTGGCTCAACCGTGTACCTCGGCGCCTTGGTCATACTTTGCACTTCTTGGAAGAGATTCTCAGTCTTCCAACCAGGGTATAATCTTATATAGTTGGAAATCCAAGATCTCTCTCCCGGATAGGTTTTCTTTAACCCCAACATCTGCATAACTCAGGCTCCAGCAGTGGCATAACCTTATCACTGAGTCATGTCAAGAGATACCCCCTCATATGACGTGCTATTAGGTCTTATATTTGCCTCTTGTGAAATTTTATTCGCGAACTAAGGTGCACGCCATAAAGGTTCGTCCCATTCTATTAATCTCTGCGAAATTTTATTCGCACTTCTCGCGAGTGTTGTAACTCTGATAAAATTTCATAACTTTGATCTTCTTTCTTTTTGTAAAAAATTGCAATTCTTTCAAGCAGAATACTCTGTTCAATTACATACTCTTCAAACAAATCATTCATAGAGTTCTTTAAAGTTCATCACTTTACCTCTCTACTTACTATTCTTTGGTTCTGCTTTTCTGCTACGTTTTGTTGTTTCTTCATTCACGAGACGCTCGCCATCAATTCCCTCCTACCGCTCTATCGTATCAATCATTAACTTTTCACATCTCTGTCATTGTTTGATTTTGTATTTCCAATTGCTATTCTTCTCATCTCTTTCCTCGCAAGACTTCATATCAATTTCATAACACTTCTTGCTTTCTCCCCAATCTCCTTTAATTATTCCAACACCATGAGGATGAGGAAATTTAACACACTGGTGGAAAGTAGATGCTACACCTAATATTCCGTGTAGCCAAGGTCGACCAATCAGAGCATTGTAAGGTGATTCAATGTCAACAACACAGAACAAGATCTTGGAAGTTATCCCTTTCAAGGGAATTCGCATCTCAATTTCCCCTTTTGGTTTATTGGCAATACCATTAAAACCATAGATTTTATATGTTGAGGGAATTATATCTTCGTCTCTTCCACCCATTGTTTTATAGGTATGATAAAATAGTATGTCAACGGAGCTTCCTGTGTCTATTAGAACTCTATTGATAGCCCAAGAATCTTCATTTTCATCACCATTTTCTTCATCTTCTTCCTCCATTTGCTTTGGGTTTATCTCTAATCTTACTACCAATGGGTTATCATGCTGCTCACCAGGTTCTGGTACTTCTTGTGCACTAAAAGATATAATTTGTTTATGTCATCCTTCTAATGACGAGGCTCGCGATATTAATTATCTCTCTTCCATCTGTGTCTCTGCGAAAGACTCTTGCTTAGAACATTATCATGGAAATCCTCTATTGTTCTATGTGAATGTACAATGGAATTACAAAAAAAATTCTTTGCTTTAGTCCCAACTTCTATTATGAATGATTCGCTTTTTCCTTTTGACTTGTTTTTCGAGTTGATTCTTCTAAAAACATTTATTTCTTAAAATACCTACAAAGAAGTTTATTAGTGATAAAATTGAGACCTAGCTAATATAAATATGGGTATAAAATGGTGCACCACAGTCAACACCCCCCACACTTATATTTTGGCTAGTCGACAAAACAAGAAAATTGGACCCGAACATAGTCATATCTTTCAAAGGGTTCAGAGATCTGTTCGTTACGAGTGAATGGCAGATCACTAAACGAGTGGATGAGATTTCCCTTTTGGTTTATTGGCAATACCATTAAAACCATAGATTTTATATGTTGAGGGAATTATATCTTCGTCTCTTCCACCCATTGTTTTATAGGTATGATAAAATAGTATGTCAACGTATTTAGATGAGCTTCCTTTTTGGAAGTGTCTATTAGAACTCTATTGATAGCCCAAGAATCTTCATTTTCATCACCATTTTCTTCATCTTCTTCCTCCATTTGCTTTGGGTTTATCTCTAATCTTACTACCAATGGGTTATCATCATTAATTGTATCCCCTGCTCACCAGGTTCTCAAAAGAATTAAATAATTTTACCCCTGGTACTTCTTGTGCACTAAAAGATATAATTTGTTTATGTCATCCTTCTAATGACGAGGCTCTCGCGATATTAATTATCTCTCTTCCATCTGTGTCTCTCGCGAAGACTCTGCTTAGAACATTATCATGGAAATCCTCTATTGTTCTATGTGAATGTACAATGGAATTACAAAAAAAATTCTTTGCTTTAGTCCCAACTTCTATTATGAATGATTCGTCTCCTTTCACAGTATTTACCCTGCGAATTTCTGGTGCATGAGGCAATCGCTGAGATTGTAGATGTCCTACTAAAAAGTGATTTAGCTTTCCTTGTTCAATCATCCTTAAAATTATTCTCTTTACATTCCTGTAGTCATTTACTATGTGGCCATGAAAATGATGGTAAGGACAAAATTCTTGACTGCGATTATTAGGATGTGGTTCTTTTCCCATGTTCCATGGAGATGGTATATTTTCCATTAAAATGATAGCTTCCCAAATTTTTTCTATACTAGCATTGAGAGGAGGCATCTTAATTTCTTCCCATATGATCTTTGATTCCTGATTTCTGAAATTTTTTGCCTCTGTCCACCATAAGTTTCTTGCGGATGATCAAGCCTTTGAATCTTATTATTTCCACCGCGATTGTAGTAATTCTTCTCCCTTTCATACTCTTCTTGATCTCTACTACCCATAGCTACCAATTTCTGCTGGTTATCAGTTTCTACCTTCTCTTGTTGCACTTGCGAGCTGCTCGCCACATTGTTTACCATTTTAGGAAGTAAACTCCCATTTGCTGCTCCGGAATTGGTGTTCACGATGGGATATGATTCCATATCAATTTTTTTCTCCTCCAAAGCAATGTATTCTTCTTGTAGTTCTCTTAGTTCAGTCATAGTGATTGTATTCTTGACTCTGAAAATTTGTATGTACAGTAGATTGGTCGCGAACATTGCATTGATAAAAGACAAGATAAGATATCTCTCGTCAACTCTTCCTGCCATCTCACTGCACATTTTCTTCCATCTTATGGTTAAATGTTTCAGACTCTCGCCAACCCTCTATTTTAACCCAAACACATCTTCAATACCTGGTCGCGATGAATTGTTGCTAATGTAAGCTCCTAGAAATGTAGCTTGTAAATGATCAAAAGAAGTTATGGTGTTTTTTGGCAATCCCTCGAACCATTTTAATGCCTCTCCAGTTAAGCTAGACGCAAAATATTTGCATAGTACATCATCATGGTTTTCCCATTGTAGCATACATCTAACATAAGCCTTGACGTGTTGAACAGCACAAGTAGTCCCATCAAAGATGCTGATTAATGCTGGTAAGTTGCATTTTGGAGGTATTCCTCTTAATTGTACTTCTTGAGTAAATGGAGTTCTCGCAACTTCTTCAATAGCTTCATCGATCTGCCTTCTTCCTCCTTCTCTTCTATTGCTTATCATTCCTCGCATTTCTGCTAATTCTCTCAATATTTGCTAATTCTCAGTTGAGTTTTGCTCCATTGACCTTTTTAATGCAGCTTCCCTTCTTCTGTGCTCTTGACTTTCTTTCCATGCGAGATTTTGTGTGTCTTCTTCTTCATTGTCATCCTGTCTTTCTCTGTGATTTTCTCTTTCACCTTCCTCTTGAAATCGCAGTTGTCTACTTTCTTCTTTGCGGATTTCTTCATTCCTTCTCATTTCTCTTCATTGCCTATCTAATCTCCTATGTATTCTATCATACTCCTCCTGAATATTATCATTGTAGCGATTTTGTGTACGTCTCCTTTCTCGATTTTCATGGTTATTTTTTCATACTGCCTCTCTGAATTCTTGTTCTTCTACTTCTGCCCTTAATCTTTCCCTCTCTCAAGCCAGGCGTGCTTGTTCGGTGTAATGTCTCTCAATTTCTTCTTCAATTATTCTTTGATTCCTTTGATTCTCTCGCCCATGTAATATCCTCCTACCTTCTTCTGGATATTCTTCTTCATTTTGGTTGTTTCTTCCTCCTTGATTTCTATTGTTACGTATATTATCCAATGCTTCTCCATGCGGATTATAGCGATCTCCAATTATTTCTTCTTCTCTATGACGTTGTTCTCCATTTAGATTTTGCACTTCTTCTCTAACATTTCTCATTGGGGAATTTTGCCTTGATTCTTCTCTGAGTGATCTTGAATTTGATCTAACAGTACTTCTTGATCTCCTTTTTTGTAACCTCAAATTCTCCATTCTTAGCTCATGATTTTTCCTTGTTAAATTTGCACGCTCTTCTGCCTCTAATCTTATTTCTTCCTGTATTCTTTGTCTCAAATCATCTACTATTTCATTTTCACGTCCTTCATGAATTAATCCTCCAACCATTTCTTGATTTCTTTCTCCTTCTTCTTCATTTCTTAATTGTCGATTTTCTGCTTCTTCTATTGAATCCGACCTCCAAGTATGCACACTCACTCTATCATAATCCACATTCCTATCTCGTGTTTGTGTTTGTTGATTCGGCTGTTGAATTGAACTTTCTGCTTCATTTATTATTCTATTTCTTCCTGATCTTATCCTTAAAGATTCTTCCAATTCACATGTTCCCTCACCTGCAAGTCTTTTACTTCTCCTCACAATTGTCGGTGGTTCTGATGTATTTATTCTTCTTCTAGCCATTTCTTCAACTCTAACAATTTTTTCAAATCTTCAAGTTGTAATTAGAGATTTCTTAGCTTGATTCTCCCTGTTTCTGGGCGCCAAAATGTAGTTGCAGGAATTCCTACACTACACCCCTGATAAGAATCTACAGAAATTGAATTGTGTTTGAGAATGAATTACGACACTTTTTTATTATTTTAACTTTTGAATTCTTTACAAAAGACATAAGAACTCAGAAGTACAAATTTATTTCTATAGTTTCTCTCTCCTCAAAACTTTATCAATTCTCTTAAAAGACATCATCCTTTTCTGAACCTAACGAACCCTTTTTATAGGATTTTACATAGTGGATGACAGCTAAGTTTTCCTCCTTTTTCGAATATACTTTGCGACCTTATCGCGATTGCTATAATATTCTATCTCGCAAAATTGATAACCATCGCGGGGTAAACATACTCTCTTTGTATTTCTTCTATCGTCAGCTTCTTTTGGATTCTTCTGTGACGCTCGCGAAATGTTGTTAAAGAATCTTCTTTGACGCTCGCAAAAGTGTTGTTAATATCGCAGAAATAGTGTTGTAGCGATATTTTGGTCCTACACTTGTTGTCAACTTTCTTTCCACTCCTAAGGGTTGTAATAGAATTCACATGATTGTACGGTTTCTCTCATTTAGGGTTAGGATCAGTATGACTAGGAAACCTTCCTTCTTCTCTCTCACTAATAAACTTAGCTATCTGGCCAACTTGAAGTTCTAATTTAGCAAGAGTCTGGGAATTATTCTTCAAATTATGCATGGTTTCTTGTTGAAAGCTAAGGTGGTTAGCTGATAACATATCATGGTTCTTTGCTAACATAGTAAGAGTTTCTTCTACGGTAGAGATCTTTTTCTCAAAAGTGTTCTGAAACTGGGTTTGACCTGAAGGGTTCTTTGCATAACCAAAACCTGGGGGAGGATGAGAATTACTAGACTGACCATGATTCTGTCCCTTAGACCAAGAAAAATTAGGATGGTTTCTCCAACCAGGGATGTAGGTCTCTGAGTATGGGTTAAACTTATGACGGTTCTCAAACCTAGCGTTGTTATAGACAGCGTGGGATTGTTCTTCACTAACATGACATTCCCAAAACGAGTTATTGGGTTCTACTCCACAACTAGAGACTTGAGAGGCTCTAATCCTATCATCAGGTTCAACAAGAGACCTATGTTTAGGTTGATTAAATTCCAAAGCTTCTAACCTTTTAGACAAAGCAGCAAACTTAGCATCTGACTTGAATCTTGTATCTACCACATTGGTGCTACTTCTATTGACCAAGAGTCTTTTAGGGGGTTCAACACAAGACTCCCACTGTTGGGATTTTTCAGCGATAGTTCCTAAGAAGGTAAAAGCATCATCATCAGTTTTATTAGTGAACTCACCAGCGCACATAGACTCGACCATGGATTTAGTCGAATAGTCTAAACCATTATAAATAATCTCCACAAGTTTCATCTTATAAAATCCATGGTGAGGACACTGGGATAGGAGATCATTGAATCTCTCTAAAACCTATAAAGAGATTCTCCATCTTGTTGCACACTAGCACTAATTTTCTGCCTAACAGCTGCAGTTTTATGCTTAGGGTAGAATTTCATATAGAAGGCTGCAATCAGTTTCTGCCATGTTTCAATGGATTCAGATGGTAGGTTGTTCAGCCAGGTCTTGGCTTTATCTCTCAAGGAAAAGGGAAACATCTTAAGTTTCAAGACTTCACCAGTAAGGTCTTTTATTCTAACTGTCCCGCAAATTTCCTCAAAATCCCTAATATGAAAATATGGGTTCTCGTCATCTTTTCCTAAGAATATAGGGATCATCTGAAGAATATGTACTAGATTTTATCTCGAAATTAGCCGTATTGGCTGGTAATTTAATGCACGAAGCTCATTTGGTCCTAGCTAGGAACATGTAATCTTTCAAAGTTGTCATCGCTGGCACAACTGAAGTACTAGGGGTACTTTCCTCACAAAGAGACCGATTCTCAAAACTGAAGTTTCCAAAAACGGGGCTCTCAAAAGAAGAGTCTTCAAGCTCCTCGCCTTCACAAGAAGAACTACTAGGTTTGTAACTAATCAAACGACCTAGAGTGTTTCTTTTCCAAGCCCGTTGATAGGATCAAGAGATGCCTATTTTATAAACCGCAATCGCACGGTGTCTACAATGAAGACAGATGCAAGTACGGGTCGTTCCCACGAGGAGCGGTGGAAATACTGTAATCAATAATTCTGATCGACTAACCAATCAAGATATGAATTTCTAATTTTCGAGAATAATAAAAACAAAGAAAATAAACCAAACTAATCGAATCGAATGAATTCAATGGAAAGGTCGGTAACCAGGGTTTTATTGTATCCACCACTACTTCTATTCAATTACTAAAATGAAACATAATTCATGATTATTTATTTATCGTACGTTCTATCAACATCACCTATTATATGTGTTACAGTCGCAAATATCACTGGGACACCCTAAGCATGACACGTCAAAAGATAAACCAAAGCATGCACCATCAAATTGCGTTAGTGAGAAAATAATACGAAACTAAATTTTAGGTTATCAAATAATACCTGGCTATTCTAAGCATACCCCATCAAAGGATTAAACCCAAGCATGGAACATCAAATAAGTAGACAAATATATTTTAGATCCTAACAATTTTGCACAAAGGTTATAAAAACCAGTGAAGCAACAACTCATATTTTGATAAATCGATAAACAATAATCAAAGATTAATCTTATTCAAATCATAATAGTCTATTGCTAAATTTTATTCAATTCTATTCAAAATAGCCTAAACTCCATGTGGCTTCAACATAAACCCTAGTCATGAAAATTTAGCAAGACATAATTATGGGTTTCTTAAAAAACCCCAAAATAAATTACAAAGGATAAAAACAATAAATCGATATCACCGTTGTCACCCCGGAATCGACCGTCGTCTTCTTCTCTTGTTTTTTCTCCTCCTCTCGGCTGTTTTCGCCTCCAGCCGGCCTCCCCTCTTTTGTTCGTCTCTCTTCTGTTTATACCTCCCCAGGTGCTGCGAAGAGTTCCAAATTAAGACCCATCAATTAAATTACCCAATGTGCCCAATGCAATACCCACCAACATCCGAATCCAACTCCTCCCTGACCACAGCATCAGCATTGTTGCCTGACCTTCCGTCGGTTGCGACAACACCAGCTCTATTCTTCCACTGCCAAACTGTCCATCCTACACCGATCAAACATCTCCACCAGCTACATGCAAAACTCGTCTTCATTCATGTCTCACGTTCCTTGCACAACTTCACACTGGACCTCCACTTCACTCACCGGAATCCAATCCACCACAACAGCCTCAATCCTACCACGGTACCACTTCCCTGAATATCAAACTTTACACAAAATCGATGCAGCCAACACCAGCATCACAAACTCGTCAATTGAGTCTTCCTCTGGTAGCACCGAGAACAAATCTCAAAGAGTATCGACTGTCCATTTCTCCTCACTGTCTACCCTTCACCGGCAAATCCAACTCAACCATCTATTCTCGCGTCTTCTTTCTCCATCAGTTCTTCTAACTGAATTCACTTTTGAGATGAACCCTGCCTTGGCTGTAGTTCCTTGTCTCGCTTCCACTTCCTATCGAAATCATGGCCTTCACTTTCCTTTGTTGCCTGGAGTCTCAACTAAACCCACTCTCGGTCCTTGATGCAACAAAAGCTCTTCAATCATCTCCCCAGACGTCAAATCCACCGATGATAACAACAGCAAACTCGTCAGCCGAGTCTTTCCAACTCCAGCTGACATACGAACCTGAGTCTCCTTGTTGCTGCTTCATTTCTTAATCGAGACTTTAGAGAGTTCACAATACTGATTCATTATCTACCCCAAAGCTGCTGCCGAAACCAAGTATAAAGTGGAGATGATGCTTTACTATTCTTCCAGCTGTTTTACAGCTCCGAAGTTTTCCCCATCACCGAGATAGTTAACAGTCACCATTACTTTCTTTCACTCGAGCTACTGCAATATGAGCAACTCCATTTCGAGAACATTGAACCCATCCAGCAAACACGCATCCATCATCTTGTATCAGCTTCTTGTTCACGGTCTTAAGACTCATTGAGCATCACTAACCCACGCAACATTTATCACAAATTTGCTACTCGAAATCGTTTCCGCAGATGAACACCATCGCTGTTGTTGTGTAATGTTGGACTGAAACTTAAAATGCCATTTCCTTGTACATCTTAAATAAGCACAGCACCTCCACTCTTTCATCTCATTTAAGATCTGTACATAGCCACCACTGACTTCAGCTTCATCTAAACACAACAGCAACTCCATGAATATGTAAGAACTGCCCAACATACATCTCGAATCCCTGACATATACAGCACCTTCTCCTCGGCAGAAAACCACTTCAATCAACACATCCAGCGCAATCATTCTCCATCTCTGCTGCACAATGAAACCAGCCAACCCACTTCGAACAGATTCCAACCATAAACCCATGAGAATCTCCAATTCCATTCACGTCCGAAACCTCCTAGACAGTCGTTATTTAATTCGATAATAACCAATCGTCAACTCTTCTCGATTGCACAGTTTAGTCGACTGCCAATTCCGGATCACCTGGATTTCATTTCATCAGTCCCCAGTACATCCACTTCCCGGGCGGCTCAGAACAACACTAAAGCCTTGAATCCAAACTCCATCTTCGCTACTGCAGATCCATATTCTGCCGCCATTCTGAGTATCCAGCCAACGTCCTTCTAGTCTCACAAGAACAGTCAAGCTAACCAACCATTCTAGTTGAGAAATACTTCATTTCAGACGAAACCCATTCAACACCTAATCCCAAGTTCTGTCTCTCTAGCCAGCTCCAGAGCTTTGACAAAAACCCAAACATTCTTCGACTATTCATGCAATCCATATTGAGTACAATCATCACCACTAATTTCTAGTGTTTCAGCCATCTACTTCATTCAACCACTCTCCTGCCTTGTACCGATACACAGCTCCATTACTCAGCCTGTCCGTCTCTTAAGCACTCTCTTCCACCGGAAGAAAACAGTTCCATTACCTCCACCAGATGTTCAACCATGATGATGAATTGAGACTAAAAGAAAGTGCACTGAAGTCTTCTCTTCCGTTGATACATTGAAATGAAAATGTGGTGGAAATGACACCACGTCATCCACCATCCTTGTGCAGCTCACGTGATTGTGGTTGGGAATTCTTTGTTCTCCCATTTCTTGTTCCAGCAGTGTCATGGTTAAGTGGTGCCAAACGAGAATACATGTACAGCTATAATTGATTCAGCTCTTTTGGTGCAGGGAGTAATGACACGGATACTTTTAGTCGCAAACGTCGTTTAGCTGATAATTTAGCTTCATTTTCCTCCGGATGATCAAATTCGCTTGTACTTTCTACAAAAGCACTAAAATAGAGTAGTTAGCCAAAATATTGAGTCCTACCCAATATAAATATGGGTATAGAATGTAGCACATACATGCTTATCACCCGTTCTCTGATGACCTCGGGCATACACTAGAAAAAGAAAATAAAAAGAAAAAGAAAAAATCCTAAAAGGAAGGGAGGTTCTAAGAAAACACAAAGCAGGCTGACTCCACCAAAGCAAACATAGAGATTTCTAGCAAACAAAAAGCATGATGGCTCCACTTATATTGTTTTCTAGACCAGCTTCTAATCTTTCGAAAGGGAATTCGTTACAATCTAAGCAAACCCCTCTGGAATCAATCCGAGTTTAAGTAAGTTAAATATAGGCGAGGGAAGCTGCGTGGAGCTTTGATACCCAAGGCCTCACCGCATTACAAGGCGGCGCAGTCACGCATTCAACTTACATAAACCATCATGAACTTCGAAGTATGCTTAAAGAGTAACAAATATTTTTCGAATGACTTTCCTACAAAGCTCGTTACCCTATCGGCCTCATTCTATTCCAAATTTTAAAGCTTAGGTTCGCGTTAAGTATCGTTTTCCTAAGGCGGGGAAGAAGAGAACGGTGATGAAATCCGAACTCTTATCTTGTATGGCCAGTCCTTGCCCTTTACTAGGAAATTAATGCAACCGTTTTCAGTTCCTCGACATATATGCAAACAAAGGAATACAGCAACTCGCTGACAGGGGATTCGTGAGTGTTTCGACAAACTTACCTCCCGTACCAGACGGGGGATGAACCGTTGTAGTCGACTCGGGCCACGACTCCTATGTCATGTACGAACCCGAGGGGCCGAGGCGATATCGTAATCGCCGTCCTTCTCTGCAAACAGTTTAATATTTAATACTACCCTTCCGTAAGGTTTAAAAATAAAAGAATGTCCCAAAGTTTAAAGTCCAAAGTCCAAAAAAAATAAAGTGCAAAAGAAAAAGAAAATTACAAGGATAGAGAAATCCTAATACAATCTAAAAAATAAACTCTTTTTTTTTTTAAATCTTCTTCTTTCTCTCCTTTCGCTTTGCCTTTTTCTCCAGTCTTTAAGTATTCACCAAAAGCTTTGGCAAAATTTTCTTTCGCTCCAAAGTCCAAATTCTGTAAGGAAAAGACAAAAACCCAAAAACGTAAAGAAGAAAAAATAAAATAAAAACAAATAAAAACCTAAAAAAAAAGAAAAAAAGAAAAAAATCTAAAAAATCTAGCCTAAAGACAAGTCCGTGTCGACGGCGCCAAAAATTGATGTGAATCAATAATGTTATAGTAATAATAGGTTCGTTGAGACTTGTGAAAGCAATAGATTTTAGACTAATAAAACTTAAAAACAAACAAAACTTAACTCAAAATTTGATTTCAAGATATTAAAATAACCAAGACACTGATTCCACTATTACACATGAATGAATAACGGTAAATAACCCAAAACTCTAATTATTTTTTAAATCCCTTGTTTCTTAATTCACAAATAATCAGGCAAATTCTCAAAAATTAATTGTATCCCTTAAGCATAGATTATCTTAATACAAAGCATAACCTATCTAATTGAATCACAACTAATGAAGAAAATTATGCAAACAATTAAAAACTCCGCAAAAGAAGTGATTGAGTGAATTATAAATTATAAATTAGAGAAAATAAATAATTACCAATTGTTCATGCGTAAATAGCTTCCTCATTGCCTTGGTTGTGAGAGAATTAGCCACTCATCATGTTGGATACACACTCAAAATTTATTTTTATTGCTCAAAGTGTTTACAAATGATGAAATGGGAAAAAGGATGATAAAACCGGGTTTGTAACAGTTTTATTTGTTACTTTAAGGATTCTCAAGCTCGTCAATGCTATTAGACCAGTTAAGTGACAAATTAACCGATAATAACTCGATTATTTAATGTAGTTTCTAATTAATAGAAATTAATCTAACAACGATCTAGATACAAAAATAATATAGTTGAATAGATCTCGAAAAGTTATGCGAAATAGACTACTCGAACTTGTCTGGACGAAGAAGATATCATCAAATTAGTTTGAAGGGGAAAGTTTGTTTTTAAGCCGTCTGGGTCTGCCCTTATCCTTTTTCTTGGTTTCCTTAGTGAATCTCGTTGCCTTATCTCCTACGCGTGTGGAAGAGAAACTCATTTTCTGTTTTCTTCTTTCTCTTTCTTCATCTTTCTTCTCCATTCTTCTTCTTCCTGTTCTTTATCTTTTTATTCTCTGTTGATCTCAATTCAAAGAATTGAGTTTGTTTTAGTGTGAGAAATTCATAAGAGCTTGATTAGTATGATGAATATAAGAAGATGAAGTTAGAACTGAAGTTGATTGGACTCGAGAGAAGCAGTGGATGATGCTGTTGAGGGAGGTTGGATTAAGAGTTCGATTTGGTGTTGTTTAAGAAGAAATTAAGGATGGGTTTTAGGAACAGATCATGAAGAAGAGGTTGTTGTGTTAGTTTGGGAGTTTAATTTGAGAAATTGAAGGGTTAGGGTTCATGTGTTCTTCCCCAAATTGAAATAAGGGTTGAGTGGAATTGTTAACGATATAGAGTAGTTGTTGCATGCAGAATCAACGGGTTTCTGTTTAAATTGATGTTCAGAAATTGTTGATGTTAGGTTGAAGAATTAGGGTTTCACAAGAAAAACTCAGAGGAGCTTTAGAAGTTGAATTGCATGTTATGAACTTGAATTGGGAATTCAACTATTCAGAGGATTCTAATGGGTAAGATTCCTTCTTCGTTTAAGTTTAGTTCTTTTATTTCAATTGTTAGATTATTGATTCTGTTGGGTGTATATGAACGTATGTGAATCTGTGAGTTATAGTTAAGATTGTTGTTTGGTATAGCTGACTCTAGTTTTCAGAGTTGGAGATGATTAAATTGGTTAGGTGTTTAAAGTTGAAGTTGTATTAGGTTTAGTGATTTACTGGATTGCTTGAGGTAATGAAATTGTTGAACTGAGATGTTGTATTGCGAAATTATAAATGGTGGAATTGAAATTGCTTTGATGGAAGTCTGGAGGTGGTGGTTGAGATAAATGCTAAGAGATGGGTTGCAGGAAAGGTATTGATGTTGTGTTGTTGCTGTTATGAAGTATGGTTGGATATTTGAGTTGGTTACACAAGTGAACTATTGGTGTCGATCTGGCTAGGACAACAAAGAGCTGAAACTGCTGAGCTAGAAGTAAGTGATGTTGTTGGATTCTGGAATTGGGGCTAACCATTGGAGAATAAGAGAATATGGCAAGTACATGTGGTATACTCAGGTTCATGGGTTGCTGGAGATGTAACTGTAATTTAGTGGACTGGGTATGTTCTCAACTGAAGTTGCAAGTGTTATGAATGAGGTTATTGTGGTGTTATTGAACTGGCGGAAGATTCGGAAGAATGTTTTATGAACACTGATTTATCTCCTTGAGCGTATTTGAAGTTGAGTTGGGTGGCGTATAGGAATTAGAATTAGAAATGGTGACTATAGTATTTGAACTGAACCAAGGAAGGGATGTAGTAATGGTCTGAGTTGTGCATTGTTATCTGTAGTGAAGTTCTTAAAGTATGAAGATTAGATTAGTATTACAGAAGTGTGTTTAGAAATATTGTTATAGTTGGCTTATTGCACATAGAAATGCATCTTTTGGTCTTGGCATGTTTGGTGTTGCATTATGATTGTGCATTAGTGCCTTTAGCCTGTGCAATGGCTCAGGCCAAAATCCTGTCACCAGTTAACTTAGATGATCTGACTTATTATATCTGACTGAGCTACCCAAATCTGACTCAGTATACTTTGACCGAGTCGACTCTGTTGAGTCGTATTTGACCCAGTGGACTTGACCTTTGACCAATTGACCTTGACTGTTTGACTTGACCTTTGATTGACCTTTGACTTTGACCTTGACGTTAGACGTTGACTGCTATTTGACCATAATGACCGTTAGCGACTGTCATTTGACTCAGATGGTCCAGGACTTAAGTTAATGGGCTTGTTAGTAGATTTGGGCTTAGGGTCAGTTTTACTATTGAACAATGTATTGGACCTTGTGGTCCGAATTAGTCTTTGGTTCATTCTACAAAGTTGTAGATATTCATAAGACATATCTAAATGAACTTAAAACCAACCTAATTAAAATAGTAAACCATAATTATGTTAAAGGTAGAGAATGAGATGCCATAAATGAACTTAGAACATTAGATAGTTCACTTAACCTATATCTAGAGACTTGTATGAGATTATGTTATGAGCTTTTGGCTCATTCTTAGAGTTCTTGTGTGATTAACAATTAGCCTATATTAACGACGAACGATTCCAAGGATAAACCAGTGGATTGTGGATTTCAAGTTAGGCGTGGCTCGACATCAAATCAGGTGGGAACTCTGTAACCTTCTTGTAATCATTGAGCATTCCTTCTATTGCGAGCATGATGAGTTTATTACTTTTGGCATGTTTGCGTGTTTTACTATCTAGGTAAAGGCTTGTATGTGTCTTGAGTGTGCGTGTGATATGCGTTGTATGATTTCCCCACAAGGAGTGTATGTGATTCCCCACGGCTCTTTGCTAAGTTAAGTAGGGCGGCTTCTTCCCCGTTTCAATATTACTTAGTAGGGAGGCTTCTTCCCCGTTTCAATATATTAGTAGGGCGGCTTCTTCCCCGTTTTGACAATATATAAATAATATATAGTAGTGCGGATTCTTCCCCGTTATAATATTACCTATATACTATTTAATTTAAGGGAAATCACTCGTGTGCATATTATGCTTGTTTATCTAACTTTTTGATCTTGATAGTGATATTCTGAATCATGGTTTGTATGGGCACTCTGTGTGGATGATGTTATTATTATTGATTAGAGTTGCTTTCGCGTCGTCTTCTCCAATGATTTTGGCGAGGTTAGAGTGACATCTGCTTCATGATTCATAAATAGATGAATGATTAGTTTCTTCTTGTGTCTTTAAATTTATATATTGTGAAGCATGTTAGTGATTACTGGAGAGTTTCATGTTTTTCGTTGAGCCCCCTTTTTGGGATGATGTGCTCATTTGTTCCCACTTCAGTTTCAGTATTCAGAAGAAAAAAAGGCGCACGTGAAGATATTCGTTTCCATAGCGTAAAGTTTCAGCGAATTGAAGATGTTTATTTATATTTTATATATGTATAATTTCTCTATAAACAACACATGGTTATATTCATATGACATGAGAGATCTTCATTTCTACTGTATCAGAGTGTATGGGTTTGCTTTTGGGCTTGGATTATGTAATCTAGTTTTTTTAAGATCGTTAATCTAGATTTTATGCTTTAATTAGTTTGTAATCCTATTAGCTAAGAAGGCTAAGTACTTGGGGCGTCACAGTTACAAACCCAGCCGTTACAAAGAACGATAAATGCTATCTGTTGCTAACACTGTAGCGATACGACCCTCTTCTAGTTATCATTGTTGCGGTTGCAAAAACGACTGCCTATGGTGGTCTTTTGTTCTTCGTAGCTTCTTTACCAGCAGAAAAATATTCTTCCTGCAACTTGATTTTCTCAACTTTCTGATGCTCTGCAACTCTCCCAATCTCTCTGTAACCCTTTTGTGGTGCACGAGTACCCTTTATATATCCATAGACACAAAAAAATCTCGCTCCACAACTGCCAATAATCCTCCATTACTCGGTCATATTCTCATGCAAGATATGGGAATTTCTTCCCTTTTTTATCTCCTCCACGTTGTTTTCTCCGGCAAGCATGCTTCTACACGTTCCTTACTCTTCCCAGATAACATAAAACACGCTGCTACCCACGTAAAATCCCATTGACACGTACAATCCCATGCACAAGTTGTCCTGATTTCTTATCGCGAGTTATCTAGCCAATTTTAACTAAGACAATCAACCATACCACTCATGTTATGATAAATCAAGTCTTCCCATGAAATTTGAGCCATTGAATCACACTATAACCCTTCCAAATGACGAACTGAAAATCTGCCAGTAGTGTGAATATTTTCCCGCCAAAACCAAAATTCAAAATGGTGAAGATGGTGTGCCCTGATTTCAAAACACGGACGCCTTTAACATCTGGGGTGCCCTGAGGTGCCCCTTAACCAACATGAGGGTGCCTTTATCACTTTTCTCTGGAGGTCCAAAAAACACTTTTCGAGCAACTTTTTCCATACGAGTGTATTTCTCCAAAAACACTTACACAAACATAAAAACACCAAAATTAGTACAAAAATTGAGACTAACAATAGAGACACCGAGGATAATTCAGACAAAAAAATGTGTCTAACAGTCACCTAACAATAACCTAACTGATTAATAGAAAAATTATTATGGAATCACCAAAGTCTGAGACGAAAAACTGTTGTGATTAATTTTTATATCTTACCTATCGTAGATAAATCTCGAGTAAATCTTAGAGAAGATAAAACTCAATACGATAGAATAATTAAGATCAGAATACGCAACTACAGAAAAAAATAATTGGATCTGGCTTCGCGAATCCCAAATGAAGTCTTCAAGTCGTTAACCTAATAATTGTTTTGGAATAACCTGGGTTAAAGGAGAACCAACTCTAGTTTGCAACTAGGACATAAGAAAGTATCGGGATTAGGTTTTCTAGTTGCTAGAGTTCTCCCTTATATAGTCTTTCAAATCAGGGTTTCTTACAATCAAAGCTAAGATAGCTTAGTAACAAAGCATTCAATATTCACCGTTAAATGAAATCCTGATTTAAGATTCAAGCTAAGTCTGCTTAGAAATTAAGCAATTAATCTCCACCATTAGATGGTCTTATCTTGTTACACACAAATGAAATATACTTATATTTAGATATGGGTGACCGTACCTAAAAGTGTATACTGGGTTGACTCAATAATAGTTAACTGAAGTTAGTCATTGAAAAAGCGAGGGTCTAACAACCTCACCCAATATTTCGATTAGCAATCTGTATGGACTACTCTAATATACTTTTAAGAGAATCAACTAGACAGTCAGACTCAATCTTAATAAAAAGTATATCAAGGAGTTAATATCTCTATCTCTCAATTTGATCTATACTCAAGCAAATAGAAATCTGCGAGTCTTTACCAAATACAAGAGATATAAACTTGGATGGTATAAAAAACCAATATCCAAGGATCGATCAATTTCCAATCAACAACCAAAGGTTGGATTTCACAATTGATCGATACAACGCATAACCTATGATATTTCAATTATATAACAAAATATAATGCGGAACAGAAATAACACAGACACCAGAAATTTTGTTAACGAGGAAACCGCAAATGCAGAAAAAACCCGGGACCTAGTCCAGATTGAACACCATATTGTATTAAGCCGCTACAAACACTAGCTTACTACAAACTAACTTCGGTCTATACTGTAGTTGAACCCTAATAAACATCACATTGTAGTTGACCCAAAATCGAAGACTTGAATAAACAAATATGTATCACACAGAAAATCTACGATAATAGATAAATATGTCTCCCACAGATAAACCTACGAGTTTTGTTCCGTCTTTTGATAAAATCAAGGTGAACAGGAACCAATCAATAACCCAAACTTATATTCCCGAAGAAAAGCCTAGAATTATTAATCACCTCACAATAATCTAAATCGTATGGTAGCGAAACTAGATATTGCAGAATCACAAACGATGAGACGATGATGTTTGTGATTTCTTTTTATCTTGCCCTATCGGAGATATAATCTCAAGCCAATTATTCAATTGAACTCGTACGATAGAAAATAGTAAGATCAGATCGCTCAACTACAAGAGAAGTAGTTTCGTCTAGCTTCACAATCCCAATGAAGTCTTCAAGTCGTTAATCGACAGGGTCTCGAGAAGAAACCTATGATTAAAGGAGAATCGACTCTAGCAAAACCAACTAGTATCACACATGAGGTGTGGGGATTAGTTTTTCCAGTTGTTAGACGTCTCCTTTATATAGTTTTCAAATAATGGTTTGCAATCTAAGTTACCTTGGTAATAAAGCATTCAATATTCACCGTTGGATGAAAAACCTAATTTATCCAAGCTAATATATTTAAACCTTAGATCGTCACTTAGCTTGTCACACACACAAATAAAATGTATTTCATTTAGTTTAAGTAACCGTACCTAAACGTGTACATTTGGTTGGTTCACGAATAGTTAACCAATGGTTAGCCATATGAGAACATTCATATCAACCATATTCATAGTTCTCATAACTAGATCAAATGACTCATAAGAACTAGTTCATTAGTTGTTCAATTGCAAGGAAATCTTATGTAACTACACAAGACACAATTGAAGCAAAATCGGTTTGATTCACTCAAATCAATTCATGAACAATATAGCCACGGTTTGAAAAGATTGCATTCCTTATTGATTTATTATTTAGTTCATGAACAACCGATTTGAGAAATATAACCAGCTTGGGTACGCGTACGGGTATGCATACTCTAGCTTTACCGAAATTGGGTTTGAAAACCTAGCAGAAATTTTCGGATGAAAACCTTATATGGATACGCGTACGGGTACGCGTACCTAAGGTGACTAATTTGTAAGTTCGTAAACTCCAAACTCAGAATTGAATACTCTCATAATTAAGCCGCTATACAAAATCTAACAAACTTCGTATAGTTGAGACCAAGCAAATAAACCTATAGTTCACCTAGTTTCTTCAGTATCCATGGGCTTCCGACCTTTAATAAGTGCATGCATTGGAACAATTCCTTTGGATCATATTCCAAACAGTAAAGGAACAAAAAATCTGTTTGGTAACAACTTCCTTGATTCTTTTAGATGGATATATCTCAAGTCATATGCAAAGACTCTTCCGTTTAACCAATAAACTCCTTTGCCTGGTCAGATCAATCTATCCAACAACTACCGAAGTAGCAGAGTTTATATTTGCAATCAATCAATATAGAATCAAATAAGAAACTATAAGGTGATGCTGATCTTACACAACTAATCAATCGAATAAATACGATTCTAGTTGGATCCCAGCCGATCAAGGTTTGTGCACACCCAGAGATATAGAAACAAAAATAGAAATCTACTTTGTCTTCAAATATTCTTTAATCTTGAATAAACACCTTCACAACACCACTTGAATATCTTGTGATCAATCATGCATAAAACGGAGTCGGTTAACAATGAATTATCACAAGACGTCTTTAGATCTACAAACAGTTCTAAAGATCCCGTCGACATTTTGATCTAGTTTGAGTGAATCTTATATCAGAAGAAAAGATTCTCAAGAATAAACAAACTAGGTGCAGTCAAAGTTCAACAATCGTTAGTCAATCAAATCAATCGAAAACTAAAATAAATTGCAATTATCCAGTTTCCCACCAACGGTACTCGTAGACGCTTCTTTGAAAAGTAAAAGATAAGAGTTAATGATCATGTTCAAAGTATGTCGACATCTTTTCTTTGTAAATTCTCTTTCATATTTAAAATCTTGGAATCGATTATACCACACTTCCAAACAAGTTTAGAATTGGTTCTTTGTATTCCAAGAACTATGTGATTGATCAAATATCAAATCACTAATCATGGGTTTACGGTTTTACCAAACACAAGGATCGGTTCTACCTTAATATGGTTACTGGGACCAGTTACATCAGTTAACATGATCGCTTACATCAATTACCAGGACCTGTTACCATATTCACATGGTATTACTTGTGATCAGTTACACAAGTCACTAGGATCGGTTACACCAATTACTAGGACCGGTTACGCCAAATACAAGGATCGATTACACAACTCTTTTGTGATCGGTCACACCAATTACTAGAATCGGTCACACCCATTACAAATATCGATCATACCATCTCAGAAGATTACTTAGGATCGGTTACACTAATAAAAGTCATACCAATACATAAGTCAGGCACTGTGATTAGTTTTACCAAGATACACAACAAGTTATGATCGGTTCTACTAACATACACATATTTGTAATCCAAAGATATGCAATGAATAACAATACCAATAAGCCTAGCAATTTTCCTTTCGATTCATAAAACAAGTTCATGAATGTCCTTCCTTTAAAAAAAATGTAAGCATTGTTTCCTAGGATGAAATTTTCACCTCTACCCATACACATAATCACAATAGAATTCATACGATTATGTCGATGTCTTATATACGAAGTTCAAAAGATAAGCGTTATACTTCATATCCTAATTACTTAACACTATGATCATATGATCATGTCTTACTACTAGAGTATAATCATTCACATATTCTCAGTTATGTTTTCAATATAACACGACTTGAAAGATATGTCAGGAATGAAACAGTTAAAGTCAAATATTACTAACCTCATGAGGAAGGATGATGTCGTCGTTGTAGCTTGTTACTTCTTCACATTCTTCAAGTCTTAGAGTAATACTTATATGTCTCATAATCCTAGTCTTTCTAATCTAACCTATACGAAGTTGTCTCTAATACATAATCAAGTGACTCTTTAAATGAGTTTTGATTCACTAAAATATGACAACCAAACTTGACATACCAACGCTTGGTAGGTTCAGCCGAGCTATGCTCTAACATAAATCACATCATTCAAAAAAATAAGTCCAAATTATTTTAATTCTCCAACAATCATAAAACAAGTACGAACTTCTTTCATCTTTTTCTTCACAAAACTGACAAGACCTATCCAAATCCACACCCCTTCTAATAAGATTATTGGTCGTCATCAACTTATCATGGTACATAAGCCAAAGAAATAAATTGAGTTTATAAGGATATAACCGACTCCAAATAATCTCGCTTGGGAAATTTATATCACCTGGTTCACTTAGAAAGATAACTCAATTATTTCTCGTATATGCCTCCAACTTACCATTATCCTCAACCATTCATAATCTAGAATCTAAAACTCCTAGGATGTTTACCAATTATAATTTTATAGAATCAACCTCCCTCATTATAGCTTGTGAGTATCTCTCACGGAATATAAACTTCCATTTGATGTGGTCAATTGATATCTCATACAACCAAGCCACTACACACCCTTTGGTTCTTGAGGCTTCAAAAGCTAATATAAATCTATTTGATAAGACAACGTTTCCGATCCAAAGCTTTTCAACTGAATTAATACATGAAAATATCACCGTAGTAAAGATAACAAGACAAAAATATTTGCATATGATGGACTAATTACACAAAAAGCAAAGTCGAAACTGAGTTGGTGCAGAGTGTGCAATGCACAAGCCCCTGCTCAGTGAAAAGCCAATTTCTTACTTATTAGGGCCTTTTTTCTAAGACCAATTTTTTTTTACTCTATCAATTTATGGCAAAATTTCTCATTTGTATGTTTACGAAAACATACGAAATAAGGGGTGCGTAACAACAGACCTCTAAGGCGTTCAAGCATGTGGTGAACTACTGAGCTACCTTTCCTCAGATGATATTTAATGTATGCACATTATATTCATAGGATACTAATATACTTAAAATAGACAAAAATATGACCATTAATCTCTTTTTTTCTTTAATTGGGCCGACTGACCGAAGCGAGGGAGGACCTTTATATGACCACTTTTTTGTAAATAGTAAGTGATCAATTGACAGAAAAAGATTGAATTTGGTGTCCATGGTTGGTTTTTTTAACTTGACACAATTATCCCTCCTTTTTAGTCCAGTTACTATAACTCCTTAATATCCTATTTTTTTATGGGTATAATTGGAAAACAAACTTTAATATAACATATCTAATAAAACATGCCTTGTAATTTTACAAATTTTATGTCGTTGGAAAGCTAATAAAAAAACTTATCCAATGAGCACAAACAACAATATCAAATTTTGAGTTTTTACGAAAAATTCGGAGGTATTTATCATTTTAAGCACAATTTTAGAAAATTAAATGTATATTCATTATACAAACCACCATAAAGGATACATAATACTTTGCGTAACCATATTTTGGTTTATGCATCAACTAATTTTCTGTTGCAACTAATAAAACGATGGACTTCCTCCATTTCAAGAAAAGTGATACTTTCATTTTAGGCACAATTCTCGAAAATTAAATGCATAGCCATTATACAAACCACCACAAAGGATGCATAACACATCATGCAACCATATTTTGGTTTATGGATCGACTAATTTTCCGTTTCAGAAAAACCCTTCACATTCCGTTTCAGGAAAAGTGATCCTTTCTCCCCATTTCGTGAAAAAGTGATACTTTCCCCCCGTTTTGGGAAAAGTGATACTTTTGCCCCGTTTTGGGAAAAGTGATGTTGTCGCTACGTTCCAGAAAAAGTATCACATTTTTTGGAACGGAGCGAGAGCATCACTTTTTCTGAAACGGGGCAAACGCATCACTTTTTCTGAGACGAGGCGAAAGTGTCACTTTTTCTGAAACAAGGTGAAAGTATCACTTTTTACGAAACGGGGAGAAAATATCATTTTTACTGAAACAGAATGTGAAAGTAGTCGCCATCTTCAGATTCTTCTTCGGTCGGCCCTCCCACCGTGGCAACGGTTGTACTAGTTCTATACAAATAAATTAAAAATTAGTTATTGATTCAACATAGTTTGACAATGAATACAAATCATGTTACGATTTTGGCATAACTTTGAATTATTTTTTGAGTTTTCATCATAATTTTTTTGTTCTTTTAGGCGATAAAAAATTATTAATTATTGTTCCAAAATTATCGAGGAAAAAAACAAACTTAGTTGTATATATAAAAGCCCTCTAATCAACTTCGCACAAGATCCTTCAAGACTCTGGATCGGCTCTGACGAGAAGCATTCAGATAAAC
Source organism: Papaver bracteatum (assembly GCA_023529315.1). Taxonomy (NCBI): domain Eukaryota; kingdom Viridiplantae; phylum Streptophyta; class Magnoliopsida; order Ranunculales; family Papaveraceae; genus Papaver; species Papaver bracteatum. Next base: position 333,599 of record JAJJWX010000168.1, read on the forward strand.
GTCACCGCCAAGAAAATTTCTCATCTCCAAAACAATTAAACATAATATAAATTACACATTTAAAACATAAACCATTTGAAATGTTTATAATTTGATGCTAGTAGCCAAGATTTTAACAAGAGCATAAGATTAGAGAGAATTTACTTCCATTCAAACAACTCATCAAAACGCACACAATCGTTATGTTCCAGAAACAAATGTTGGAAATTGGGTACTAGAGGATGAAATTCAGAGAACAGAAAAGAATGTTGTGGCACCGACTTCAAGGATTTGCGATTCTTTTTGGCAAATATTTTGACCATCCTCAAATAATTTGCGAGTACAATCGGTCAATGAAATAATGCTTTTAGGATACAACGAAGTCCTAATAATGTTGTTGGATTCAATAGTTATACTCCCTTGACCCAACCAAGGACACATAGTTTATGGATTCCGATGATGCTTAGAGAGAAAAGAAATCAGATAATTTTGATTGTGTTGAAATGTGAGAAAGTCTTTACAATTTATAGAGGGTTTCATGCCTTTTGTAGATGTCTCTTCATCTCTGATAGACGCTTTCAAAAGACATCTATTAGTGGTGTCTCATGGAGAAATCAGAAAGCCTTATAGTAAAAGACGTGTTTGTGGAAATTTCTGAAAACCGAATTAGGTTTTCAAATTCAAAACCGAAAAATTTTCTATGAGACACTGTCTCGCGCTCTCCTAAGGGGATGTTGTTACCTTACCTTTCAGGTCAAACACAACCGGTGGAGCTATCATCCCTTGATCCCTCTTTCATAGCTGCAAATATTTATGAAAACACCCCAATAACAAATACCTAAATATTACTATTCTACGAAGGACATACATACTGCTATGAAGGACATACATACACACAGACATGAATAGTACCATTAGCATGTACGGTGAGAATGTGTCCAAACAGATCATATTAGTCAGCGCGATGAATAGTGCATTTACTTAATTTAGTGAGTAGTAATAATTTTCCCTTAAATTTTGTAGGGAAATGAAACGTATGGTTATTTATCCAGACACTTTGTTCACTAACTGTATACATCCAAAAATGAAAAATAAAAATCAACCACAAATCATCTCTTTAAATACTCAAATGAATTTTTATTTATTCAGAAACATTTTAATCAAACTATTATTTTGTCGAATTACCGATCAGAATAACAATAATATAGCTTGTTGAATTTTCTAGCTAGGTAACAAACTACCAATGGCGTCCATGACTAGGGTATTGATTATGTGCATGGCAACGGTATTCGTGTGTTCCTTGTTGCTGGAATCAACTTTAGCTAAGGGAAAGACAATCAATTACGGTGACTTGATCCCGGATACTCCCGATGAACATTGCACCGGAAAAGCGTGTCGCCGAATGAAAGACCCTCACGTAGCCAATCCATATCACAAAGGGTGTGAGAAAGCAGAAAGATGCAGAAGTACGCCCGGTCGGGACGGGGGTGAGGCCGAGGAAGAGGAAGATCAGGACATTGAGGATCCATCGCCTAAACCATCACCAAAGGTTGACCACGGTAAATTCAAATTTGTAAAGTTTGATTAAAATGTTTCTCAAACTCGTCCAAATAACTTGAATGAGTAATAAACATAAGGGATCTCTTGTATTTTCGCGGTGTATGTATGTCTTTTTAATTTTATTAATATACAAGTTATCCTTTGTTTAAGTTATCATTATCCATGCTATAACGTTTACTAGACTTTTTAAGCTTCATATGAGATGTGTTATAAAATTTAGGCAAATTCATTGAGCTTCTCTAATGGTTGTTGTATGTATTTCCTATGTGGCAACATAAATAAGACATCTTTATTCCAAATTTTCCTTAAGTTTAGGTGAAAAAAGTTATTCATCTCCAATGGTGTTGTTTGTGATCATTTTCTCATTAAATGTTAATTTTATGTTTAGTAATTTTAAGATTTTATTAGATCTAAAAATGATTATTTATTGTATTAGAATTAATTTTAGTAAATAAAATATATTTTTAATTTAAAAAAGCTGACTAGGATGGTAGACAATGTCAAGGGGAATGTGAGAAACTAACATTTCCCTTGACATTTTCTACCTAAATTCATGCATACATTAATTTATGACATTCGGGTTGGAGAATGATTTTAAAGAAAATGGATGTGCATCCTAGGTGAATTTTGACATTTATCTCCACATACATGTCATTGGAGAAGCTCGCCTATTCCTATGAGATGTGGCATAAAATTTAGGCAAATTCATTTCTCCACTGTCTTAGATATGGCAAATTTGATTAAAATGATATATTTAATTATGTTAGGTGGGACCTTAATTAATAAAAAAAAAATTGTAGGGCCTACGGCCCATAGATGTGCGGCCCAGCTAGATATCTAGGGTCTCCCTTCTACATTTATATAAAGGACATTGTTCCATGTAACCCTATTATCCTGATGTGCAATTTTTTTTTAATCGTTCAAGAACTGTGATGGATTACTTCTTGAAGATTAGCGTGGTTCGGATCTTATGGTTATAATATTATGGATGCATCACTAGGTATTTCTTTTTAACAAAAGAATTTCGTTTTCATAGTATTTTCTAGGGTTCCATGAATATATGATTGTAAAATAAAGAGATTTCACCGTTAGATTTTCACAAAATTTGCATATGTGTGAGACAATTAGGTATTACATAATCAATAAAACTTTCAATCAAACCGGAATATGATGCAATCTCAAAAACTATATTTTAATGAATCTGTGTACGTTCAGGAAACCCTAATTTATAACAGCTTCGAAAAAATTAAGGTTTACTAATTACAACCGTTGAATTATTCTGTAATTTGGTTATGTGTTACGTATTGTTCTTATTTAACCACTGTAAATTTTCATAAAGATCCAACCATGTTAAATACTCCAAAGTGTGTGATATTTCCAGCTGTGTCCACAGAAATGTTAATTGGAACTGTCATACAGAATCATGAATATATTTGTATTTGGCCGTTGGATTTCCTTGAAATTTGATTATGTTTGGCAAAATATTGGGATGAATCAACTATAAAATTTTAATCATGATCTGATTATGATGCATTTGTATGTTGATCAGAACATTTGAAAGAAGAATTTTTCAATTTTTAGGGTTAATGATATGTTTTGGGCTCAAATGCTTGGGAAAATTAGGCGCGGACCAAAAAAAAATAATATTCTCATTGTCAGGCCCACAATTAATTTTAGGTACCGTGACACCCATAATTATTTCCGTGACACCCATAATTATATGAAATTATTAAAAATGTCTGCATGACGGATTATGCATCCGCATAACGGGTTATGCATAAGGAGTATAATTGGCAGCGCAACTTGGATATAACATATCTAAAAATCCGCGCCTTGGAATTTTACAAATTTTATATCGTTGGAAATCTTTTTATAAGAGAGCTACGCAACGAGTATAAATAAGAATATCAAAATTTTGTTTTTCACGAAAAAATCGGAGGTGATCATCGTTTTAGGCAAAAATTTCGAAAGATTGATACATAATCATTATGCAGCCACCAAAAAAGATGCATAACACATTATGCAGACGCATAACGAATTATGCAACCGTTTTCTCCACTACATAACAAATTTTGCATTTGTATAACAAAGTTATGCATCTATAACAAGTTATGTAACCATTGTTTTGGTTGATTTTAGTGCGTACATAAAAAAATTGATGCATAATGCAGTATGCATCCATATTTACGGATGCATATCAGGTTATGCATCTATTTTATCGATGCATAAAAGATTGTGCAACAATTTCTCGATGCATAATGCATTATGCAGTCATATTTTCGGGTGCATAACAGGATATGCATCCATTTTCACGACTGCATAACATGTTATGTAGATATTATTGTAGGTGCATGACAAGTTATGCAGTCTTATTTTTTGTTGGTTTTAATACTAAGAAAAAAATAGCTGAATAACGTGTTATGCAAACGTTTTCTGGATTGCATAACAAGCTATGCAACCATTTGCTGGACTGCATAACAAGTTATGCAACAATTTTTGTAGATGCATAACAGGTTATGAAAACATTTTCATAGCTGCATAACAAATTATTCAACCATTATGACCAACACGTTGTACATCCGTAGCTTCCCAACCAACATCACCAACTCCCCAAACAAAGCTTATCCTCCATTCGTAGCTTCCCAATCCACTACTACCAGTTGGTTTACGAGCAATTATGGGCTAAGTATCCTCCAACATTATCCAGCTTACCAAGCTTGGATTAGCTACAGCCGGGCCCTCGACTCCTATGCGAGTTACATGTTGTACGTCTGTCAGACATCCTAGTTGCTTCTCTTCTTCCTCTTCCTCATAATCATTTTCTTCAAATAGAAGAAATAAAACAAACTAAAAACAATCTACAGGAAAATGAAAAACTACCGAGCCTATCAAGGTGGGATCATAAGGAGCACTTTCTTTTTGAAAATCAACTTACCAAACGGGAAAATTAGGGGAATACCCAAAAAAAAGATATTCTCATTGTTAAGGTCACACCCATTATTATATGAAATTATTAATGAATCAATACATAACTCGTTATGCATACTATCTTTTCAGGCATAACTCGTTATGCAGCCTAATTTTTCAGGGGTATAATTGGAAGCGCAACTTGGACATAACATATCTAAAAATCCGCGCCTTAGAATTTTACAAATTTTATATCGTTGGAAATCTTTTTAAAAGAGCTACGCAACGAGTACAAACAAGAATATCAAATTTTTGTTTTTCACGAAAAAATCGGAGGTAGTCCTCATTTTAGGGAAAATTTTCGAAAACTTGATACATAATCATTATGCAGTCACCAAAAACGATGCATAATACATTCTGCAGACACATAACGAATTATGTAACCATTTTCTCGACTGCATAACAAATTATGCATTTGGATAACAAAGTTATGCATCTATAACAAGTTATCTAATCATTGTTTTGGTCGATTTTAGTGCGTACATAAAATTTTTTAATGCATAATGCAGTATGCATCCATATTTACGGATGCATATCATGTTATGCATCTATTTTCTCGATGCATAAAAGATTGTGCAACAATTTTCTCGATGCATAACGCATTATACAGTCATATTTTCGGATGCATAACTTTTTCTTGAATGCATAACATGTTATGCAGATATTATTATAGGTGCATAACGTGTTATGCAGCCTTTTTTTGTTGTTGGTTTCAATACTAACAAAAAGTAGCTGCATAACGTGTTATGCAACCATTCTATGTACTGCACAACAAGTTATGCAAACAAAAAAAGGCTGCATAACTTGTCATGCACCTACAACAATAGCTGCATAACGTGTTATGCAAACATTTTCCGGACATTATAACAAGTTATGCAACAAATTTTGTAGACATCAAATGTTGCATTGGATACCCTTTGCTATGACAGCATTACAACCAATTCAGCTTATACATATTAACTGCACAACCAACTCCACGAACTCAACACAACCACAACTACTTCAACTCATCTTAACAAAAAAAGTTGGTACTGTGGACATTGATGTTAGGGCCTCCTAGCTGCTGATTTTTGCATCTGTGCAGTAACAACATAATTAGTGGGTTAAACACAAATCAATGGTAAAGACGTTAACAAAACACTTATCTAACATAAGACATGACTCGAAACACATCTTATTATACACCGGAAAAACAAAAAGTGAAAATACAAAGAATTACTCAATCTCACGTTTAAATTCATATATTGCACCAAAGATAGAAGAATCAACATCATCCACAAGTGTGCACAGTAACTGAAAATCGAAGAATTCCCACCACGGTGGTGCAAGAGCTTGCCGTTTTTCTTGTCGGTCATGCTCTAAAACATATACACCCTGAACTAAGCAAGCGGCTATTGATCTTTGGTGATGTACATTTCCCCTTCATTACACAATTATACAAAATTCTTCAATCAGCAATCACATTTAGTGCAATGAAAGTTTGAACTAATTTCAATGACATTACATCCAGAAGTTAGAAAATACTTAACTGTTTTTGTTCGTGATTTATGCCCAAAATGAAGTATGGATTGGGGATCCTAACAGCACAAGCAATTGAAATTCCAACATATATAATGAAGTATATAAAGATCGAACATCTTACCAATCAACCGTAATTAGATGTAATGGTCCTGAACGGCTAAAATCATCCCTCTCCGATGCAATCTCCATCCCAAAAACCTACAAAATCGAATTCAACATTACCGGTTAGCTTTCACATCAAAACAAACACGAAAATGAGAGGATCTAAACCCAGTAACGAACTGACAATCATTCATATTTCATTTTGATCCCTAAATATAAACTCGTTCAGTAAGGACTTATTCAAAATTAAAACAAAATTAAGAAATCAATAAAGAATGCAGAAATGAAAGTGGTCAAAATCTAAACAAGCGAATTAAATCCAAATTCAACAGAAACCCCTTTTGATTTCTTTTCGTATCACGTCTAAATCGACCTGAAATCACCAGCAACAACCGTTATTCTTCTTTGTCAACCTAATAACAACTTCAATAATCATCAAGAACCCCATCAATCTCTCGATCTTCATCTTCTATGCCATCCACCATACCTTGAATCTTCCATACAATCCATAGAACCTAGTTCGTAAAGCTCCTCCAAAAGAAACGAAAACGAAATATAAACGAAAGTATAATTTTAAAAAATATGGGCGAGCGAGTAATTTTTAGGGGAAAACTGGGTGCGCGCTTGAAGTTTTTTATGGGTGGGTTTGACAGTGAAAAACTCTGGGAAAATGGGTCTCCCTGTAGTTTTCACTTACCAAATATCTACGAAATGTATCTTAAGCCTTTTAAAATTCCTATCATTTTAATTCGTTTTTCTCATTCATTATGTTGCCCGACAAGAACATTTATCATCCACAAAGCAGCGTCTATGAGGAAGAGCAAATACTTTTGTAGTTAAAAATTAAACATGCTAAGGAAAAACTGAATTTCCTTCCCAAAAATTTCAATCTCCCAGTGTTAGCAACAACACCGAAGGGAGAGGAGTAGAAGTTCAGCCAATTCATAAACTTATATATCAGTAGCACAAAATTGATCATACAGAAATAACAAAACAACCACTAAACAAAAATGGCACTCACACACTACCAAAAGATGAAGAGAAAATAAACTTAACAAAAGTCTTAGAATTGTTAGTGCAATCTTTGGTAGTCAGTAGTCACTACGCTCAATTCATTATAATTTTAAAACATTACCATTCAATGTGAAACAAAGATTCTATCGATAGAAACAAAGTAAGTACAAGCATATGCAATTGACAGATACTGAAGGGATGGAATTTAGTATCACCTCGGCTTCGAAACAAATCCAAAAAATTATTCTATCTTCCAAATCATGAGTACCTTCAATTCTGTTTCCCAGTTTCTTCAAATACCGTCATTAGAAACCAATTTCTGATTCCCGCTTTCCATTTCCATGTCCGGAAACTACCCATCCTTCCAACCCTTTTTGAATTCACTCTAACAACTTTGACATCAACCACCGTAATCCATTCATTGAATCAAATCGGCATAAGATTTACACCTTGTCTAAACCTTTTGAGATCTCGCCTCCTAACCGTCATACTCATGGGTTTACCTAAGAAATATTTTTTTATGGCGAAAACCTTCAGAGAGAAACCAAATTTTGAATTAGTGATACAAATAGAACTACTATCGTTAGGAATCATAATCTCAATTCCTACAGATATTGCTTCTGTTGCTGCCAATCCCTCGTAATTTGCAAATATCCTCTTCAACTCCCTCTTTTATCTCGCCATAGTAATGGAGACTTTCGCCTTTAAAAGAAAGAAAAAAAAACGATGAAACGTAATTTCAGAAATTATGGGCTTGTGTGAAATTTTCACCCATAAAATGGGTGCGTACATAAAGTTTAACGCCGGTGGGTTTGAGGGTGGATAAGAAATGAAAAATAGGCGTGACAATAGTTCTCTCTATATGTTTATATTCATTAACCATGACCTTGTCAACCCAATGAACCGGCTCTTGACCAAACAGTTGACCGAACTTTGACTAAACCAATTCGACTCTAATTTAATTTTTTGGACTCAGAAGTACTTGAGCACCATTAAAGGGTCCATGATGTGGAAGTATGTGTGCACAAGTACAATACTTTCTTCATAAAAATATCCAACTTATGAAGATACACCGTTCAAAGAGGAAACTATAACTTCAACATTTCTAAGGCGACATATTGACTTCAGACGATGTAATAATTTGAAGGAAGTTTGTCGAAACATTTATTTTTCTCCTAAACTTGAATGTTCAGTGAGATGTAATCCACTTGTTAGACTATAATGAGTCAATAAATTCAACAATGATATGTTGTAATTAAAAGCACGCCTCATTTTTTGTGGAAAGGAAGAACTCACAAAAGTTTCCATGGGTCAGAGATGTAATTCTGGCTCCAGTAGTAATGATACAAAGTAAATGTATCTACCTATAATGGGACAGAGATGTAATTCTGACTCATATCAATGAGAGTTGGACACTTGGTATAAACATTTACTGAGTATGGTACAAGCGATGGAATGCAGGTATCATATAGTAGCAGCCAACTACAAGATATACAGAGAGTTTAAATGACAACAAACTCACTATATGTTAAAAGAAGGCCATACCCCCGCTTGTCAACTTCAGTAGCAGTAAGAAACTTTCCCAATTAATACACTTACATTTTGATAAGTTTTTATTAATTATCTTTATTCAACTGAATTTTGTATGATTTGATCCTGAACTATTGGTTGTATGGTAGTTTAGTAAACATTTTTTTTAGTTAAAATAAAGAATTTTTTTTATACGAAGAACTAAATTCATAGTTTGTACTTATGAAATGAAAAGTATATCATTTCCATGAGACTGAAATACTCTAAAGCACTTGAGATATACTCATAAGTACTTGAGTTAAAAGGATCATTCGTACATTATGATGAAAAGTATATTATCCTCATGAATTGTAACACTCTAAAGTAAATGAGATAAATTTTCTTTTGTTATGTAATAAGGCCACACCACTTATTACACGAAGATCTTAAGGAAATATATTAAACTGCTTGTTGAATTGTTTCCTTATATAATATCATGTGATGATTGGATCATTACATGTAATAGCCGAGCGAAGGAATGCTCAATCTTTGTTGCCTAATTGGTATAACGATTAAAAGTTACATAAGCTCTGTAAGAACTAAAATATAGTCACACTTTGTCAAGTTTCTACGAAGTATGTGCAAACGGTTATTGAACGAAAACTAACCGTGAGAATGGGAATGCATCTACAAATTCACCGAGGTTGCTTTTTCCTACATGGTTTTGTTACTCAGCAAGGTTTTTGAATGAGACAACAACAAACACCGAAATATGATTTCCCAACTAAGGTTATCATTCCCATGAGGGTTTTCTTCCTTAGGAGTTGTGAAGCAACTAGTCAACTTCAGCTGAGCAAAGTGATCATCTGCAACGGATCACCTTTACTTGCATCTGTCACGTTGTACTATTTTCCCTTCGTCAAGGTTTTATCCCACTGGGTTTTCCTTGTCAAGGTTTTAATGAGGCAACATATTCGAGTCTAACTATGTTCTACGTTTGCGTAATATTGTACTATTTTTTTTTTAGTTCAGGTTTTGTCCATTTGGGTTTCCCTGACGAAGTTTTAACGAGGCAGTTAAATTACATTCGTCGGTCTTTGAAGATTGTATTGCATGTGATGAACTACATGTAAAGTACAAGACGATATGTGAAGAGTTGTACCAAGGTTTTATCCCACTGGGTTTTTCCTTGTCAAAGTTTTATTGAGGCAATTGATTTCGACACAAGTCATCAAGGAGAGGAAGACATTTGAAGAACTACATTCGAAGCACTAAATGTGAAGCACTGCTTATGAAGTTTATTGGACCACACATGGGGAGTGTTGTAGGGCCTACGGCCCATAGATGTGCGGCCCAACTAGATATCTAGGGTCTCCCTTCTACATGTATATAAAGGACATTGTTCCATGTAACCCTATTATCCTGATCAATAGAAATCTCTCTTTGTCTCTTTACTTTCTCCATATTTTCCACTGCAACAAAAATATATTTGTGTGTGTTTTGTGCGGTCCATGTGGGATATTATTATATATTATAAAATCTTTAGTGAGTCCCTTTATTTATAAAAACATATTAAGATAATTAAAAAATAGGAGATAGGAAGGTATGAAATATAATATAAATTAAAATTACTCGTAGATAAATAGAATATCGTTGGAGATTAAGAGAATATCGCCAGCAAAAAAATCTCAATCGCTCAACAAAACAACAGAGTCTCTATCGTTCGCTAGAAACTCCATCGTGTATGCCTATATGATATATTTGACATATTGACACATATGTTTACCACTTAGGCTTAGTTTGGTATTGCTACAGCTTTTATAAAAGCACTTTTCTGCTGTGCATTGCTGTGCTGTGCTGTGAGAAAAAAGCAGTTAGACATTTGGTAAAATATTAATTAAAGTTAAAGATGATTAAAAAACAATCAAAGTGTGTTTGGTAAAATATCAGATTCAACCATTGTTGTTGTGGCAAATCACAAAAACAGACATATCTCTAAAAATAGTTTTGTTCAATTTTATTGGGTTTAAAGATAATTAATTTTTTTACTATTAAATATAAATATTAAATTTACTAATTGTTACTATTATTATGATTGTCAAAAAAAAATATTTTTCTTAACCACTTTTAATATATATATATATAATTTTCAAACAAAAAATCAAACTAAAATAAGTAATTATTTAATATTAGTTTTTATTTTTGACGAATTAAATGAAATGGTATCATAAAATAGTTTGAAAATAAAATATAATAATATATAAAGATTAATATATAAGAAATAAAAATTGATTGCATATATATTTAAGGGTAACTTTTGTCATTTACAAAATAAAATAGGGACAAAAAGGATAAATCAAGCATTAAATTTTGGTGGGACAAAAGCTTATGCTTTTGTAGCTTTTAAAAGCTCCTCCTCCCCAGCTTTTAAAAATTGATAAATTTGGGAAGTGCTTTGGGTAAAAAACACTTTGATATTTTTTTTACCAAACACCAATTTCAAAAATTATTGACATATATTGATTTTGAAAGTGCTTTTGGAAAAATAAAAGCATTACCAAACCCATCCTTAGACAGGTGCATAATGGATACATATATGTCAAATACATTGGTTTGACATACCCATAGGAATAGGTCTCACGATATTTATATATTAAGTTGTGATAGGCTTGGGGCATTTCCCACATATCCTCGGGTTTTTCATAGATGGATATTGTAGAAGGACATCATTTTGATAAGATTAAACCAATATGTCCCAAATTTTAGAAAGTCGGCATCTCTAAAGGGACTCTTTTCCGTAGAAAAATTTGGCCACATGTATCTTGTTAAAAACGTGTAATTATGTTAAGAATATATAGGGAAAATCCCGTTTATTACTGGGATGCCCTTGTGTCTAGCCCTATAAATAGAGGCTCTAATGTCTGTCTATTGTACTAATGAATATAGTTTTCTCCCTTCTTCTTCTCCTCTACTTTGTGGATCCTTCCCTTTTTCTCTATGTTTACAATACGTCATCAACACGTTCTACACCGAGTTAATAATATTGATCGTCATAAAATCTTAACAATTGGTGATCGGATGGAGTCAACGATGCATACCCGATACATGGATATTTCATTACCTTTTGGCTTTTGTTATTTTATTAATTTTATATCAACGGCCTCCGTTTGAATCATGTATATTACACTGCTAACTCTTATTTTTTCTTCATATGCAGTGGATTGAGTTATTACAATCTCTTATATCCCAAACGGAGTACATTAGAATGAGCATCAGACATGACGACCAACTCATCACCTTAACAGTAAAATATATTGGTTTTATTTTCCTCTTCTTTTATATTATATTATTAATTATTAATCATTTAATATTATATTCTTTCTTTTGTTTGATAATTAACATTAATGGAAGGTAATGTTTTTCCTTTCCGATATGCATCGTGGCCAATGCTATGGAGATGGATTTTATATATATCGAAACCCAACCATGAGGATTTTTTGTTGGTGCAATTAAAATCCACTGGTCAACCCTTAAAAAAAAGGTGATCAACTTTGTAAAGTAAGTTTGATTTTTCTGTACTTCTTGTCTAATCAACTTCATAGAGAGCAAAAATTAAAATCCATCGAAAGATGGTTTATGATTTATATTCCTTGAATGAAATTGCAATCTCCAAAAATTGGTGGTATCACAATCTAATTACCTTAATGGTAATTAATCACATATATGGCTGAAAAACCTGCGGCCAATTCAATTTGATATCTTTGTCCGTTAGACAAGGTCATGTGACTTATTCCTATGATTTTTATTTATTTTTAACAAGAAATCACTTATCCACCATAAATAGACAGTTTTCACTGTCAAATTCGAAGAATTTTTTCACAAACCATGTCCGCGTCTGTGGTTACTTTCGCTATCAACAAACACAAGTGCCTCCTCTCTCCTCTCCATCTGCACCAAAAAATGCATCCACATGCTTAGTTTTCCTTCAACAATTAACCCGATGAAGGCGAGTTTCTGCATATGTTTTTGACAAAGTCGTCAGCCGCAAAGAGTCAAGATACCTTTGTTCTAATGAGTCTATTTGACGATGAAGATTATGGAGGATAGCACGTGTATGCATCCATGAAGGAAGTGGACATGTTAAATCCAAGTATTGATTTGATTTGATCATTTTTTCTTGCGATCATTTTTTTTTCTTTTCCCGTCTCTTCAGTTTCGGCTTCGATTTATTTTTTTGAGATGATTTTAGCTCAGCGTTTAGCAACGTGCATGATAACGTGTTGTGATATGGAAGACAAAGAACGAGACATAAAATAGAGGGGAAGAAGAAGGGAGAAATCTATTATTATGTGCGTAGAATACAATGTTTAAGTCTCTATTTATATAGATAGAAGACTTGGTGTCCAAGATATGTAAACACTAAACTTAGACACGAAGGGTATCTTAGTAAATAAACTTGGTTTATTACACTCCCCCTGATGACCACTGTGGCTAAGTCATTACAAATATAACAGGAAAACTCAAAAGAGAAAAACCTGAAATTGCATAAGCATGTAAAGACTTGAAACAGTGTTGGACACGCAAATGTTGCCTCATTAAAAACTTGACAAGGAAAACCCAGTGGGACAAATCCTTGACGAAGTAAAAAGAGTACAACGCGATAAAGTCCAGTAAATTCACCTTAATTTGATGATGACGCTCCCCCTGATAAATACTTCAGTCAAATCTTGGAGTGCAAATCTTTGTGTCGAGACTTTCCAATTTTGAAGAACGAATTTCTTGAATGCAGAAGAGGACTGTGCTTTCATGAAGATGTCGGATAGTTGATAAAGTTTTCATTTATGTTGCACAAGCAGTAATGCCTTCGATAATACTTTTGCGGAGTCTACATTCTTCTTCAACACATTGAGAACTTGTGTCATGGATTGCTAGCTTCCCGAGATGATTTGCATAAGTTGTTGATGTAGTTTCTTCAACATAGAGACCAGATGTAGATAAATTACCATAAGTGAACAAAACTGAATTTGTGGTCATACCTTATGTGAATCGGAATGACATTCAAATTACTAAGGGATTGTTATGTTGATTTGGCATAACAAAATGACATAGTTAATGGTGGAAATCCACCAAATAACAATAATTATACAACTCCCCCTTGGATGACCACCATGTTGAATAAATTTTCTTAATAAAATCTTGCCAATAAAACCCAATGGGAAAAAAATTGGACGAAGGGAAAAATGAACAATATTAACTTTTTGAATAAAAATTCATCGTCTGCGAGATGTTGCCTCATTAAAACCTTGTCAGGAAAACCACATGGGACAAAACCTGAAACAAAGGGAAAAGAGTACAACTTTTGACGATTTATGGATGCCAACTCATCTATATGAGTATTACAGAAAACAAGCATCAAAATAATAACTATAGTTTATCTGAAAGACGAGTTTATGCTAGCATAATTCTAACTGCAGATTTAATAATGAAAATAAAATAGAACTTATGCTGCAAAAGCGTGGATTTTGTTGTTTTTAAGGACTCCTCAAAAGACCTATAAAGTTGATATCATCAATCAACTTATCCGTATTTTTGGTTTTGTACAATTTTTTTTTAAAACACATTAAGGATTGCTAACCCTGACATAATCAAGTTAGGTGGCTGCCTGAATATAATTTGAATACTCCAAGGATCAAAAATTTGAATATGTTCCCCGACCACATACGAGTCCTTCAAGTACTACCATGCCAAATGTGTCATATAAGAAGAACATTTATTGAACCAATCCTAGGGTCTGAGAAAAAAGAAAAACCCTCAAATCATTTATACAACGAACTTATTTCTCCTATAACGCATTATGACTACACCAATCTATAAGTAATTGGTTTGGAAATTTAAGGTGTTAAGTCTTGGATCCAAAATTGCGTTAATCGAGAAATTATATGAATCCAATCTAATTTGGATTGTATGCCAACCAATCACATATGTCGATATTCCTATGCAGAGGTCGGGGTTCACAACCACCATCATTTATTATTTCAAAAGATAATATAAATGAATATTCGACAAATTTATAGTTTACTAAGATCCCACATAATTCCCAAATGTATGCATACTTTGAAAAATTCAAAATTTATTGGTACCATTTCCCACGGGGGTTATAATCTCCTATTATTCAAATGAGGAGATATGAATTTTGAGAATGTGAATCGTATTATCATAGACTCTGTTGGAGCATATTTGTAGCATGTATAAAAATGCTACATGCTTGCTACATGTGATTGGATTTTCCTTTTCAAATAGCATAAGCTTATTGAAAAGCTAAATGAGATTTTTCACGCCTATTTAATGGAAGAATTTTTTAATTTGATCATGAGGGAGAAAATTGATATAACCTTTTAAGTTAATTAATGTCAACCTCTAATAGCATAGAGTCTCCCCCTGATTCTGGCGGAAATTGTCATCTCATATATGCAAACAAGTTTCGTAAAGTATTATCCGATTAAATCAAGGACATATACTCATAATAATTTCTGGATTTTAAGAATAATACCAGTTGGACTGTAGATAATAACTTCAAAAGCCATAAAAAATGTCCTTAAAAAGTGTAGTCTACATGACATACAAATTTAACATCAACCATGGATTTTAATGGTTACGGGCAAAATATGCAAATAAATTCTCCAATAATTTTGTTCCCTATAGGGACGATGAGATAATTATTGAAGAAAAATTTATGGACACATTCTTTGTCAAAGAAAATTATATCAAGATAGATATATGTAGGACTAGAATATCGCTACAACGATATTCTCGCGATGGAAACAACACTTCTGCGAGAAGCCCAAACATTTCTACAAATATTAACAACACTTTGACGAGAACGTCGCAAGATTCTCTAACGACATTTGGCGAGTGTCACAAAAGAATGATATAATGGTTAACTATTGAAGATATATGAGAAGAATAAGTGTGCTTCACGATGGTTACAAAGTTGGCGATGGTGAAGACTAAAGTTATGGCGATGAGATCGCAGAGTAGATCCGAATTAAGGGGAAATCTTAGCTGTCTTCCACTATGTATTTTCCTATATAAAGGGTTCGACTAAATCCAGAAAAGGATGATGTACTTTTGAGAGCTGAGAGAATTTTGAGGAGAGAGAAACTCCAGAAAAGAAAGTTGTACTTCTGAGTTTTGATATTTCTTGTAAATCTTCCTGAAAGTGAATTAATAAAAGTGTTGTTGTTTATCCACAATTATGACTTAGTTTTCATAGATTCTTGACAAGGGTGTAGTGTGGGAAATAATGCAACTACATTTTGGTGCCCGAAACAGGGAGAATCAAGCTAAGAAATCTATAATTACAACTTGAAAATTTGAAGAAATTGTTAGAATTAAAGAAATGGTTAGATGAAGAAGAAACACATCAGAACCACCAACAACTGTGAGGAGGAGTAAAAGACTTGCAGGTGAAGGAACAGGTGAATTAGAAGAATCTTTAAGAATAAGATCAGGAAGAAATAGAACAAGAAATGAAGCAGAAAGTTCAATTCAACATCCGAATCAACATGCACAAACGCAATATAGGGATGTGGATTATGATAGAGTGAGCGTGCACACTTGGAGGTCGGATTCAATGGAAGAAGCAGAAAATCGACAATTAATAAATGGAGAAGAAGGAGAAAGAAATCAAAGAATGGCTGGAGAATTAGTTCATGTGGGATGTGAAAATGGGATATTAGATGATCTGAGGCAAAGAACACAGGAAGAAAGGAGATTAGAGGCTGAGGAACGTGCGAATCTAACGAGACAAAATCATGAACTAAGAATGGAGAATTTGAGGTTACAAAGAAGGAGGTCAAGAAGTACTGTAAGATCAAATTCAAGATCATTCATAGAAGAGCCAAGGCGAAATTCCCCAATGAGAAATGTTAGAGAATAAGTGAAAAATTTAAATGGAGAACAACGTCATAGAGAAGAAGAGATAATTGGCGATCGTTATAATCTGCGTGACAATAGAAATCAAGAGGGAAGAAACAACCAAATTGAAGAAGAGAATCTAGAGGAAGGTAGGAGGATATTGCATGGGCGAGAGAATCAAAGGAATCATAGAATAATTGAAGAAAAAATTGAGAGATACTATGCTGAACAAGAACGCTTGGCTTGCGAGAGAGAAAGATTAAGAGCATAAGTAGAAGATCAAGAATTTCAAGAGGCAGTACGACAAAATAACCATGAAAATCGAGAAATAAGACGTACACAAAATCGATATAATGATAATATTCAAGAGGAGTATGATAGGATACAAAGGAGAATAGAGAGACGGCGAAGAGAAATGAGGAGAAATGAAGAAATTCGCAGAGAAGAAGATAGGCAACTGCGATTTCAGGAGGATGGTGAAAGAGAAAATCGCAGAGAAAGACGAGATGATGATGAAGAAGGAGAAGGAGATACGCAAAATCTCGAAAGACAAGAAAGACAAGAACGCAGAAGAAGGGAAGCTGCATTAAAAAGGCCAATGAAACAAAACTCAGATGAGAATGAGCAAATTTTGAGAGAATTAGCAGAAATGCGAGGAATGATAAGCAATAGAAGAGAAGGAGGTAGAAGGCAACTTGATGAAGCTATTGAAGAAGCTGCGAGGACTCCATTTACTCAAGAAGTACAGTTAAGAGGAATACCTCCAAAATGCAATTTACCAGCATTAACCAGCATTTTTGATGGGACTACTTGTGTTGTTCAACACGTCAAAGCTTATGTTAGATGTATGCTACAGTGGGAGAATCATGATGTTATGTTATGCAAATATTTTGCATCCAGCTTAACTAGAGAGGCGTTGAAATGGTTTGAGGGATTACCAAAAAATACCATAACTTCTTTTGATCATTTGCAAGCTACATTTTTAGGAGCGTATATTAGCAAAAATTCATCGTGGCCGGGTATTGAAGATGTGTTTGGGCTAAAACAGAGAGTTGGCGAGAGTCTGAAACATTTAACCATAAGATGGAAGACAATGTGCAGTGAGATGGCAGGAAGAGTTGATGAGAGATATCTTATCTTGTCTTTTATCAATGCAATGTTCGCGACTAATCTGTTGTACATTCAAATTTTCAGGATCAAAAATACAATCACCATGACAGAATTGCGAGAACTGCAGGAAGAATACATTGCTTTGGAGGAGAAACAAAATGAGATGGAATCATACCCAATCGTGAACACCAGATCTCTGGCGGCAAGTGGAAGTTTGCTCCCTAAAATGATAAATAATGTAGAGAGCACCTCGCAATCACAACAAGAGAAAATAATCATTGATAACCAACAAAAATTAGTAGTGATGGGAAGTCGAGATCAGGAAGAATATGAAAGGGAGAAGAATTATTATAATCGCGGTGGAAATAATAAGATTCAAACACTCGATCAACCTCAAGAAACTTATGGTGGACAAAGGCAGAATAATTTTAGAGGACAAAGTAATTAGAGGATAATATGGGAAGAAATTAAGATGTCAGCTCTCAATACCAGCATAGAAAAGATTTGGGAAGCTATCATTTTGATGGAAAATATACCCTCTCCGTGGAACATGGGAAAAGAACCCCATCCAAACAATCGAAGTCAAGAATTCTGTCCTTATCATCATTTTCATGGCTACTTAGTAAACGATTGTAGGAATGTGAAGAGAATAATCTTGAGGATGATTGATCAGGGAAAGTTAAATCATTTTCTAGTAGGACATCCACAATCTCAGCAATTACCGCCAGACACAGAAACCCGCAGAGTGAATCTTTGTAAAAGGAGCAGAAACATTCGTAATAGAAGTTGGAGCCAAAGCAAAGAATTTGTTTTGTAATTCTATTGTACATTCACGCAGAACTATAGAGGATTTCCATGATAATATTTTAAGCAGGGTCTTCGCGAGAGACACAGATGGAAGAGAGATATTGAATATCGCGAGATCCTCGCCATTAGAGGAATGGCAGAAACAGACTATATCTTTCACTGCACAAGAAGTACCAGAACCTGGTGAGCATCATGATAATCCATTGGTAGTAAGGTTAGAGATAAACCCCAAGAAAGTAGTAGAAGAAGATGAAGAAAATGATACTGAAAATAAAGACTCTTGGGCTATTAATAGAGTTCTAATAGACACATGGAGCTCATTTGATATATTATTTTATCATACTTATAAGACCATGGGCGGAAAAGACGAAGATCTAATTCCATCAACATACAAAATCTATGGTTTTAATGGCACAGCTAACAAACCAAAGGGGGAAATTGAAATGCAAATACCGTTAAAAGGAATATCTTCAGAAATCTTATTCTGTGTTGTGGACATCGAGTCACCTTACAATGCCTTGATAGGACGACCTTGGTTACACGGGATATTGGGTGTAGCATCTACTTATCATCAATGTATCAAATTTCCTCATCCTAAAGGTGTTGGAGTTATTAAAGGAGATTGGGGAGAAAGCAAGAAATGTTTTGAAATCGATATGAAATCTTGCGAAGAAAGAGCTGAAAAGAATAGCAATTGGAAGTGCAAAATTAAACAACAAAAGAGATGTGAAAGGTTAATGGTTTATACAATAGAACAGCGAGAAGATGAAATGCTGCGAGACCAAGGAAGTGGCAAATTGGTGGTTGATAGCGAGAGTATCGCAACTGAGAAAAGAGAAGAAAAGAGCAACAAGAGGGTTATGATGAAAGAATAGCGAGAAGATGAGGATGCCAAATTAACGATGAGAGTTTCATAAAGGAAGAAAAGGTAGCAAAACTCAGCAAAGAAATGACAACAGAGAGCAGTTAGTAGAGAGGTAAAGCAATGACATTTAAGAAATTTGAAGAAAATGTGCTAGAAAGGTAAGAAATACTGGAATATTGTAAGATAAAACAGTTAAAAAATTCTTCTTTCTCTATCACAATTCATGCGAGCGTCATCGCTAGAGTAGCGAATAAAATTTCGCAGAGATTAAAAGAATGGGACGAACCTTTATGGCGTGCACCCTAGTTCGCGAATAAAATTTCGTAAGAGGCAAATGTAAGACCTAATAGCGCGTCATATGAGGGGGTATCTCTTGACATGACTCAGCGATAAGGTTATACCGCTGCTGGAACCTGAGTCATGCAGATGTTGGGGTTAAAGAAAACCTATCCGGGAGAGAGATCTTGGATTTCCAGCTATATAAGGTTATACCCTGGTTGGAAGACCGAGAGTTTCTTCCAAGAAATGCATAGTATGACTAAGGCGCCGAGGTACACGGTTGAGCCAAGGGTGCCCGGAGCTTACGAAACTCTCTTGCCATCCTTGGTAAGTCTTGGCTACAATGCACTTGGCATGAAGAAAACCCCACTTAGGGTGCAGTCTTGTAACTATAAGCCATATAGGCATAAAGGACAAGAGGATGCGAACACAACTGGTTGTTGGAAAATCCGGATGGGGGGAGCTAGTCTTGTATGGCCGATGTGCCCTCCTTGAAGGGGAAACCAGGGGGAAGATAAGGGCGGCACCCTACATTAGGGAGATGATAAGTATCTTAAGACGGCAATGTCATGGGGCTTATGACCGGAAGATCATTTAGGCCTATCATATTATCGCGTGACGAAAATTATACAAAGGAAAAAGGCCTAAAGAGAAAATGTTAAGATGAGATCAATGGGTTTTTGCATGAAAGTGTAAAGACGTCCTGCGATTTCATCACAAGACGGCAATGTCACGAGGCTTTGTTTTCGCGATAGAACCTAGACTTGTCATATTGTCGCAGAGATATTGAAAAGTAATGATAAGACAAGATCAATGGGTCAATACATGCAAATGTAAAGACGTCATGCGATTTTTTCGCAGAGAAATGAAAAAGTTGGCCAAATAATACCTTTAACTAGGAAGGCATAATAAGACCAACAGATTATTGCGATATTGCTCGCAGTATTTATGAGATTTGGCAAGTACTGAGGCATAATTTAACGCCAGTACTGAGGCATAATACATTTTTACTTCAACTAATATTTAATCTTTATGCAATTTTCTCTTATTGCAGATGAATAATAGAGGCAAGTATGGGAATGCATAGAATGATGAAATTATTATTCATCTATCATATGATAAAATTGCATTGATAATACCAAGTAACATACTTATATAGATCCTTAAAAGATAACAGTTATATTGATTATTTTGCAAAAGAGAATTATTTTCTGACTCATACAGGAAGAAGCAAAAGGAGTTTATATTGGCGAAGAAACTCGCAGTTAATTACAAGAAAGAGGAAATAATTATACAGAGAAGACAAAAGAAGAAGAAAACTAATTAGACTAATTCTTCTCTTCATCATTGTCAGATTTTTCTTCATCGTCAGAGTTTCCCTCTTGTTCATCATCACCAATACTATCTTCATCGCCAGAATCCTCAGCTTCACTATCAGAGATAGTAGGTCTTGGAATTTATGCTGGGATTTCTTCTTCTAGATCAGGATATACAGAATGAGGGATATTATGATCATCACAGACCAACTTAATGAATTTATTGCGAGTAATAACAAGAGATCTATTAAAATTCGCAGTAGTAGCGTTGAGACGGTCCTTTAATCTTGAATACTTCTCATCACGAGCAGTAAGTTTGGTCGCGAGTTGATGTTTTTCATCTTCAAGTTCTTGAAATCTCTCGCGGCAATTCCCTTCAGCAATTGCGAGAACGTGATAATGAATTAGAAGCTTTATTAGGAAGAATATTAAAATGAAAAATTAGTAAGAATTGAACAAGTTAACAACCTTCTCTTTCAGAAATCATATCTCTAATTAAATCATCTTGTTCAACTTGGAGACTAACATCTACACCTAGATTGTTTCTAGCATTATCAAGAACTTTTGCAGCCCAAGCAAACTCATCATCGCTATTGATAAGAAGACGAGAGCGATCTTGAGTTTCCATCGCAAGAACATCTTCATTCTCGCGAATAAGTCTATCTCTTTCCACTTGAGTATCAAAAAGAGTTTTATGGAAATCTGTTAGAGCCTTGGTACCATTTTTAACAGCAAGATCCTTCTCGTCAATAAGATCACTATTCCTTTTCCTTAATATATTTATTTCTTCTTTTGAGTCAAGATAAAGACGTTTAAATCTGTTGGTTAAGTTTAAATTGGATCTGTGCTCTATTTTCAAGAGGTTAAACTTGGATTTAAGTTCCTCAAAGGAGAGAGATCTAATCTGATCATCTGAGAAGTTACTTAGAGAAATATTAAAGCGATCAAGAAGAGCATTATCATATATAGGTTCGGGAAAAGATTGGAGGAGTGTTGCCTCATCAGTAAGATCATAAATATCTGCAAAATGGTTGCTTGAATAAGCTATAATAGGGTGAGAAGAATTAAGAAAGAAAGAAAATGGATTATACCATATAACTTTTGATGAGATTTTTCAAGGTCAGGGAATTTCTGCCTGTTAGCTGAGGCATCAGTCTCCAATTGCTTATTTTTTCTACGAAGATCAGCGACTTCTGCCTCCAGTTTTTCTTTCTCCTGACAAAGGTTATTAGCTTTTTCTTCTTGAATAACACGTCTAGTGTCCAAATCTGAAGCAACAACAAAAGAAGCTCTTCCAACCTGCGAGAGAATTATGTAAATTAAGATTTGGCGAAGAAACAAATACGAAGGTAAAATAAACAAGAGAAAACATACCAGTATGCCAAGAGAATTCAATAGACTGGGAGTTAGCGATCTTGAAACTCCACGAAGAGAAGCATTATCAACTAAGATAGGAGCATCGCAAACGTTGGCGAGAGATTAAGATATTTTTGTAATAGCTTCGTCTCCATACTCATTTGGGATACCATGTTCAGTATCGCCAATTTTTTTAGATAGCTGAGCCATGGAAGACTCAGAGGGAGAAGAATTCACCATGGAAGGAGCACCATTATCAACATTAAAATTATCTTCATCTACACCAACATTTAGGTCATCAGAAATAGGTGGAAGAGATGAAGAAGAAGAATGTTGAGTTTTTCTTTTCTTTGAAGGAGGATCGCCAGATTTATCATCACGAGGGGCAATAGGCTTTTCTTTAGCAGAGGCAGCAGATTTTCCTTTGCGATCAGTGGAAGATTTTCCCTTGGGTTTTGGTTCTAATGGTTCAAGCTCTTCAATCTCATGCGAGCACGGATAAAGATAAGAAATAGGGGCAACAATATATTGTTAAAATCTATAAAAGAATATTTCTTACTTCATCCGTGAAAGATTTCAGAGCCAAGAAAGTGCAAGGTTTCCTTGAGTTTTGTAGCTGAGTTTCATTCTATCAATATGAGAAAAATCAAAATAGTTAGCGAAAATATAAAAATATGAGGAAGATAGTGAATAATAATAATGCAAAAGTTGAGAGGATATATACTTCTTTAGATCTCTTAGGCCAATTAAAAACCCAAGGTTGATATTCTGCAAGACTCGCGGGAAGTTCGCGAGAACCAGAAATATAAGGACCTTCGAGACATAGCGGAAAGATAAACCACTTGTCATCGCTAGATTGGTGAGGGACATGATTAGTTTTCGTATGAAAATCAATATCCAGCATGAGAGCTTCATCGACAGCGAGTTTCTTCAAGCGAACACCCCAACAGGTGCTATCCCTCTTCATAGGGAGTATCTTGTAATTTTTGAAAATTTTTTCTACAGTATAATCTGTAGAGTTAATGGGAATATGTTTGTAAAGAGGATTTTGAGCATCTTCAGAATAACGTGATCCTTTGCCAGCACCGCGATGAGCATATTCAAGTAGCAACCTAATACAATCTCCACCTAATTGATATATTGCTCGTGAAAATCTCTCGTCAGATATTATTTGGTAGAATAATGGGAGTTCTGGGTCATAGAGAGGAAGGGGAAGACCAACTTCAAGTTGTCCTAGCGATACTATGATTTTTTCGCGAGAACATTGATCATCAGTAAATAATTTTAGAGAAAGTTCAGATCTAGAATCATGATCTGGAATTAAAGACAAGTTAAAACCTTTGATTCTGAGTTTCTCACGCATTTCATTGAAGGCCTTCAAGTTTTTAGCACCAGCAGCAACCATCTTTGAGTATGGGAATGAAAGGAAAGGTTGAAAAGAAGAAAGAAATTACAGCAGTAGCAAAAGCGCAATTCGCGGAAGAACAGTAAAATTTGCAGAGAAGGAGCGGAGAATGAAGAAGAAAGTAAAAGAGAAAAAGATAAGAATGAGAAGAGTATTTATAGAAGAAGAAATTTCTCGAAGAAGGTGATAGTAATTAATGCCAAGAAAAGACATGGGTGGTCAAATCGCAGCGGTTAGAGGAAACATGTCAAAAATTTAATTGAAGAAAAGATTCGTGAAGACAGCTGGCGAAGGACGGAGAAATCTGAAAAGATAAGCAATTATGGCATTTTTAGATTTTCATATCTTATCTTCTTCGCAGAAAAGACATGAGAAGAGGCAAGATGTAGGACCAGAATATCGCTACAACGATATTCTCGCGATGGAAACAACACTTCTGCGAGAAGCCCAAACATTTCTACAAATATTAACAACACTTTGACGAGAACGTCGCAAGATTCTCCAACGACATTTGGAGAGTGTCACAAAAGAATGATATAATGGTTAACGATTGAAGATATATGAGAAGAATAAGTCTGCTTCACGATGGTTACAAAGTTGGCGATGGTGAAGACTAAAGTTATGGCGATGAGATCGTAGAGTAGATCCGAATTAAATGGAAATCTTAGCTGTCTTCCACTATGTATTTTCCTATATAAAGGGTTCGAATAAATCCAGAAAAGGATGATGTACTTTTGAGAGCTGAGAGAATTTTGAGGAGAGAGAAACTCCAGAAAGAAAGTTGTACTTCTGAGTTTTGATATTTCTTGTAAATCTTCCTGAAAGTGAATTAATAAAAGTGTTGTTGTTTATCCACAATTATGACTTAGTTTTCATAGATTCTTGACAAGGGTGTAGTGTGTGAAATCTTGCAACTACAATATAGTCACACAAAGACTAATTATATGGCTTAACAATCCGGGTGCACACCCATTGATCTTTTGTGTCTTACCGTATTCCAACTACAAGTGGAACGGTTACGCATTTTGTTGTTGAATTTAAAAAAATCCATGGTTTCCGGTAAGAAATAGAAACCCTACGATATTAACAAACAAACTATATTGGCATCTCATATAGGTGATAGAGAAAACCAATACTAGTTCTTTTGTACGATTCATGAAAATCGTATCGCAAAATTATTGAATAAAAATGTTATCTTACTAGTCACCGCAAAGGAAAAATCTACTTCGCGGTTAGACGAATGTTTTCTTGTAAGGGAATAGAAACTGGATAAAAAAATCACATGATCTTCCTTTAGAAGAGGAAGATACCAAATTTAATTGGTCGGAGGTTTTTCAACCATGCATGTAATTCATTATCGCAGAGATAATCAAAACCGAAATAATAACACTAGGTAATTAATTGTAGTTTTATTAAGAAATATAGAAACTATATACCATCTTTTGGTGGATTTCTTTTTCATTCTCTATAAATGGGATTAGAGAAGAAAGGGAAAATCGTACTCAAAATCGGTCACCGAAATAATAAAAATAATTCCTCCAACAATATAAAGAAAAGTACATAACTATTTAGAAGTTTACTGTTAATTAAAAAGTCAAATATGTATGCCTTTAGATTCAGAGTTCATTATACCAAGTTTTGAGGAGTATTGTTGGCATCCTTTAGTCATGTATACATGAAATAGTGTAACCATAGTCTTTACACCGAAGATGGATTATTTGCCCAGTCCCTGATCAATCAACATAAATACAAAAATAAGTATCATTAGGGAAACATGATAAAAACTTAATCATGCATTTGGCAGATGCAAACGTAAATTTAATAATATTTAAATCAACTAGTTGAAAAATAAGGAGGAACACATGTTTAAGGTGTTAAGATTTGGATCCAAAATTACATCGATAGAGAAATTAATCCAAAGCTTAACACCTCAGCGGTGACCAAAAGGAAAATATCTTTTATTTTGTCGATTCAATCAAATATGGTTTTATTTAATACTAATAGATAAACCATTGGTTTCTAATCCTTACAAGAAACCATTCATCAACCACAAAGCATTTTTCTTCTTCTTTTCTTCCCTAAAAACAGAATAACGATAATAGCTTCATTACTTTTTAAAGAAGTGTTTTCTCTAATTCATTCATTTAAGGATGAAATATCGCTATTATTGGTTAAGACAATTGCAAATGCTAATTTAACGGGGAATTGCTGCATTTCCAAGGGATTTTTAGCAATTTTAATTTTTCCTCGTGGTAATAATCTCCAAATTTCGGATTGTTCCACTTGTTGTTGGAATATGGATGAACACAAAAGATCAAAGGGTGCGCACCCGGCTTGTTAGCCTATTTTATTAGTCCTTGAAGTGACTTAATTGATCTTGAATTAATTTTTTTATTTTTGAATAAGAAAGTGTCCATCCCTAAATCATTATCTCGTTGGCCTTAGAGATCATGGAATTATTTGGAGATATTTATATGTTTTTGGTTGTAACCATTACAACTCATGGTTGATGTTAGATTTGTATGTCAAATAGACTGCAATTTTTATGGACATATTTTTTATGGCTTTTTAAGTCATTATCTACAGTCCAACTGGTATTCTTAAAATCCAGAACTTATTATGTGTATATGTCCTCGAATTAATCGGATAATACTCTACGAAACTTGTTTTCGTATATGAGATGATAATATTTCTGCCATAATCAGGGGGAGAATATACACTACCAAACGTTGGTATTAATTAACTTCAAAGTTATATCAGTTTCGCTCCCATCTTGATCAAATCGATTAAGGCTGTCAATATATGATTGGCATGAAATTTTTCATTTTGTTTTTATATAAGCGTTTGCATGTTAAAAGGAAAATCCAATCAAATATATCAACAAGTAGCATTTTACAAGAGACTACAGACACCACTCCAATTAAGTCTATCAAAACATGATCCACATTTCTACAATTCATATCTCTTCAATGGAAGATGAGGGAGATTATAATGCCCGCGGGCGCTGGTACCAGTAATTTTGAATTTTTCAAAGTATGCATACATTGAGAATTGTGTGGGATCGTAATTAGTTAATATGTTGTCGGATATTCATTTAAAGTAGATACTGAAATAAATGATGGTGATTTTGAACCCCACTGCAGAAGAATATCAACTATGTGATTTGTTGGCATGTAATCCAAATTAGATTGGATTATTATAATTTCTCAATTGACGCAATATAAGGATCCTATCTAGACTTGACATTTTAAAATTTCCAAGCTTGAAAATTACAGGTTGGTGTTAGTCATATTGCGTATTAATAGAAATATATCGTTTTAAGAGCGATTTGGGGTTATATGTTTAAACCCTAGGATTGGTTCATTAACACTTTGTTTTTCTTATACGATGATTTGCGTGGTAGTCTTGAAGGACTCGTATTGCATTCACACAAGATGTGGTTGGAGTACATTATCGAATTTGTAATCCTTGGTGGATTAAAGTTATATTCAGGCTGCCAATTGACTCGCTTACGTCAGATTTAACAATCCTTTGTGTTTTTAGAAATTTGGTACAAAACCAAAAATCCGGAATTAATGAGTAGATCATATCAACTTTGTATGTCTCTTGAGGAGTCCTTTAAAAACACCAAAATCCACGCTTTAGCAACATAGATTCTATTTTCTTTCTTTCTTTATTAAATCCGCAGTTTGAATTATGTTAGCTTAAACTCGTATTTGAGATAGACTAGAGTTATGATTTTGATGCTCATTTTATGTAATACTCATAGAGTTGAGTTAGCGTCCATAAATCGTCAAACTTTGTGCTCTTTTTCCTTCATTTAAGGTTTTGTCCCATGTGGTTTTCCTGACAAGGTTTTAATGAGGCAACATCTCCTTGACATTTATTTTATTTATTTTTTCAAAATGTTGATATTTGTGCTCTTTTTCCTTTTTCCAAGTTTTTTCCTATTGGGTTTTACCGGCGAGGTTTTAGTGAGGCAATTTATTCAACATGGTGGTCATCTAAGGGGGAGTTGTATAATTTTGGTTATTTGGTGGATTCTCACCATTAACTAGGTCATTATGTTTTATTAGACCACATCAACATAAGAACCCTTAGGAATTTGGATATCATCCTGATCCATATATGGTATGATCACAAACTTTACTCACCTATGGTACTATAACTGCATACTGGCACTTTGTTGAAGAAACTACATCAACTAATTTTGCAAATCATCTCCGAGAAGCTAGGAATCCAAGAAGCAAGTCCTCAATGTACTTAAATAAGCGTGAAGACTCGAGAACACTACCATTATAAGACTAACACAAAATAAGACTTCATAAACTTGGAAATTTCTCACGAAAGCATTTCTATCTCCAGCATTCAAGAAATTCGTTTACCGAAATTGGCTCGACTCGAAGATTTGCAAGCCAAGATTTAACTAAAGTACTTATCAGAGGGAGTATCAAATTAGAAGGTATTTTACTGGACTATCACGTTGTACTCTTTTTCCTTCGTCAAGGTTTTTCCCATTGGGTTTTCCTTGTCAAGGTTTTAATGAGGCAACATTTGTGTGTCCAAATCTTTTCGAAGTTTTCTCAATTGTACTCTTTTCCCTTCGATCAAGTTTTGTCCTTTTGGAATTTCCTGACAAGGTTTTAACTAGGTAATTAGCTTAGACACAATGTCATCAGGGGGAGTGTTATAAACGTGTAATTATGTTAAGAATATCTTGGACGAATCCCGTTTATTACTGGGATGCCCTTGTGTCTAGCCCTATAAATAGAGGCTCTAATGTCTGTCTATTGTACTAATGAATACAATTTTCTCCCTTCTTCTTCTCCTCTACTTTGTGTCTCCTTCTCTCTTTCTTTATGTTTACAATATATCTAGTTTTTTTTTTTTATTTGTAAAATTCTTTTCACAATAAATAACTAACATTTACACTTCCTAAAGCGTTCAAATGATAAAATGTGGTTAATTAAGACCATTTACATCCTATGAGAGATCCCCTAAAACCATAGGGTCTCATAGAGGATATCTTATCAACTCGTCTTCAAATTTTCGCTTTTGCAGAATTCATGATTTCTAGAATTTATAATCCCATGGGATTATAAATTTCGGGATTCATGTAAATCCCTCGTGTGTTTGGTAACTCATTTAAAATTCCTGGGATTTATAAAATTATATTGTTTTAAAGTCCATATAGTGTTTGGTATTACTCTTGCAATCATAAAATGGTGTATTGTGAGATTTAAAGTTTAAAAAAGTGGGTTCATAAATCCCTTGATAAGTTTACCAGCAAAACTTAGGGGGAGGGGTCGGACTCCATATGGAGGATTTGATGGAAAAATGATTCCCATGGAAAACGTGATTCCAGGGATTTGGACAACCAAACATACCGAAGGAAATGTAATTCCACCAAATCCCGTGAACCCATAAATCCTAGCTTTAAAAATCTATACCCAAACCCACTATTAGTCTATTTACATTTCTGTTGGTGAGGGATTCTGAAGCAATTATGCTCTAACTTGTGAAAAATATTATGATTCACCCTGCTACACCTTTGGTAAAATGAAATATACTAACTATAATTGAAGGATGCAATAAGAAGACCAGTTTTTACAGACCTAGGAATTAAAACGAAAATTGATACTACTGAACTTGCTTGTTAATATGAGGGACTTCGTACTTTTAATTTTTTCCTTTTCTCTCCTCTCATTTTCTCTTCTCTCTAAGAAAAAACCTTAGCCTCCATTAATCTCTTGCTCAGATTCAAGATTGTTTTTTTCCTTTTCAAGTTTTAATCGAATGAAAGTAGATTTCTTTTGTTTTTGATGTCATTTGACATATTTCTTCGCTATTTGGAGAGATTTTTCTTCGTCATTAGGGGCAAGTTTCTCTTCGCTTTGAGAGCGATTTATTCAAACCTTGATCGCTATTTGTGACTTGCTTTTCCCGATTCAAGAACATCGAAAATCTAACACGGTATTGCTTAGAATCCATATTCAATCCAAAGGATTTAGGGAATCCGGGTTCGTTTGGATTTACAAGATTTTGAGCAAATAACTCCTTTCTTATAGGAGTATCTCTTATTAAAGAAGAAGAAAATCAGATTAAATGGTCGGAATCGATTTTGGATTATACTATCATCCTTCCCCATTACATTTACAGAAATTGGGTATCTTTACGGTATATGGCTCTTTCTCTTTGCGATTTACTTGTAATTGATATCTTAATTTATATTAGGGTTCTTATTATCTTGTATTTTGATGTTTTTGTTATTCTTGTATAAGCGATCATGTAGTCACACTTTGATTTGAATATATTGTAATTGTTGATTGACCCAAAAAAAAAAACACGAGGGACTTCACTTTTGTAACTCTAGTGAAGTCAAAAGGTTTTTTTGATCACTATAAAACAAAGTTATTTGAGACGTACCACTTATATTCCTTTTACATAGCACATTATAAGTAGATTTTTGACTTCTAGAAGTTGAAAAGTTAATTTTTTTTGAAGCAAAATAGTTTTGCTTCTGACTTCGACTTCTGGAGAAGAAGAAGTCAGAAGCAGATTTGTATTAAAACGCACTATTAAAATTAAAATAAAAAACCCTTTATCCACCTATTCTTTAAATGGTTAATGCGTCCTTTGAAATGACGAGGTACCGAGTACACCACAATCTTTTCGATATCGACCTATATAGACATACATTGTATACTCTCACATAAAAAATAATTATCAAAAGATTATTTCAACCAAGATGTAACTTGGTATATAGTCAAAGTTTGAACCGAAATAACTATGGGATCGTACCAAGTGGATTAACCTATAAGTGTATTTGATTTATTATAACTACAACATTAATTATAATTCCAAAATAAAAGTAAATTACACAAAAAAACAAGATTTTTTTAACGAGGAAAACTGCTTGGAAGAAAACCTCGGGGACCTAGTCCAGGTTTGAGACTCTCATAATTAAGCCGCTATACAAATTGATTAGTTGAGACCAGGTAAACACTCTTTTGTTATTCGCATACAATTAATTCAGTCTACGCACATGAATCCCAAGACAGAGTCCAATATCTTAAATTTATTCATCCGTTGCGAAGACTTCCACTCTCAACTCCTTATGATCGTAACCCTAAACAACAAATGACTAATTATGTCCATTAACCAACTCACTTGTCAATCTCACAAATCAAGATTTGGATCAAAGATAAATTAGAATAAAGGATCTTCTGCAAGTGGATCATTTTTTTTTTTAAACATGGAATATCAACAAACTATTGGTGTGGGTTATGCATTGACATGGAAAACAAAGATTGGGTGGCTAGTGATATCTAAGAATCCATGAAGATTTGAAACCTTATTATCCTTGATTACAATTCTGATAAATATTAGTCAAAATAAGAGACTGCACACATATAAATGATGAATCGCAATAGATAGAATCAATGAATACATTTTTTTACATGAAGCCATTTAAAGACATAAAAACAGCCAATGTAAGTTAGCTAACTGTACAATATATTTGATTCAACGGTGAAAATAAGTCTCCATCATGAACCATAAAGCTATAAGATTAATATACAATCTTGTTCAAAACTTGAGCTTTAAAGTAGGGTATATTAATTAAAGTATAATCTAGCTGCCACTTATTGAACTTGTAATTAAATCCCTCAACTATTATAGACAAAACCCTTACCCTTTATTCCGCATATCTGAAGCGTTCGGTTTTTTCGGATATTAAGACACCAATGTTTTTGAGATAAAACAGAAAATAAAAAACATAGTTAGTGTGATACAAACAATTTCTAAAATAGTTGCAATAAGTAATCAAATAATTATCCAGAAAGAGGCCAAGTTTTTATAAGATTCAAATAGTTGGACTTGCCACCTTCGGATTTGTAGGGACAGAATATCACAAGATATTGGATTACGAACATAGTAGCAAGTACAAGAGAAAAGTGTTACAAGATAATGCGATGATAAAATAAGCACGAGAGAAGTGTGAAGGGTTTGCGAACATGAAATAAACTTACGAATAGAAGTCGCGATACTTCGCAAGCTATATAAAGTTGTACAGATTTCGCTATAAATAGTAGATCAAATGTTAAATTTGAGAGGTTCTTTAAGTGAGTGTTATAACAAGTCTTAGGATAGAGAACAGAGATAAAGTTGTAACTGTTCTAATCTCCATTAACATATTTCTTTGTAATCATTTGAGAATATTAATCAAAATTGTCATTTTTCATCAAGAACTTCTTAAAGTTTTACAAATTCTACTGAGGGTGTAGTTGTAGGATTTCCTGCAACTACAGGATTGGTATTTTCTCAAATGCAGAAACAACCATATATTGGCAAGGTATGAAACATTTCCAAACAAAGAGCATAAAATGTTAAGTAGACTTCATTGTTTTGTAACTGCCGAGAGAGTTAAGGATTTTGGGTATCAATAGAAGAATGATATTCTCAAACTCTATAAAATCTTAACATTTCATATAAAATAATATTAGAATTGTTTTCCATGATTACTTGGTTGAAAGTTTTTTTTCTTTCTAAAACCATCAACCCAGTTAAGAAGGCAGTTGGGTCACGCTGGAAATTGACTGCCAAGTTGAAGAAATCCAAAGTTAATAGCTTACTTATCATATAAACAGAGAACTAAAGGCCAAAGTAAGCTCGGAATGCAAAAGACCAAATTGTCACAAATTTTTCATATGCTACTCATTTTGTTACCAGATTAATATAAGTTTAATGTCATGCTTCAAAATAAAAATAAAAAATTGTCTAATGGTAGCAACATTCCATGAAACTCCCATATGGTACATTATCGAGTCTCTAGATCATAAATAGCAATAAAAAAATGATCATTTCAAAGTAGACAATGGGATATTCGGACACTGCTATTTTTATTTTGAAACACCTAAAGGAAGCTAGCTTTCTAGATTTTCTAGATCACAGTTGCACACAGGTTACTCCACCTGATATTTTTTTTGTTTTTGATACACAGCTGGAACCAATTGTTCATCCAATCACGCAAGTCATCATATTACTCAAAAACCTCTTTATGAGAGTAGTGAAGGTGATTCTAGACCTTGTTGTAAAAGTTGCAGTGAATGAAAAGTATTCAAAGCTAAAGCAGATTCACAAAATAAACATTTAAAGATGGAAAAAGTATTCATATTTAAGTTATATATGCAAACTGTTTTGGTGTGATAACTTGAATATCATGTTTCAAAAATGATAAATCCATGATTTTGTGTGGGTTTGTAGAATCAAAGATGTTATAGCACTGCTCGGTCAAACTAGCATGCGTTGCTATCTCAAGCATGTTTGTCAATCTTAGTGATCAAAACTATAAAGTCTTGATTTCTAGTCTACTATAGCTAAGGTCTCAGACTAGGATAGAAAATGTAGTTGAGCTCAAGAACTCCATGTCGATCATCATACAAGACGAAGGACTACTCAAGGAACCAATGGATCTTTATAGACTAAAAGGTATGTGGAGACTTGAACTTATCTATCACTCAAAAGTCTATATACTCTATCTCTTATCTTGAGACAAAAGTCGGTTTACTATATAGACTAAGAATATGCACATGTGACATTTCGAGCTGAGTATATCTCGCTTATCTATTTCTCGAAATGGGTGTTGGTAAAGCTTTTGCTTTAGACTAGTTCATCTTTGCCTAGATACGAAAGTCATGTTATGTTTCAATCACTTTGGAAATTGCTCTGACGAAAACTAGTTTGTGAATAACAACTATATGACGTCCTCTGAGAATGTTTCAAAGATTGAATTGAGAGTTTAGATTATATAACCATTGTGGGATATAAGCATTATTATGGAAACACATATATGTATAAGTCCTTAACACTTTAACCGAAGTTTGCGAACTTTGTTGATCAAGTGGAACCGGAACGTGAGCATCAACTCAGTCCGCGAACTGGCATAAGTTCTCGAACCCGAGAATATCTGCTGAAGTTGAAGCTTAGGTGCATTCCACGAACCCAGTCCGCGAACTGACAGAAGTTCTCATCCCGAGAAATTCTGCTGGAGTTTATTAACTTCAACCGGTTAGCTTGAGTCCACGAACTCAGTCCGCGAACTCAAGATGTTATGTCTGAAAACGGTGTTCATGAACTTATCTTAAATTACTAAGGAATACTTTTGCAAACCGTGGCTTTATAGTTCATGAAATGATTCGAGTGAATCACATCTTTTTTGATTCAATTATGTCTCTTATAATATTTGAGATCTCATAGCAATTGAGCAACTCTCTAACTAGTTCATTTGAGTCATTTGGACTAGTTATGGTAAAGAAGAATATGGTTGATATGAAAGTTATCATTTGGCTAACCATTTGGTTGACTAATATTGAATAAACCATTGTACACGTTTGGGTATGGTTACACGAACTCAAAACATCAAGTACATGTGTGTACGGCAAGCTAAGTTTTTGATCTAACGGTTGAGAGATATTAGCTTGTATCTAATCATGTTTTCATCTAACGGTGAATATTGAATGCTTTGTTACTAAGCTAACATTGATTGCAAACCCTAATTTGAAAGACTATATAAGGGAAAACTCTAGCAACTGGGAAACCTAATCCCCACACATTTTGTGTAATACTAGTTTGCTAAGCTAGAGTCAATTCTCCTTTAACCTTTGGTTTTCTTCTTCTAAAACCAGGTTAACGACTTAAAGACTTCATTAGGATTGTGAATCCAGACCAATACTACTTTTCTTGTAGTTGTGTGATCTGATCTTGCTATTTCTATCGTACGAGTATAATTGTAATAATTGGCTTGAGATTTATATCTCCGATAGGCAAGATAAAAATAGTCACAAACATCTTCGTCTCATTATTTGTGATTCCTCAATAATCTTCTTTGCTGCGTCGATTAAGTTTATTGTGAGGTGATTGATGAAACTGAGCTGTTCTTCGGGAATATAAGTCTAGTTTTATCGATTGGTTTTTGTTCACCTTGATTTATCAAAAGACGAAACAAAACTCATAGGTTTATTCGTGGGAGACGAATTTATCTATTACATGTAGATTTTTCTATGTGAGACATATTTGTTTGCTAAAGTCTTCGACTTTGAGTCGTATCAACTCTTGGTTGTGGGTGAGATCAACTAAGTGAATTAAATGTGCAGTATCCTGCTGGGATCAGAGGCGTAGGAGCATAACTGTACCTTGGATCAGTGTGAGATTGGTTGGGGTTCAACTATAGTACAGAACGAAGTTAATTTGGAGTAGGCTAGTGTCTATAGATGCTTAATATAGTGTATGTTTAATCTGGACTAGGTCCCGGGGATTTTCTGCATTTGCGATTTCCTCGTTAACAAAATTCTGGTGTCTGTGTTATTTCTATTCCGCATTATATTTTGTTATATAATTGAAATAATACAGGTTGTGTGTTGTTCAATCGATTAGAATATCCGACCTTATTGGTGGTTGATTTAAATCGATTAACACTTGGATATTGGTCTTTGGTACCATCCAAGTTATCTCTCTTTGATTAGGCTCACAAATCATATTTGCTTGAGTAAATCATATCGAGAGATTGAGATAATAACTCCTCGAGTATTTTCTATTGATTGAGTCTTGTTGATTCTCTAGAAAATAACTCGGAGTTGTCCATACAAATTGCTAATCGAAATATTGGGTGAGGTTGTTAGACCCCCACATTTTTAATTGGTATCAGAGCAGGAAAACACGTTAAATACCTCACAAGTCTGTGTTTTTAGCGATGTGACTCTATGGAAAATAGTCTCTTATAACGCTTCACCAGGATTGAAAACCAATCGTAGAAGAAGTTCTGGTAATCTTGTTATTCTTCAGAAAAGGTTGGAGGAAAAAATCTGGATCAATTCTGATCTTACTGCAGAAATTGTAATTCTAAAGAATTTGAAATCCAACTCAAGTCCCTTTATGGATATGAGTAACCAAGGTAGTTCCTCTCTAAGGAACCGTCATATATCAGATGATAAACAACGTTTAAAGGTTGTAAAAAATGATATAACTCAGAACTATTCTATGAAAGGTAAAGGTGATGGCCCATGTGTGTTCTGTGATTTCCTTAATCACTTTCAACATAAGTGTGTGTTTTTTCAAAAGAGTTTAAAAGTTGAAAGTGATCTTTATAAGAAAACTAAACAACTTCTTACGTCTCTAAAAAGACATACAGAACTATTAGGAAATTCCAAACAGAATAATACTAACAGTATGGGAGCTTTTGCTTTAAAATCAACGTCATCCTTCCAATGGTTTCTTGATAATGGATGTAGCAAACATATGACAGGTGATCTTACTTGGTTTGTTTCCGCAGATAACTATGAAGGAGGACCAATAACTTTTAGAGACGGGAGGTGTTGCTATATAAGTAAGAAGGGAATGATCAAATTACCTGGCGTACCTGAAATACATGATGTAGTCTACGTAAAAGGTATGCCGGCTAACCTTCTTTCTATTAGTCAAATATGTGACAAATGCCATCGGGTTGTCTTCAATGCAAATGGATGTGACATTTTAAACAAAAATGGGAAAGTAATTTTCCAAGGAACTCGTGGTAAAAAAAACTATTATCTTCTCGATACTCAGTTTAGCAATTGTTGCAATTTGACTAAGGTGGAATCTACACATCTTTGGCATGAACGTTTTGGTCACATCAATTATCGCCTTCTAACTAAGATCATTAACAAAGAACTTGTTAGAGATGTTCCAAAAATCAATGCAAAGATTGAAGGTGTATGTGGTGCCTATCAAAAGGGTAAACAAATTAAAGTTCACCATAAATCATCTAAAGATATTCTCACCAAATCTCCACTTGATTTAATTCATATGGATCTCTTCGGACCAATTCAATAACCCACTGTTGCTGGTAAGAAGTATGCTTTGGTTATGGTAGATGATTACACCATATTCACTTGGGTTGCATTTCTATCTCATAAGAATAAAACTCTTGGAGAATTCAAGATTATTGTAAGTAGAATCCAGAATGAACAAGGTCGTAAACTAAAGAAAATTAAGAGCGACCGTGGAACAGAATTCAAGGACACCAAAGTGTTTTAATTTTGTGACGAACTGGGGATTACTCAACAATATTCTCCACCTATTACTCCTCAATCTAATGGAGTTTCCGAAAGAAAAAATAGAAATATTCAAGAGATGGCCAGGGTAATGCTCCACAACAAAAATATTCCTTTAAGATTTTGGGGAGAAGCTGTTTTTACAGCATGTTATTTGATCAACCGTTTTTACTTACGATCTAAAACTCATAACACTTCGTATGAGTTATGGTATGGTAGAAAACCCAACTTGCACTATCTTAGAGTGTTTGGATGTAAGTGCTACATACTAAAAGATCGAGAACATAGAGGGAAGTTTGATACCAAAAGTGATGAAGGTATGTTTCTTGGCTATGCTTCTGACAGTCATGGGTTTCGAGTATTTAATCTCCGAACCCAGGTCATGATGGAATATGCTAATGTTATTATTGATGATATTAGTGATTTTCATCATGATAATTCTCCTGCTGAGTTGCCCCCAACAGAGACAATTGAGAAAGTCAAAGAAATACCTAAATCAGTTGAAGTTATTCCAATTGTTACTGATTCTGATATTTCTAGTGACGAGGATAAGAGCACTGATCAAGCCACCCCTAATGAACCTGAACGTGTTCCCCCTCCATGACACCTCTGGGTTCAAAGAAATCATGATCCAAACAGTATTATTGGAGGAAGAGATTCTACTTCTAGAACAAGAGGACAACTTCAAAATATTTGTAACTTTGGTTGTTATCTTTCTCTTGTAGAACCAAGAAATATAGATGAAGCTCTTAGTGATCCCGCTTGGGTAAATTCTATGCATGAAGAGTTAAATTAATTTCAAAGACAAGATGTATGGGAACTCGTACCTTGTCCCTCCAATGTTAATATTGTTGGTACCAAATGGATATTTAAGAACAAGTCTGATGAATATGGTACGATTATTAGAAATAAAGCCAGACTTGTCGCTCAAGGATATTCAAAAATTGAA
Organism: Papaver bracteatum; assembly: GCA_023529315.1. Classification (NCBI taxonomy): domain Eukaryota; kingdom Viridiplantae; phylum Streptophyta; class Magnoliopsida; order Ranunculales; family Papaveraceae; genus Papaver; species Papaver bracteatum. Next base: position 371,343 of record JAJJWX010000168.1, read on the forward strand.
GGTATTGATTTTGATGAAACCTTTGCACCTGTGGCACACCTTGAGTCCATTAGACTCTTATTAGCTCATGCTTGTTTCCTCAAAGTTAAACTTTTTCAGATGGATGTAAAATCTGCGTTTTTGAACGGGATTTTAAAGGAAGGAGTGTATGTTGCTCAAACAAAATGGTTTGAAAACCGTGATTTTCCAGATCACGTTCTCAAACTCAAAAAGGCTCTATATGGATTAAAACAAGCACCTAGAGCCTTGTTTGAAAAACTTACTACTTCCCTTAATAGAAAAGGTCTCTCAAGAGGTGGAGCTGGTAAGACCTTGTTTACCAAATGGAGTGGGAAAAACGTTGTCATTGCTCAAGTCTATGTAGATGATATCATCTATGGATCAACTTCTGAAAAACTAGCAAAGGATTTTCAAATTTCACTTGCTAGAGAATTTGAAATGAGTAATGTTTGTGAATTGAAATTCTTTCTAGGATTGAAAATTCAACAACATAAGGATGTAATTTACTTATCCCAAGAAAAGTATGCAAGGGATCTTGTGACAAGATTCGGCTTGGATAAGTCCTCTCCAAAATTGACACCTATTCCTACCACTGGTAAACTACATAGAGATGAGAAAGAAGTAAAAGTATATCAAAAGTTGTATCGATCTATTATTGGAAGCCTTTTATATCTAACAACTACTAGACCTGATATTTATTTTAGTGTTGGTTGTTGTGCTAGATTTCAGGATGATCCAAAGGAATCTCATATTGCAGATGCAAAAAGGATCATACGTTATGTCAATCACACTGTCGGGTATGGTCTATCCTATACTTTTGATAATAATACCGACCTTTCCGCTTATTATGATGTTGATTGGGCATGATATGTAGAAGACATAAAAAAAGTACATCTGGGGGTTTCTACTATGTAGGACTGAATCTAGTTGCTTGGCACAGTAAGAAACAAAATTCACAATCCATGTCTACATGCGAAACAGAGTATATTGCTGCTGGTTTATGTTGTACTCAACTTATGGATGAAACAAATGTTGGCTGACTATAGAGTTGATACTGGAATAATGAAGATCTTTTGTGATAACTCCAGTGCGATTTGTATCACCGAGAACCCTGTTGAGCACTCAAGAAAAAAGCACATTGACATAAGGTATCATTTTATTCGAGATCTTTATGAGAATGGTATCATAAATAGGTAATTTGTGCCTTCCGAACAACAGTTGGCTGACATCCTCACCAAACCTTTAGACACTGCCACTTTTCAGCACTTAAGGAAGTCTATTGGTGTTGTTTTGGTTCATTAACTGTTTCCATAACTCTTGCCCCTGCGCTTATCTCGATCTTTCGGGCAATTGAGTTAGAAATCCAGCCACTCTACGACTTTCTTTTAGTTATTTCATCAATATGTTGTTTTAGTGTGTAGAAATCATTCTTTTCACTTGAAATTAAGGTCGCTCTTGTTGTTCCTTTGGGAATGACATCATATGGGGGAGAGTTCTTTTGAACTTGTGCTTAATTTCCAAATCTTTGTGGGGAGTGCGACTGTGGAATTTTTAGGGGTTATCTTGTATCTTTATAAACTCCTCGATGAATGCATTTAGCCTCGGCTTTATGATTGCATCTAAACAAGATGATAGAAAATTTACCTTTGGTCATGAAATGACTCTTACGGAAATTTCATTAGGATCTCGTTCTTGTACCTTTGCCAATTTTATTGACAAAAAGGGGAAGATTAATTGTAGTTCACACTACAAATACATATGGTTTTTGGATCATTATGTAAGGGGGAGTGGTTTCCATGTGAGATGTAGTATTGACTAAGGGGGAGTGAAGTATCACCATAGTATTATTTTTGAAGTTGTGATGCAATTGGACTTTGACGTTGTGTAATAATACTATGACAATGTATAACAATGATTGAGAACCAATGCTTTTCTCATTGTTATAGCTACGGATTTTCAACAACGATGATACTAAACTTAAAACCTTTAGGATCATTGGACTACTTGGAAGTGACCTTTGGTGCGATCTAGGCCACTCAATTTGTCTGGCAAAAGTGAGTGGTCGTGATCGATTTGCGATAGAAATCCTTTGTCGCAAAGAATTTTAGGGGGCCACGGCATGCCATATTTGGGCACGCATTTTGAGGTACCTGTCCATGGTCCACCTTGGACGACCGGTTACATGCGCAAGTGGTCCCACGGTGATCATGTTGATGCTCTTTGGACCTCCTTAGTCTATATTTATACCCTCCATCCGAGATGGCGAAGATGGATGGTCATGATCAAACTGCGACATATATGTAATGACTCAAACCCTAATTAGGGTTTTGGATCAGTCACGCGTGCGCAACTTTGGCAAGCCACACTTCCCCTTTGGGAGAACCGACTGCGTGGGGCCCACGTTAGGCTGACGGTGAACATATGTGCAATCCCCGCTCAATTGATATATTGCTCGCGAAAATTCGCATGGAAAGGTATTTCATAAAATAAGGGAAGTTCAGGATCATAAAGGGTAACGGGAAGGCCAACGAGAAACTGACCTAGTGAGACTATGATCTTCTCATGATTACAAGGATGATCAGAAAATAAGTTAATAGAAAGCTCAGATTTAGGGTTTTGACCAGGAATTGGAGATAAAGTAAAACCTTAGGTTTGAAGTTTCTTTCGAGATTCTTCAAAGGAAATCTCATTTTTACGACCAGCTGGTGGCATCTTCAGTATGGGAATGAAGGAATGAGAACGAAAGATAAAGAATGAAAATTTGCAGTAGCAGAAGCGAAACTTGCGGAGGAACAGTGAAATTGCATAAAAAATAAGAGAGAAGGTAAAAAGAAGAGAAGAAAAGAATAAGAAGAGTATATATAAGAGAGTAGAAATTCTCAAGAAGATAAGTGCATTCAATGCGAAGAGTAGACATGAGCGGTTAAAAAAGACGTGTCAAGAGATGAATAGAAGAGGGGATACGTGTAATAAAGTTTGCACAAAGTACGAAATTGTGAAAGTACAGAAATAATTGAAAAAATAAGCAAGCAGTTGCGACATTTTGAAATACAAATTCTTATGACGTTCTCCCCTTCACATGAGAAGACATGAGAAGAGGAAATATGTAGGATCAGAATATCGCAACAACAACGTTCCTGTGAAACTTTCGTCTACAACATTGCGAAACCGTCGCAGACAAATAACAAAGATGACATGACCAATGATATCAGCTTAAACATGATAAAAGTGTGATGATCTTGCGAAATTTAGAGAGTTTGCGAAGACTAACATCAAAAGCTTGCGAGAATATCGCAAGTCAGATCCGAAGTTAAATGATGGATTAGCTGTCATCCACTATGTAATTCCCTATATAAAGAGTTGAACAGGTGTAAAAGGAGGAGATCTTTTTCGAGTATTGAGTAAGTCATTAGGAGATAGAAAGTCCAGAGCAATTGTGAATTTCTTAGTTTCATTTCTTTCCTTTCTTGTAAAATTTGTGAGATTAATCAATAAAGATTGTGATTGTTCATCTTAAAATGATTTGATTGTATGAATTCTTGTGACGGGTGTAGTGTGGGATTTCCTGCAACTACAACATCAATCAATATGCTATCGAAATTGACATACTTTAAACAAGTGATGGTCAAGAGTCCCCAGTTGCAATTACCGGTTGGTTAATGAACGAACCTATGGTAGCGACAGTACCTGGGATTTATCATTTATTCCTAAGTCGGAGAACGTTTGAGAGAAGGTAGCTTGATCGCGTTTTCTTGAATCCACGCTTCCAAGAGATTTATGACTTCATTCATGGGAAAGAGGAAGTCTGAGACAGCATCTCCAGCTTATTGCACATGAGTTTTGTCCATGCTCTTTGGGATGAAGTTGTATGCGCCGGAGCTGCATGTTTGGGTTTTTGTTATGCAATTGGAGATTTCCTTTTTCCTCCTTCACCCACTACACTCACAGAATGACCGGTGTTATATTGCTTGTTAATAAGACGCCTGCTTACTCGACTCTCACGTGCATCTTCGTTTCGAACAATTCTAGTTCTTTCCAACAATGTTGGGGACGTTGTGGCTGAACGCTTAGCGGCTTCATGGAGTTCAGAAAATGTTTGGAAACCTAGATTTTCCAACAAAGAATGGTATATAGGCACCATTCCGTTGATGCATGACTCCACCAATTGGCGCTCGGTGACATTCGGATCATGACAATCCAACGCTTGAATCTTAAACCTCTTAACGAAGTCGTTTGGATGTTCGTTGTTTCGTTGAAACATTCTTCCTAAGTATGAAAAGGTGATCTGCTCAGACACGAAGAAATACTTTCTGTAGAAGGTATTGACCATCTTGTTCCAATTGGATATGTTGTTAGGTGAGTTGTTGTTGTATCAGGTGTACGCTCTTCCAGTAAGTGACTTTGAGAACTCTTTCAGGCGGAGAACATGATTATACTCGTGTTCCCCTAAAGATTCTGAAAATCTGGAGATGTGTTCACGAGCGTTACTATTACCATAATAAAGGGGAAGCTGATGAGAGGTGTATTCTCTTGGCATGGGAATCCGTTGTACATCCTGAGGGTATGGTGGTTGATGCGGGTGCATGTCCGCTGGATTTATTTTGCCAGATTTTGTAGGATTCGCTCCAGGTCCTTACGCGTAATGAAGTTGGATGGCTGGTCCCTTTATCTTGGACATTCAGGAGCGTCACAAGCTTCTTCATATATGTGGGCCCACGCGGTTAAAGTGCCTGCTCCGGGTGTATTGAACACGTTCCTTGTTGGCTCCAGGGGCTGTCGTGACCATTGCGGAAATCGTTCGGTTAAAGTTTTGAGAAAAGTAAATACCTCCTTCTGGGTTGCAGCCATATCCGTTTGGGCTCTATCAAGAACTTCATGCCTTTCCGTCAAATCCACAATGGTAATAGGGGGTTGTCCTCCTCTTGTTTCTCCGGCTCCTCGTCCTGACGGAGGAGTAGCATTTTCCCTGGTGAAGACTGGAGGCATTAAACTTGAAGAAATGTCGGGATTTGCAGATGCTCTGGCTCTAGTGATGGGAGGTGTCACCCCTACTGGTATATATCCTTCTCCGCTGGTGTTGGTGGTAGAGGAAACGGTTCTATGAGATGTATTGGTCACATTCTGCACGACAGCTCCACTGGCAGAGACATCGATACCGAGAGTGTTGTTAGCACTAGTTCCATCGGAACTGATTGCTGATCCTGACCTAAGTTCTACCATCTTGAAATCGGGATTGAGAAATAAAATTGGGAATTTGACAATTGATATTGCAACCAAGAGATTAACCTCCCATTGTGGTCGCCAATGGATTATGGGTGAAAACTATTTCTGCTGGTTTTGGTAATTTTGGGTGTGTGGATGAGAAATGAATCTAAACCCTAAACAAATGCACTGCACGTGAGTGCTTTTGATTCGAGAGATCAATCTGTACAATTCTGGCCTAAACCAAGAAATGGACGTTTCAGACTTGCTTCGGTCACAAAGTGAAGGAGATGGGGTTGATTTAAGGAGGGAAGCTAAGAAGGTGTTGAGATTGTGAAGGTGTTGGTTGTTTATGATTTGTATCAGAATGGTGATTTCTGGATACACTGATGAAAACACTTGGTTTTTTTCTGTGTTTTGTCTGTGTTTTTCTGTGTTGTTTGGAAATAGGTGAAAGACCTATTTATACATGTCATTGAGCGCAAAACACATCTCATAGGAAGTGGAGGAGGTGAATTGATAAAGTAGTGGGGTCGTGCAGGAGTGTTGATTGTTACACGATCACACCTTTGCCCACTTCCCTCATTACTGTTAACCGTCCACTCTTCCCGACACGTTCTTGTAATGGCGCATTGCACACTGCATGATGTAGACCACCAGACCAATACCCCAGTGAGTATCCCCCAGTTTGTGACATGTTTGATGCCTCGAGTGAGTGGGTCGAGTCGTGGGACCCACATGAAATAACACGTGATGCTATTAGGTTAAATAACTAAGTTATTTAGGAAATCAATATTCATGAAATATCTTGTATACTTTATGCATGTAATGCATCGAATATAATTAATATGTATGAATCATCGTTGTTTTAAAGCTTAACGGAGTAAGTCGCGGATTAAGCGTCTTAAAATAGCTGCATGCCCAACCATCTTCGAGTGATCGTTTGGAGGCCGCATGGGTGGGCCATCCCTTGGACGATCAATCCTTGTAGTAGAGTGACGGAAGGTGATCACCAAGGTGCCTCATTGGCCGTTTAACTCTTAGCCTAGGCTATCCGACAAAGCTGGAAAAGTTGGACGGACAAGATGACCTGCGGCACATGTTTGCGACCGTTGATGCATTTTATGGTTTTAAAGAGGTGCGCAAGCATCACTCTTTAGCTTGACGAAAATCAAACATGGACAAAGTTTTTGGTGGGAACGACCGAGTGCGTGTGTAGACGGCTTGTCGGTGTACAAGTCCATGCCACTCTGTCTCGCGGTGGTGTGATATAGTCCACACAATTTTTCTGGCAAAGGTGAGTGATCGTGATCGATTTGCGATAGAAATCCTTTGCCTCAAAGGATTTTAGGGGGCCACGGCATGCCATCTTTGGGCGTGCGTTTTGAGGTACCTGGCCATGGTCCACCTTGGCCGACCGGTTACATGCACAGATGGGCCCACGGTGATCATGTTGATGCTCTCTCGACCTCCTTAGTTTATATCTATACCCTCCATCCGAGATGGCAAAGATGGATGGTCATGATCAAACTGCGACATATATGTAATATCACAAACCCTAATTAGGGTTTTGGATCAGTCATGCGTGCGCAACTTTGTCCAAACGGTTTGGCAAGCCACGTTTTCCCTTTGGGAAGACCGACCGTGTAAGGCCCACGTTGGGCTGACGGTGAACATAGGTGCACATTCCTGTTGGTCCTAAGTTCGATCTAAGCCATCCAAATAGGCTGGCTAAGTTGGATGGTTGTGATCAATTTAAGACACTTTTAGAATTCCGCGACCCTTAGAAGCATCACGCCTGCCATGTTTTGAGCAAACGTTTTTACTTCTCCATGGCTTCACCGTGAGAAACCTATCGGGTATGGGGAGAATGAGACCACCAATGTGTGTGTTAGGGCTTCCCTAATCATTCATGGAATGATCTAATCCGTTCAACCAGGCTGGTGAAGTTGGACGGTGATGATTGTTTTAAGACTTCCCTGAACAGTCTATGTTCGATCGAACTATCACAAAACAACATGGCCACCCTACTTTGGGTTGGCATTTGATGATGCTAGGAAGTGTTCATGTGATGGCCGACCGGCTAGGGAATAAGTGGGCCACCGGTGGTCATTATGACAATCGCCTATTTTTTCAAGGGTTTGGCTAGGCTTGTTAAATTGTGCGTCCAACTCGTGTGGCCGTGATCATTTCTGAGACTGACATGGACAATATAGATTTTCCTTAAGGAAATTAAGCATGCTCGATCGGCTAACCAAAGCGCGTCGATGCGAGACTCTATGTTAGAGAGTGATGTAGCATGTGTGGGTATTTCATGCATGTCTCAATATTGGCACAGAGATTCATGATACGCTGCTGAGAGTGAGCACTCAATCGTCATTTCATGTCAATGATGAGAGTTCGGCTGAGAACACAATATGGAAAATATTAGGCAAATTATGCATTAATTAATAATGCTAATAAGATCCACAGAATTTTTGGGATTGCTGTTGCACGCATCATTCTGGGTGAATATTGTGTATTTTATTGAATTGCTTCGAATAAATAAAGTGAAGAGGTTTTCTGCAATCTGCCACTTTTAAACGGCCTTTCCCTTTGCAGGGTAACATCGCGTAAAAAATACTAGTTTTACAATTTTAGCCCTGAACTAAAATCCACCATCAACAAGAACATTCGACAACAACAATAGAGAGGAGAGAGAAAACAAATCTGAAACTATTTTCCTTCTCTCTTAAAGAATCATTATATATATATGGTTCTAAAAAGGTATTTTAGTAATAAAAAAAGTAGATTCTGGGGAGGTATCGTCCACCCTCGGACCAAACAGTAATATTAAGGACTAAACAACAATATATATTTACTAAAAAGACCAACCAAATATTTGACCGAGTCAACGGTACCAAACTCACTCTATTATATTATTTCTAGGACTATATGATAGTTTCTACTTTCTTATATGGATTTTTTTAAAATAGCCGTTGGGATTTGTTGGTCGCGAAATTAGAACGTTAATAATTACGAAAAAATTGGAATCGTGTGTCAGAGGAGTATGAGGGAAAAAATGGTTAGGGAGTATGTAAATGTTATTTATGTGGTAAAGATACTGAAAATATTGAACATATATCGTGGAAGTATAACTTTAGTCAACTTACTTGGGGATCTTTAGGGGGTATGTTCTTGTTTTTGAAGCCTGAAAAGATGTGATGAAATTTTCTAAACATAAAAGTAGGGAAGTGAAGTAGGTATGGAATGTAGCTGCTTCTATTACTATGATTAAAATTTGGTTCTTACATAATAGAATACTATTTGAGGATGGTAAGCCTGATTTGATAAATTCAAGAAGAGAGTAGAGCAGTTTACAAAAGACTGTGAAATAAGAATGAATGAGATGATGTATGTGGGATTGTGGTTATTGTCAGAGCATTGCTCGGTTGAACCCACCAAGCGTTGGTATGTCAAGTTTGATTGTCATATTTTAGTGAACCAAAATTCATTTAAGAGTAGCTTGATTTAAATGTACTAGAGTCAACTTCGTATAAGTTAGCTTGAAAGTATTAGGGTAAGACATTACAAGTATTATGAAGACTTGAAGAAGTGAAGAAGTACGGAGCTACAACCACAACATCATCCTTCCACTTGAGGTTAATTATATTTGACTTGAACTGTTTCATTCCCTAACGTATCTTTCAATTCGTGCATATTGAAAACATAAAGATGCGAAGCATGAACACTCTAGATAGACATAGTATTAAAGAATACAATATGAAGTTTCTTATTTAACTATTGAAATTTGTATATAAGACATCGACATAATCGTATGAATGCTATTGTGATTATGTATGGGTATGAGGTGAGGATTTCATCCTAGGGAACAATGTTTACATGTGTTCTAAGGAAGTAAGTTCATGATATGTGTTGTGAACCGAAAAGGAAATCGCCACGAGTTATTGGGGCTGTTCTTCATTGCATATCTTATGAACGACCAATATGTGTGATTAGTATAACCGCTCATGACTTGTTTGTGTTCTCGGTAAAACTATTCACATGAGTCCTGACTTATGTATTGGTATGACTTTTATTAGTGAAACCGATCTTAAGTAATCACCTGGGGTATGATTGGGTTGTGAGTGTCTGAACTTATTGCTGGGAGAAGGGGAACCGATCCTAGTAAGAGGTGCAGTGCATCACAAGGGGAACCGATCCTTGTATGAGATGCATCAAGGTTTATGGAAGAAAGGGGGACCGATCCTATGAACATATGCTACACATTTTTGGGAAGGGGGGACCGATCATATGGACATGTGCAGTGCATACAAGTTAGATACCAAATATATGTGGGGAACCGATCCTAGTACCTAGTCAGCCGTATCTTTGGTAAGCTAGTGTAAATATGCACAGTACTCACATGGAGGTAGAACCAAAACTTGTTTTGGTAGCACCGTAAACCCATGAGTTGTGATTGAGTGTTACTTGATCAATCACGTAGTTCTTGAAAGTCAGATGAACCAATTCTAAACTTATTTGGAAGTGTGGTAAATCAGTTTCAAGTGACCAAGTATGAGAAAAATGGCTTGCAAGAATAAGATGTCGACACACTTTGAACACGATACATTAATGCTTATTCTATATTGTTCAAAGATATTCCTTAACGTCTAAGAAGGAAGTAAATCCCAAAATCGAATTTAAATAAGTTAAGAATATTTTTAATTAAGGGTTTTCAATTATATATGGAAAATAAGAATTAGCAATGTACATTTTCTAATTAAAGATTTTCCAAGGAGATTTCGATCATGTATTTTTGGACAATGCATTCACATGAATTATGAAAACCGAATTTGGTGGAGTAATGAAAAATATCTTGAGAATATTTTCGGTTTTGGAAATTCCTTGGTGTCCAAACTTCCTTTTCTATAAATACTTTGAGTTTTCATTTCTAGCAAACTAATCCTACGTAACATAGACTTCCTCTTTTGTCATTGTTACTAGTAAAGCCTCCTATCAGAGAGGAGAGTAATCTAATTGGGTGAAATCTCTTACGGCCGCTCAATTTAAAGTCTTCTTTGGGATTGAGAAGCTCTAGCGCGACCCGTTGGTGGGAAACTAGATATTGCGGTTTATCTATAGTTTTCGTATTGATTTGATTGACTAACGGTGGTTGAACTTTGATTGCACATAGTTTGTTTATGCTTGAGAATCTTCTCTTCTGATTTAAGATTCACTCAAACTAGTTCAAGGTTTCGACAGGGATCTTTAGACTGTTGTTAGATCTAAAGACGATCTTGTGATAATCCATTATTAACAGACTCCGTTATGTGTGTGATTGATCACAAGAGATTCAAGTAGTTGTGTGCAGGTGTTTATTGAAGATCTAAGAATATTTGAAAACAAAAAAGATATTAAAGATTTCTTACTTGGTTTTTATAATATTTGGTGTGCACAATACTTGTTTGGGAAAAAGAGGATCCAATTAATAATCGATTTATCCTTGTGGTAGATTGGATTGGTTAATTTAGGAAGATCGGCATCAATATGTTTCCTTGTGATTAAAGGTATTGATTGGCTTAATCTTAACGATTGCCTTTGGGTGATTGAACATAAGATAGATCTTGGAACCTGGAAAAGGAGTTTATGTTAAGATAAACAAGGGAACCTTTGCACAACTCATATCACTTGGTTGAAGAGAGTTGATACCAAACAGATTTGTTGTTCCTTTACTTTTGGAATACGAACCAAAGGAATTGGTCCAAGTATGTGACTTGTTTACAGGTTGGAGGCATTGGAATTGAAAAAGCGGGGGTCTAACAACCACACCCAATATTTCGATTAGCAATCTGTATGGACAACTCCGAGTTACTTTCTAGAGAATCAACTAGACAGACATACTCAATCAATAGAAAATATCTCAAGGAGTTTATTATCTCTATCTATCAATTTGATTTACTCAAGCAAATACAATCTGCGAGTCTTAATCAAAGAGAGATAACTTGGATGGTACCAAAGACCAATATCCAAGTGTCAATATATTTAAATCAACAACCAATAAGGTCGGATATTCTAATTGATTGATCAACGCACAACCTGTATTTTTTCAATTATATAACAAAATAAAATGCGGAAAAGAAATAACATGACACCAGAAATTTTTTAACGAGGAAACCGCAAATGCAGAAAAACCCCGGGACCTAGTCCAGATTAAACATACACTATATTAAGCCGCTACATACACTAGCCTACTCTAAGCTAACTTTGGTCTGGACTATAGTTGAACCCCAAACAATCTCACATTGATCTAAGGTAAAATTATGTTCCTACGCCTCTGATCCCAGCAGGATATTATGCACTAGATTCCCTTAGCTGATCTCACCCTTAACCAAGAGTTGTTACGACCCAAAGTCGAAGACTTTAATAAACAAATCTGTCTCACAAAGAAAAGTCTGCAAGGATAGATAAATTCGTTTCCCACGAATAAACCTATGAGTTTTGTTCCGTATTTTGATAAATCAATGTAAACAGGAACCAATTGATAAAACTAGACTTATATTCCCGAAGAATAGCTTAGCTTTATCAATCACCTCACAATAAACTTAATCGACGCAGCGAAGAATATTATTGAGGAATCACAAACGATGAGACAAAGTGTTTGTGACTAATTTTATATCTTGCCTATCAGAGAAATAAATCTCAAGCCAATTATTACAATTGTACTCGTACGATAAAAGATGCAAGATCAGATCACACAACTATGATAAAAGTAGTAACGGTCTGGCTTCACAATCCCAATGAAGTCTTTAAGTCGTTAACCTGGTTTTAGAAGAAGAAAATCAAAGGTTAAAGGAGAATCGACTCTAGCTTAGCAAACTAGTATCACACAAAATGTGTGGGGATTAGGTTTCCCAGTTTTTAGAGTTTGTCCCTTATATAGTCTTTCAAATCAGGGTTTGCAATCAATGTTAGCTTAATAACAAAGCATTCAATATTCACCGTTAGATGAAAACTTGATTAGATACAAGCTAATATTTATCAACCGTTAGATCGAAAACATAGCTTGTTATACACACATGTACTTGACGATTTTGGGTTTGTGTTACCGTACCCAAACTTGTACGTTAGTTGGTTCAACACTAGGTAACAAAATGGTTAGCCAAATGATAACTTTCATATCAACCATATTTTTCTTCACCATAAGTAGTCCAAATGACTCAAATGAACTAGTTAGAGAGTTGTTCAATTGCTATGAGATCTCATGTACTACACAAGATACAATTGAAGCAAAAACGATGTGATTCACTCGAATAGATTCATGAACTATAAAGCCACGGTTTGCAATAGAATTCCTTAGTTTATTAAGATAAGTTCACAAACATCGTTTTTAGACATAACCTACTCAAGTTCGCGGACTTAAGTTCCTGGATGGAGTTCACAAACTCCAGCAGAAATTCTCGGACAAGAACTTCCGCCAGTTTGTGGACTGAGTTTTCACACTAAGTTCGCGGACTGAGTTTGCATACTACTCCGGTTTCACTTGATCAACAAAGTTCGAAAACTTCGGTTCAAGTACTAAGGACTTATACATATATGTGTTACCACAAAAATGCTTATATCCTACAATGGTTATATAGTCTAAACTCTCATTTCAATCATTGAAACATTCTCAGATGATGTTATATAGCTGTTATTCACAAACTATTTTTCGTCAGAGAAATTTCCAAAATGATTGAAACATGACTTTCGTCACTAGGTAAAGATGAACTTGGCTAAAGCGAAAGCTTTACCAACACATATTTCGATAAATAGATAAGCGAGATATACTCAGATCAAAATGACATATGTGTATATTCTTAGTCTATGTAGTAATACGACTTTTGTCTCAAGATATGAGATAGAATAGATAGTCTATGTAGTAAATCACAAGCATGACGTATCAAAAATACTAAGACCTAGCATACGTCATCAAACAAGATCACAATCAATTAAGAAAAATCATAAAATGATTTAAAATAGTGCAAAAGTCATAAAGGAATTAAATAGAATTACCAAGTGCGTAAATAATGGCTTCCTCCATTGTCCCAGTGTTGGGGTTTAGCTCTTCATGGTGAAAACACACTCAAAATAATAACTCATGGCTGAATAGGTGTTTTATTGAAGAAAAATCGATTTTGTAACAGATATAGTAGTTACAGAACCCGCTGTTACAAAGATGACTGTTACAGAGAAATCCTTACAGTAATAATTGTTGGGAACCCGTTACAAATATTTTGAATTTTGAAACAATAGATGACGGTTCCTTCTTATTCTCTGGCAGTCAGCACCAGCAGAGAAAATTTTCTGTAACTTTCCGTAGCCCTCCAATGCCTTCTGTTCCGACCCAAAACTCCCGATTCACCTTCTGTTATTCCATCCAACTATATTTATACACAGCAGGTTCAGTAAAATCCAAGAATATCTTTTTTTCTCTTCTCCCAAAAGTCTCGGTCTTTTTCTTCTTCCCCGTTTCTTCTCACGCAGCTCTGCGTTTCCCAAACCTTACCAAACTCTCCAAAGATAGTTACGAATTCAACAGAAGAATATACTCTTTCCTATTATCCACATGATTTCCGAAAATAAACCCGAGATATCTTCCATGTTTTGTTTTGTCGAGCACCATTGTTAATATTTCCCCATTTCGATTCAAACTCTATTACCATCCCTGTTTTGTAGCAATAGGATAATCTGAGTCATATCCCATGAAATCTCCAACATAATCCATGTAACTTCCATATTTAAAATTAACAGAATCCCGTGTAAAATTATCCTCCCCTGTTTATTAAAGTTACGTGAATTCTTCCATTTATTCCACTATTAACTCACTTACTAACCCTGTTTACGTGCAATGATTCAATGCCAGTTCATATCTAACATGAAATCCGACTAAATCTCGTCCACAATCTTCTATGAAAATCTCGCACGATCAAAAGCAACTTTCCCGCCAAAACCTGTTTCAAACAAGGGAGACATTGGTGTCCCCTTATCCTTCTGTTGGAGGCCCATGGCAGTGGGGTGTGAATAGAAATTAGGGCACTCCTTATCAGCGGAGTACCCCTTAGTAATTGAGATGCCCCTTATCCAAACAGAGAGTCCGAATAGTAGGTCTCCGGGTGCAACTTTTCGAGCCGATTTCTCCAAAAATGTTTATTGCCCAAAAATACCTACAAACACATAAAACACCATAATAAATACGAAATCGAGTGCCAAAAATATATAGTATTGAGATCAATTTAGACACAAAAATGTGTCTATTATCCTTCGTCTTGTATGATGATCGCCATGGAGTTCTTGAGATCAACTACACTTTCTATCCTAGTCAGAGACCTTAGCTATAGTAGACTATAAATCAAAGACTTTATAGTTTTGATCACTAATATTGACAAACATGCTTGAGATAGCAACGTATGCGAGTTCTACCAAGCAATGCTCTAACAATCTCCCCCTTTGTCAATTTTAGTAGCAAAACCATTAATACATATGGAATATAAAATATATAAATAAACTTTGTAGATCCTATTCCATGTGTCGTCTAATCTTCAACAATACTCGAAATCTTCGTCACTTCCAAGTAATCCAATGATCCCAAAGGTTGTAAGTTTAGCACCATCGTTGTTTAAAATTCGTAGCTATAACAATAATAAAATCAATGGTTCTCAATCATTCTTATACAGTGACATAGTATCATTACACAATGTCAAAGTCCAATTGCATCACAACTTTAAGAACAATACTATGGTGATACTTCACCCCCCCCCTATTCAATACTCCATATCACATGGAAACCACTCCCCATTACATAATGATCTGAAAACCATATGTATTTGTAGCGTGAACTACATATTAATTCTCCCCCTTTTTGTCAATAAAATTGGCAGAGGTACAAGAACGTGATCCTAATGAAATTTCCGTAAGAGACATTTCATGACCAAAGGTAAATGTATATCATCTTGCTTAGATGCAATCATAAATCCGAAGCTAAATGCATTCATCAAGGAGTTTATAAAGATACAAGTTAACCCCTATAATATTCCACAGCCGCACTCCCCACAAAGATTTGGAAATTAAGCACCAGTTCAAAAGAACTTTCCCCCATAAAATGTCATTACCAAGGGAACAACAAGAGCGACCTTAATTTCAAAAAGAAAAGAAGGATTTATTTAGACTTAACAAATCACATACAAGTATGAATTTGGAACCCGAAAAGAAATATTCAATCATATTAACCAAGGAGAACCAAGATTAATTTTACTAAATATGCTCGACACAAGTAAACTTATGGAGACTTAAATCAATTAGATTAATCACAAGAAGACTCGCAAATAATATAATTGTCATACTCAACCAAACTAATTACAAAAGTAATCAATTTAATTGGTCACACTCGACATAAGAAAATCTACGGAGAAATAACTAAGTTAATCACGAATAACCAACCCAGTCAAAGATATACTCAAACATAAGAAAACTTATGGAGTGATAACTAAATAACTACACAAGATGATTAATTTAGTTCAACATGTTCAACATAAAGTACCTTACGGAACAACAACTAAGCTAATCACAAAAGCAATCATGTTGTTTGAGTGCTCAACATAAGACACTTCATGGAACAACACAATATTTACACAAAAATTGTGGATCGGAGAATCGACCTTATACCGTAGAATAAGCAAGGATTCATTATATGTTTCCATCACTATTTGCACAATGACATACAATAGACATGATCCTTGAATCACAAAAGATTTTAACCTATCTTACATCAATAATTGACAATATAGGCTTAACTTTTGTGTTTTGTCAAAAGTCTATTCATTTTTTTTTATCAATATTTGCATATCAATTCACGAACGACTTTACTTTTGACAAAATATGGGAAAACAGGTTCACGGACGTAAACACAAAAAACCCATAACAATATTGCAATATATACAATCAAAAAGATTAATACTGCAAAAACCATCTTCCGAAACAATTTTAGAATTTAAACCAATAAATCTAAAAATAAGAAGATGAAAACTTTGGATATACCTATGTGTAATCACAATAATGGCTATTCCAAAACACTAGTTATTTTTCTAAATAATACAAGAAAAATAGAAGATTTAATAGGCAATAAGACCTTTGAATAATTCTTTATCGTCCCCGAACTCCTTGTCATCAACAACCATTGGAACATAAGGTTCATTAAGGTAGGAGTTTATATCAATAAACCTTCTAGGTTGCTGTTTTCGAACCAGGGCCATCTGAATCTCATGAGTCTTACACACAAAATCCTTTATTTGTTGAATCTCCTTACACAATTCCTTCATCACTTCAAGAACATAAGAAAACTTCTGATAATTTGAAGGAACGACTCTTGGCTTCCTCATATTCCTTCTTTTCCTTTTCAATGTAGGAGTCAATGGTGATTGTTCTTTTTCCTTCATGATTGATGGATTAGCAATCATATTACCATCCTTTCCATCTGAAGACATCATTCTTGGAGCGTCCATGAACGTATGGGTTTGTGAGAGGAATTCACAATTAGCTCAACAAGTAGTCTTGAGATAAAAAGAGGTTTTAGAGAAAGAAAATGAATGTAGGGTTTGAAACCTTAAAACAGGTTCGTAAATGATCAACTCTTAACCCTATGAAGAGTAGAATTGTCGATAGTACCCTTTATTTTGTTTGATAGACAAAAACAAACCTAAGAAAAGAAAGAAGAAATTATTTTTTCCTTAAAGCCTGAGAGGTACAAAATTGTCGTCTCTTTTGATCAGGCACATGAGACAAGATTTTAAAATTAACACAATCAAGTTGCGTTATGGTGAACAACCATTTTCCCACCAATTTCCTCTTGGGAGGATTTAACAGACCTATGTCTATCAAAACTATTTGACCATAATTTCTTCTCTAATGGTCTTAGTTTATCCTTGGAAACTAACTTCTTAGAAGAAGATAAAATCTTACATACCTCAGCGGTCTTCTGAGCAATTTTAAGCTTTATTGCTGGATTATTTGCTCTTCGTTGAAGTTTGTTGACATGCCTTTTTTGGTGTTTGAACTTGTAGCACCTTGAGAGTTCATGACCCTTTAATGAACAATATGAGCACGTCAGACTTGGATAAAAATCAGGCTTCTGGAATGTGCAAGGAGCTAAGCACATATTGGGACCTGAGATATTATAAGCAGTGTTTCCAAAGATTGGGTCAACTTTCTCTTCCAGAATTGTTGGATTTTCTTCTGAAAGAATATCAAGATTGATACATGTATTACTACAATTATCAAAATCAATATTTTTACCAAGAAGTGCAACACTTGATTTCTCGTCTTCATTAAAATCATAATTGTCAGACATTTCATCAAGAGTTGTGGCAAGACCTTTGTTCCCAGTGTATTTTCTCCGATTTGGACACTTATTTGTAAAATGACCAAAACCTTTACACTTAAAGCACTGAGGCATATCCTCATCATTAGTTTCATCAATATCCCTGTTTTTAGGAGGAAGATGATTATGAGGTTTGACTGATGCCTTAGGATTATCTCTGGAGAACCCTTTACTTCTCTTCAACAGAAGATCCCTAAACTGTCTTGTGATCACCGACACTGATTTGTCAAGATCTTCATCTGATGAATCTGTTTCAGAGTGATCATCTTCAGAGATATATACTTTTTTAAATTTTATCAAGTATTTTAGTGTCCTTTAGTGCTTTGAACGCAACATCCTTAGATTTGGACGAATGTTCATGATCAAAGATCTTAAGATTTCCAACCAGCGTATTTCTGGAGAGAGTATCAAGGTTATTTACCTAAACGATGGCATGCTTCTTAGAATCGTATCTAGATAGCAGCGATCTGAGAATTTTCATCACAATGTCCTTTTCAGGAATAGTCTTACCCAATGCAAAAGATCCATTAACAATTTCAAATACTTTGTGATTAAACTCATCAAATGTTTCTTCATCTGCCATACGAAGGTTTTCCCAATAAGAATTAAGATTTTGATGTCTAGCTTCCTTTTTACTGGAATTACCTTCGAATACGGTTGCTAAGATATCCCAAGCTTCTTGATACTTAGTGCAATTTGACACATGATGCTGAAGATTTGGGGTAATGGCATGTATGATGGCATTCAAATCGGCGGAGTTTTGCTTTGCAGCAAGAATCTCGGCAGGAGTATATTCATCAATATTCTTAGGAACGTTTACACCTCCAACTGCCTCAACGGGAGCATCATATCCATTAACAACATATACCCATGATTGAAAATCATGTGCTTGAAGAAAAGCTCGCATATCAATTTTCCACCATAAGTAATTAGAGTCATCGAAGATTGGTGGTACATTAATTGAGATAGCACCTTTGTACATAGAGTCATATCACTACAAACACAGACTTGTAAGGTCTTAAATGTGTTTGCCTGCTCTGATACCAATTGAAAAAGCGGGGGTCTAACAACCACACCCAATATTTCGATTAGCAATCTGTATGGAAAACTTTGAGTTACTTTCTAGAGAATCAACTAGACAGTCAGACTCAATCAATAGAAAATATCTCAAGGAGTTTATTATCTCTATATCTCAATTTGATTTACTCAAGAAAATATAATCTGTGAGTCTTAATCAAAGAGAGACAACTTGGATGGTACCAAAGACCAATATCCAAGTGTCAATCAATTTAAATCAACAACCAATAAGGTCGGATATTCTAATTGATTGAACAACGCACAATCTGTATTATTTCAATTATAAAACAAAATATAATGCGGAAAAGAAATAACACAGACACCAAAATTTTGTTAACGAGGAAACCGCAAATGCTGAAAAACCCCAGGACCTAGTCCATATTAAACATACACTGTATTAAGCCGCTACATGCACTTGCCTACTCCAAGCTAACTTTGGTCTGGACTGTAGTTGAACCCCTACCAATCTCACATTGATCCAAGGTACAGTTATGTTCATATGCCTCTGATCCCAGTAGGATACTGGGCACTTGATTCCCTTAGCTGATCTCATCCATAACTAAGAGTTCCTACGACCCAAAGTTGAAGAATTTAATAAACAAATCTGTCTCACAAAGAAAAGTCTACAAGGATAGATAAATTCGTCTCCCACGAATAAACCTATAAGTTTTGTTCCGTCTTTTGATAAATCAAGGTGAACATGAACCAATTGATAAAACCAGACTTATATTCCCGAAGAACAGCTCAGCTATATCACTCACCTCACAAAAAAATTAATCAACGCAGCGAAGAAGATTATTGGGGAATCATAAACGATGAGACAAAGTATTTGTGACTACTTTTATATCTTTCCTATCAGAGAAATAAATTTAAAGAAAATTATTACAATTGTACTCGTACGATAGAAGATGCAAAATCAGATCACACAACTACGATAAAAGTAGTATCGGTCTAGCTTCACAATCCCAATGAAGTCTTTAAGTCGTTAACCTGGTTTTAGAAGAAGAAAACCAAAGGTTAAAGGAGAATCGACTTTAGATTAGCAAACTTGTAGTTGCAGGAAATCCTACACTACACCCTTGTTAAGAATCTACAATAATCAACCCAAATTTGAAGATTAAGAACGACACTTTATTATATGATTCTCAGAAATGTTTACAAGAAATTTAAGAACTCAAGAATACAACTTTTCTCTTGTAGTTTCTCTCTCATCAAGACTTTCTCAACTCTCAAAAAATACAACATCCCTCTCTGAATCTATTGGAAACCTTTATATAGGGAATTAAATAGTGGATGACATCTAAGCTTTCCTCTTATTTTGGATCTACTCTGCGATCTCATCGCGGTAATTATAATGTTCATTCTCGCAAGCTTTGTAACCATCACGGGACAAACATGCTCTTCTCATGTTTTCTTCAATCATCAACCATTACATCATTATTTTGTGTTAATCGCCAAGTGTTGTTGAAGAGCTTGCGGTGACGCTCGCAAAGGAGTGTTGTTAATCTCGTAGAGAAGTGTTGTAGCGATATTCTGATCCTACATCTTGCCTCTTCTCATGTATTCTTCTCAAAGTGGAGAAGATATGAGAACTTACAACTCTTCATAGCGCTCGCAGCTTCTTTTCTTTCCATATTTTATTCTCGACAGGATTCCGTTGTGTAGATGGTGGATTTTCAACAAGGGCTAAAATCGTAAACTCATGATTGTACGGACCGTCGGTTCAGCAATCGCATGTGAGTATTGAGACATGAGTCTCTCATCAAATTCTCAACGGAGAGTGATTTCTCTCACAGTACATGTAGATATGCAGTCAACGTCTAGACAACGGCATAATCTCATGAATACTGAATACTTTCGGTCATTTCTATATAGTATCACGGGATGGACGGCTCTACGGGGCAATATCGTCTTCAGGAACAAACAACGAGTTTAACCTGACTATATAAAGGATATGGCTTAACGACAAGTCATGTCAGGATAATTAATGCTCCTATCGTAGTCAGTTTATTCTTCTAGGCATAGACCCATGAGGTTAATTATCCCTTCATTGCTCCGATTCCGTGGTCGAATCAACGACGATCCCACGGAATGGCAATAAGATTGCTCCGATTCCGTGGTCGAATCAACGACGATCCCACTGAATGACAATATCATTGCTCTGATTCCGTGGTCGAATCAACGACGATCCCACGGAATGGCAATATCATTGCTATGATTCCGTGGTCGAATCAACGACGATCCCACGGAATGGCAATATCATTGCTCCGATTCCGTGGTCGAATCAACGACGATCCCACGGAATGGAAATATCATTGCTCCGATTCCGTGGTCGAATCAACGACGATCCCACGGAATGACAATATCATTGCTTAGATTCCGTGGTCGAATCAACGACAATCCCACGAAATGGAAATATCATTGCTCCGATTCCGTGGTCGAATCAACGACGATCCCACATAATGGCAATATCATTGCTCCGATTCCGTGGTCGAATCAACGACGATCCCACGGAATGGCAATATCATTGCTCCGATTCCGTGGTCGAATCAACGACGATCCCTCGGAATGGTAATATCATTGCTCCGATTCCATGGTCGAATTAACGAAGATCCCATGGAATGGCAATGATCACCTCATCGTTCTGAGTTCATAGTCGAATCTTCAGCTGATCCTATGAATTAACAGTAAACATCTATCCATTTTATTACTCGTTTCATGAATTATTCTCCATCAAATTTCATGAATTGGTAATGAATAATTAACGGCCGGGCATCGGAGCTACCTCTGAGTAAGCCCTGTTTCAAATGGTGCAAGTGTATTCAACGTTGATGCATTAACAATCACCGCACGGACGAGTATTTCAAAAATACGACGAAACGATGAACCTATGCAGAATAGGGAAGAAAATAATAAATAATTAAAAATATTTGACCAAGGCGCTGGGACACGGACACACGATCAAATCATCGTGTCATGGTCA
The DNA here is from genome assembly GCA_023529315.1 of Papaver bracteatum. Classification (NCBI taxonomy): domain Eukaryota; kingdom Viridiplantae; phylum Streptophyta; class Magnoliopsida; order Ranunculales; family Papaveraceae; genus Papaver; species Papaver bracteatum. The sequence goes on from JAJJWX010000168.1 coordinate 392,999, forward strand.
GTTCCACGCTAACTATATATTTTTAATACACTTTTATTATTTTTCATGATTTGATTCTCTCGTTTGATCAAATCTCCGTCTTGAGGAAATTCTTCGGATTCGTGGTACTTCTATGAGTCCGTCAAAAAATAATTAAGGAGTGTGTGGGGCGTGACTATTGGCCGACCGGCCATGCCTTGTTCCCAGCCGGCCCACACCTCACAGTCCTTATTATTTTATTATTATTATTTTTCTCTAATTTCATGAAAAACTCCTTGATTTCATGGTATTTTTTCTCAAAAAATTCCTTTAAATCATCAAAAATAATAATAAAATAAAATAAATTATGAAAACTCGTGGGACCGGGCCTTGGCCGGCCGGCCATGCCCTAGCCGGTCCCACACGCCCTGTTTTATTTATTTCATTATTAATTATCTTATTTTTCCTTGATTTCATGGTATTTTTTCTCAAAATTCCTTCAAATCATCAAAAAATACCCAAACATTATTTAAAAAATTATTAAAATTCGTGGGATTGGGCCATGACCGGTCGGTCACGCCTCCATGATCTCACACGTCCGAATTTTTTTATTTTGATATTTTTCAAAGACCATGAACTCATGCAAACTCCTTCAATTCATGAAAACTCTCTAAATTTATCAAATTTCTCAAAATTCATGAATCCTTCATAAAATCATCAAAATATGTAAAACTAAGGAAGAGACACCACGGGACCATGGTCATAACTGGACGACCGTGATTTGACCACCGGCGTCCCAGTCTCACAATTCCTTATTTTATAAATATTTTCCATCGTCTCATGGTGTTTCCTTCGTCTCATGGAAACTCCTTGATTTTAACAAAACTCCTTTGTTTTATCGTGGGACCGGCCCCTTAAGTCTTTCTTGAATTTTACTTTCGAGCTGTTTTCACCTCCCGAACGAGTTCAAAACCTGAAACCTCCCGCGTAGGGAGATAGGAAATTCTTTTCCGTATGGAATGAAGGGGCGGACCATCAAAATCCGAGTCCGTATGAGAATTCTACATCAATTCTAGTAAATGACGTTAATTAGGGTTTGGGGTTGCTCAAGAGACCAACAGTTGGTCACGTGATCACTGTGACTTGTCCACACTTCATAATTCCCTCACTTTTCATTATTTTCCCTCGTCCGATGAAGTTTTGACGGTTTTATCAAAAAACTCTAATTTTGTCATATTTTCTCAAATGGTCGCTCAAACGTGCACCAGAAAATATCAAAATTCTCAAGACTGAGACGCGGACACCTTAGGGACACGAGCACATTATCTTGACCGACCAAGATTAGCTCTTCGGCTCACGGAGGCCAATCCCATCGATTTTCATAGTTTTGACCTAATTTGCACAATTGCTGGTATTAGGTCCAAAACTTCCAAACACTTTGGATTTTTCATGAAGTGACCATCAGACGGTCACAGGAAAACCCATGGCCGGCTCCATGACTCTATGGTCGGTCCATCACTCTCCCATAATTAATTAGGTTTTCACACCTAAGTCTCAGACGAGCATTTTGAATAATGATTGAACCAGCATTTAATCATTTTTTCACCAACAAATCATGAACTCTTCGTGAATTCATCATATTTGCTCACGTGAGCATATGGATACTACATGGTTGATCCACGATATCATGTAGCTGCTCTTCATTCGTCCCATGGTTAAAACTTCTGAAAATGAATTGATCATCAATCAGTCAAATTAGGGTTTTTGAGTTCAAAGACCATGCTTCCAGACTCTAACCTTAATAATTCTACGACGACCTCATGGTCATGAATTAATACTAATAATTCTACGGTGACCTCATGGTCATGAATTTTATTAATTATGCTAGGTTCAACGACTAGCATTTTAATTAATTTTCTTGGCACACTGCCAATCATTCATGAGAAACACATGCTCAGACGGTCAAATATTCAACAAATCATCACAAGAGCAACACTTTCTCAGATGATCAATATTTGCTTGAGTTAAGGAATATTGGTTCAACAATCCACCAATATTCAATAATCCATCAAATGAGCAATACTTTCTCACTTCATCGTAAGAATTATACCTCTGTCTCATGACACGTTCAATTCGTGAGTTTCAGAACATCTTGTTCGACTCAGCGATTACATGGACTCATTGTCCCATCAAACCACGAAGTCATCAATTGACTAACAAACCACGAGACGATCAATCGTGTCAATTGGGGGGATATCACTTAGGGTTTTGGTCTGGCGGTCTACGGCACGTGTGTTCAAACACATGATGGAATGTGAGAAAGTCGTGCAATCAGTTGAAGGAATTCACGAGGTAGTGGGTGGAAGGTCGACCGAGTCTTTACACGTTGGACAACCGGTTTCGAACACGATCTCCACTCCTTGATTCCATTAACTGTCACACTTCATGGGATCATGGTGTCTACAATTCCAGCAATATAAATAAGTTCCTAAATCAAGATTGAAGGGAGAGAGAATCGAAAACAGAATGAATACATAGAATACTCAGAGTAAGAATCTCACGTCCCTTCGACAACACGAGATCATCAAACTCATCAACTGAGAAATTTCTTCACAATCGTTCAACTTCAATCATTCAGAACTTATCATATTCAGAATTCACACACCCACAATCCTTGAATCACCATCGATTCCACATATTTCTCAAGCTTCCCTCCTATAGATCAACCCATCCTCTCTTGAGACCGAATTTGCTCTGGAACGGTCATTGTCTCGATTTAGGCCAGAGTACTACAGATTGATCTCTCGAATCTAAGCACCCCCTTTACAGCGGTGCATCTGTGTGCGGTTTAACATTTCGCCTGGTTCGAGGAACCTCCTCCGTCCGGTCGTCTCCTCAATCCCTTAAAAACCAGCAGATCGTTTTTCCCCATCCACAGATTGGCGACCACAGTGGGAGATCATTCTCTCGGTTACAATCTCTCATTCTCACAAAATGGTTGGTCTAAGGTCAGGAGCGGTCACAAATCCTAATGCAAATATCGCTAGCGCTAGCGACAATGAAGACATCCCGGAAACTGTTCCGGCCACTAACACTGATGGTGGTGATATCACTCCTCCTCACGCCAACGTGGAAGGTCATCCTTTGTTCGGCCGACATCCCGAATAAATCAGAGGAAATCCACCACCTACCATGGATGATCTCATCAAGACACAAGATACTCTTGCGAAGAATCAGATGGACATGGCTGCATCACAACGGAAATTATTGGACTATCTGAAGACTCTCATGGACAAACTGTTAGAGAAGACTCAAGAAAAAGGGAAAGAAAAGGAAAAGTCCTCAGACGCTGATCCTGAGGTGATTCCAATTCATACGGTGGATGATGACGAAACCGTCAAAGATGCAGGCGATTCATCAACAAAGGAGTCATCAAACTTCATCACTCGTGAAGACCTAGAGCGTTTTCTGGAGAACCGTGGAAAGGGAAACACATCACATGTCCATCGTCACTAACCTCCTTATCCCTTGGCTACACAGAGGATCCCTCTTCCCAAAGGCTATGTCTCTCCAACGTTTACCCTATATGATGGGACTGGAAATGCTCGAGAGCACGTCTCCCGCTTCCTCGAAGCCTTGGGAGAACATGAACACAATCATGTTGTTCGTCTCAAAGAATTCCCAAAGTCTTTGAAAGGAAGAGCATACACCTGGTACAACAACATCGCACCAGGGACCATCAACAATTGGGAAGAAATGATCAATGCATTTTACATGAAATACTTCTTCGTGTCAGAGCAAGTCACTCTCTCTGATCTTGGGAGAATATCTCAGAAGACAGGTGAGAAACCCAACGATTACGTGAAGAGGTTCAGAGTCCAAGCCTTGGACTGCCATGATCCAAACGTCACGGAGCAACAACTGGTGGACTTATGCATCAACGGCATGCTCCCGGCCTACAGAGCTTTACTGGAGAACCTTCGGTTCCATACTTTCTCAGAGCTCCATGAATCCGTGAAGAGATCAGCAACTACTGCACCTGCTCTGTTGGAAAAAACAAAATCTACAAAGACTGAAGAATCGCGAGACACTTGAGGAAGCAGGCGTCTGATCAACAAGCAGTACAACCTCTAGCCTTCCACAAATACTGTTGCAGAAAGGAGCAAACGGGAAGCCAAACTGCCGCGCAAGCATACCTCAGCTCTTTCAAAAACACAAAGCAAGAATAATCAGGATGCATAAGCCTCTGAACAACGCACAAGAGTTCTTGATCAAGAAGCACGTGACTTTCCTTTTACATTGAATAGGTGATCGAACTCCTGGATGTATGGATCCAAGATGGTGCAATCAAGTTGTCATATGTCTAGAAAGAACCAACTGAAGAAGACATGGAAATTCCTCATTACTGCCGCTTCCACAGGTTCGTCAATCATCCCACAAAGCAACTGCGCAGTTTTGAAACACATTTTCAAAGAGAAGGTTGATCCACAATATCTTCAACTGGGGACTGAAGGAGTACACAAGAATCCTCTCCCAGTCAGAACCTTTACACTCTTCGGATAACCTATCAAAGAAGCAGTTCAAGACGAACGTGAATTACGAAGGCACAAAGGGGAGACATGTTCACAGTACTGAACCACATCGTGTCAAGAAGTCCATCCCGAAAATACTTCTTGAGCCTCCAGCCATAGATCAAGAGATGTACGAATGGGGACTGCTTACCACAGTTAATCTTAGAAGGAAAGAATTTGGAAGAACGTTTATCGATGTTGAGACCACCATCAACAACATTCCAGTAAAGACCATCGGATCCGCATGCATCACTCGGCAAGAAGATACTCATTCTCCATCTCAATTAGAAGATCTCGAAGGAGCGCTCGGAAATACTCATGGCTACATCACTCTCAAAGTGAACATAAGTCCAACCTAGACAGAAACCAAGTTTCGCATAATCAGGAGGATCCAGGATATGACATGTCCTTCATACGAGCGTAGGTCCACACTGAAAATATGGATACTTACGGAGAATATTTGGTTACATATTCCTATAATGAAAGAAGTTCTGATCCAGAAGGTTTGACGGACATTCCATCATCAGAGTACTTCGAGGAATTTCAAACTTCGACGAGGTTGAAGCAAGAGCCTGCAAAAGATGCATAGATATTCGTCAAGAGGTTCCATACTCAGGAAAGTCTCATTCACTTCACGTCTATGTCATTTATTTCCTCACATGCTATCCTAGCACGGGGACTCAATTCTGCTAGCAACTCCGCAAGATGTATGAATGGTAGCTTCATCGGATTAGAATTTTACCAAGTGGTTGAATCTGACATTTCTCCGAATTGAGCATCAAAACATCCATTACTGAGATGATGTCCAAGCATGCAAAATAACACTTTGGGCATTTCTCCAGGACCTTGCAGGAGTGTCCATGTGTCCCAGAAAATCAGAAAGCTTTGATATCTGCACAAGTGTTGAATCCCACTACCGCAACGAAAGGGATGCTGAATCAACAGAAGATACTCGGCGCCAAGATGATCAAGCCTAATATATTCAAAGCTCGAAGGATATGACACTTCAACGCTAGGGCATCTAAGGAGTCTTCAAATTGTACTCCCAATCAAAGAGTACACCTTCGATAATGACGCTTTTGGCTTCAGGATAAATACCTCGATGATGACATACTGATTCACCACCAGCGCAATCAAAATGCAATTAAAATACAATCGCTGAGTCTTCACTATCTACATGACAAGACTTATGAAGCAGATGCAATATCATTCACCCATGGATGGCACAAATTCCTTCAACATACGTTGGGGACTTGATCTTACTGGAGAAATCGGTTTTATTTCAATAAATGTTATCCATATAACAATCTATTGCAACCTGATGTGATTCCATGAAACTTCATCAACGAGATATCTCTGCACCACGAGCTCCTGCATGACTAAGGAACTTCTTTTCTTCACCGATCACACTCAGAATGAAGGCTGTTGACGCAATATGCCGCAACATCGTCGACGCACTGATGAATCTAGTTCATAGTAAAATCATACTTTTTAGTAGAATTCATGTTGAACTCCCGGAATACCTTCATCTTATAGATGCTCAACCCACCAAAAGACTCACTGGATGGAGGAGCAACTACTATGTCTATAATCATAGTTCTATCCTTTCCGGTCTTTGAAGCAACTTCAACCGTGGTATCAGCGTTAATAATAATCTCTAAGGGAACACCATTCATGATCTCAACATCAACAAAGATCTCTGGAGCATCATCATTCATGGTCCCAACACCAACAACGGTCTCAGGAGCAACATCCTCAAGGCTTCATCAACTAATCATTCTCCGAAGTAGTACACATGAAGAGGAATTCTCTAAGAACCAATGATTTATATCAATATGTTTAGACCTGATAACATGTTCACATGAAGTCTTCCCAAAGCTGGCACGACTGGTGGGCATAATCCAAAGTCTCCTACAAGATGTTCTCGTCACCTCTATAGATGAGATACAACACACTTCATGTCATGGGTTTGAAAAAAACGTGCCAATGGGTGAGGAATGGAACAATACTTCCTCAACAAAATATGTTCGCATGTGTCTCTTCAACAACATACCAAAAGGGCGCATTAATTGGATATACAAGCTGGAAGATATGGCCTTTACCGCCAGGTCTACGAAACCTATGATATTTATACGGGATTACAAATTGCAAACGTGCATGCTTCGTTGGCAGACTTCTACAACTCCAGATTGAGTGATTCTTCTATCATTTAATAACTCATTCTCTTAGCTTCAAAAGTTGGGGTCAAGCATTGAATTCCGACGCCGTGTGAGGTTCCTACAGCTTCTAGAACATACTATATACAAGAATTCATGGACGGGATTCATAACCTCTACAGTTGATCGATGTCCACCAGGTCTTTTAACTAAGTCATTCATCAAGGTACCTCCAACTTCCTAGTTATCTCGGATACTTCATCTTCTTCAACACATCATCACTAGTAAGGAAAGGAGTGTCACCCTTTTCTGCTTTCTTGATAACTTCAAGTCTTTCACGGAGCCACTTCAGATTGAAGCCAAGTTCTTCAGCATTCTTCAAGTTGTACTCCCAATCAAAGAGTAAAACTTGGGAAACAACATCTATGGCTATAATCCGGATATCATCTATAACATGCAAGATGGCCTCTACTTGTTTCGTCAAGAAATAACTATGCCCTGGATCCCGAGTAACAACAAAGTTTCCATAAATTTCCCACAGTTCCCTGTATATAGCAACATATCCGATGGGAACGCTAAAACCTCCAACAAGCTGGTGATATGGGAGTAACTCACTAAATTGAGGATCAAAGGAAATCCCTGCAGTAGGATACTTATGCACTATCATATGGTTCTCAGTTACTGGAGCAGTGTCAATGATCATAGAAACAACTTCAGGGGAAGTAACTTCTGCTATTTCGGGTTCGGTCTCCACCGTATGAGGCACAATTGGAGTTTCCACCACCTCCGTGGAATCAGCGACTAGCACTTCATCATCCTGAGGCGCAACTATGAAAGTCTTATCACCAACAGCTCCTGGATTTCCCAAATCATCATTATTGGAACCATGATTCCCAACTTCGTTGTTCGACACCTAATGCGAAGATTACATGGGATTAGAATGATTCAAAGGAGATATACTTACTGGGGAGTCTCTGAATCATTTGAAGGCTCGGAAATACCGGAATCTCCATTGGAAACGCCGCTATCTTCATTCGGTTCGGGATTTCGGGAATTCTCCATATTCCCATATCCCAAAGAAGAGCACGCTTCATCAGCATGATGCTTATCTATAATGATTTATTCCTGGATTCATCAACAACAATTATTATTACTTCATTCAAGGAGATGCCGAGATCACCTACACGAAAAGGATACTTACATAGACTTTTTCATCAGTGCTGGATTCATGAATTGCTTGTCCGGGAACAAGTTGAAGACCGTCAATCGATGGAGCAAAATCCTGAAAAGAAATAACAAACCTTGGTCTCATGATCCTAATTGCACGGGCAGAGTCATGACACGAGGAGAGCTAACAACTCACCAAAGAAACGGCTGGGGACTACACGTCATTTGCTAACATCCTGTATTCCTTACTTCTGGGTTCTCCGCTCCGTAGACTTTCTTCCATTTCTGTAGAGTCCATATCTATCCAGGATTCCAATATACGATTATCCTGTGGTAAATCTAGTGAAATAAGCAGAAGTACAACTCAGTATGAAGGATCTCTCACCATCACTAAGAGGTCCCAGAAGCACCATTTATTGAAGCTGCATCTGTAGAGATATCATCTATGGAAATATCATCTTTGGAAGCATCGTTATGGGAACCGGTCATTCTTGCAAAGTTATTGTGACGTCCATACAACATTCCTACTTAAGTATATCATCCGTAGATGCAGATTTCATCAAAGCAGTGGAATTAAAGAACAACAGAAATAATCAGGATGCTCACATCAGCGTCTACCAAAATGGTAACTCTTAACTCTTACCTTTTTACGCTTCCACTAACGGTAGTGATAGTAATGCTAGAGTTAACAATCCAAAATCGTTCGTCTCTTCGAACCTACAAAAGACGTTCAAAAAGCTCAGATTTTTCATAAAATCATGAACATTCCTACTGTGTGAACATCCACCATGGAATTACGAAAACTCACAGACATTATTTCACCATGTATAATTGTCTACTTTCAAACAGTTGTTCAAAATCAAAACATTGATTTTAAAAAATACATATATTTAACGTGGAAGCTCACGTAAATTAAAAAATATATCTATATATTTTTCTCCCTCGCACGAGCATTTGTGTTTGAAGCAAGAGTATATTTTCAAAATTTTGTGAACGCTCACATATCGAAAATAAAAAAAATTCATGAAAGCTCATGAAATTTTTTTATTAACAGACGCACGTCTTTTCAAAAAAAAAAAACTTTTCTCTCGTACGAGCATTCACCTTTGGAACGAGAGTTTATTCCATTTTGTGAAATATCACAAAGATAAAATTTTGGTTTTGTGAAAGCTCATAGACAAAATTTTATATCATTAGACTCAGGTCTATTTTGTTTGTTCCTTAAACTAACGAACAAACGAGCGTCTATTCCCAAAATAAGGATTTCTTTTCATGGGCCCAGCCCGCGAATCCTAAACGACCAAGATCCCGTCATCCAAATCAGCGGTTCCACACCAATTTATGCTCACCAAATGGCTCTCTAACCATGACAATGAAGTCTTCATAAAGTCGTGGATCGCTCATACTCTCGAAATACGGTAATGTCTCAACTTACGACTAAGTTCAATTACTAGTATAATTTTTGGCCTGAAAATCACCATTTAATGCTAACTGAGGAACACAGCTTTCCTCAGTAAGCAGGGGACTTAATGTAGATGGTGGATTTTCAACAAGGGATAAAATTGTAAACTCATGATTGTACGGACTTTCGGTTCAGCAATCGCATGTGAGTATTGAGACACGAGTCTCTCATTGAATTCTCAACGGAGAGTGCTTTCTCTCAGAGTACATGTAGATATGCAGTCAAAATCTAGACAATGACATAATCTCATGAATACTGAATACTTTCAGTCATTTCTATATAGTATCACGGGATGGACGGCTCTACGGGGCAATATCGTCTTCAGGAACAAACAATGAGTTTAACCTGACTATATAAAGGATATGGCTTAACGACAAGTCATGTTAGGATAATTAATGCTCCTATCGTAGTCAGTTTATTCTGCTAGGCATGAGGTTAATTATCCCTTCATTGCTCCGATTCCGTGGTCGAATCAACGACGATCCCACGGAATGGCAATAAGATTGCTCCGATTCCGTGGTCGAATCAACGACGATCCCAAGGAATGGCAATATCATTGCTCCGATTCCGTGGTCGAATCAACGACGATCCCACAGAATGGCAATATCATTGCTCCGATTCCGTGGTCGAATCAACGACGATCCCACAGAATGGAAATATCATTGCTCCGATTCCGTGGTCGAATCAACGACGATCCCACAGAATGGAAATATCATTGCTCCGATTCCGTGGTCGAATCAACGACGATCCTACGGAATGGAAATATCATTGCTTTGATTCCGTGGTCGAATCAACGACGATCCCACGGAATAGCAATATCATTGCTCCGATTTCGTGGTCGAATCAACGGCGATCCCACGGAATGGCAATATCATTGCTCCAATTCCGTGGTCGAATCAACGGCGATCCCACGGAATGGCAATATCATTGCTCCGATTCCGTGGTCGAATCAACGACGATCCCACGGAATAGCAATATCATTGCTCCGATTCGTGGTCGAATCAACGACGATCCCACGGAATGGCAATATCATTGCTCGATTCGTGGTCGAATCAACGACGATCCCACAGAATGGAAATATCATTGCTCCGATTCCGTGGTCGAATCAACGACGATCCCACAGAATGGAAATATCATTGCTCCGATTCCGTGGTCGAATCAACGACGATCCCACAGAATGGCAATATCATTGCTCTGATTCCATGGTCGAATTAACGACGATCCCATGGAATGGAAATGATCACCTCATCGTTCTGAGTTCATAGTCGAATCTTCAGCTGATCATATGAATTAACAGTAAACATCTATCCATTTTATTACTCGTTTCATGAATTATTCTCCATCAAATTTCATGAATTGGTAATGAATAATGAACGGCCGGGCATCGGAGCTACCTCTGAGTAAGACCTGTTTCAAATGGTGCAAGTGTATTCAACGTTGATGCATTAACAATCACCGCACGGACGAGTATTTCAAAAATACGACGAAACGATGAACCTATGCAGAATATGGAAGAAAATAATAAATAATTAAAAATATTTAACCAAGGCACTGGGACACGGACACAAGATCAACTCATCTTGTCATGGGCAGTTCCACGCTAACTATATATTTTTAATACACTTATATTATTTTTCATGATTTGATTCTCTCGTTTGACCAAACCTCCGTCTTGAGGAAATTCTTCGGATTCGTGGTACTTCTATGAGTCCGTCAAAAAATAATTAAGGAGTGTGTGGGGCGTGACTATTGGCCGACCGGCCATGCCTTGGTCCCAGCCGTCCCACACCTCACAGTCCTTATTATTTTTTTATTATTATTTTTCTCTAATTTCATGAAAAACTCCTTGATTTCATGGTATTTTTTCTTAAAAAATTCCTTTAAATCATCAAAAATAATAATAAAATAAAATAAATTATGAAAACTCGTGGGACCGGGCCTTGGACGGCCGGCCATGCCCTAGCCGGTCCCACACGCCCTGTTTTATTTATTTCATTATTAATTATCTTATTTTTCCTTGATTTCATGGTATTTTTTCTCAAAATTCCTTCAAATCATCAAAAAATACCCAAACATTATTTAAAAAAATATTAAAATTCGTGGGATTGGGCCATGACCGGTCGGTCATGCCTCCATGATCTCACACGCCCGAATTTTATTATTTTGATATTTTTCAAAGACCATGAACTCATGCAAACTCCTTCAATTCATAAAACTCTCTAAATTTATCAAATTTCTCAAAATTCATGAATCCTTCATAAAATCATCAAAATATGTAAAACTAAGGAAGAGACACCACGGGACCGTGGTCATAACTGGCCGACCTTGCTTTGACCACCGGCATCCCAGTCTCATAATTCCTTATTTTATAAATATTTTCCATCGTCTCATGGTGTTTCCTTCGTCTCATGGAAACTCCTTGATTTTAACAAAACTCCTTCGTTTTATCGTGGGACCGGCCCCTTAAGTCTTTCTTGAATTTTACTTTCGAGCTGTTTTCACCTCCCGAATGAGTTCAAAACCTGAAACCTCCCTCGTTAGGAGATATGAAATTCTTTTCCGTATGGAATGAAGGGGAGGACCATCAAAATCCGAGTCCGTATGAGAATTATACATTAATTCTAGTAAAGGACGTTAATTAGGGTTTGGGGGTTGCTCAAGCGACCAACAGTTGGTCACGTGATCACTGTGACTTGTCCACACTTCATAATTCCCTCACTTTTCATTATTTTCCCTCGTCCGATGAAGTTTTGACGGTTTTATCAAAAAACTCTAATTTTGTAATATTTTCTCAAATGGTCACTCAAACGTGCACCAGAAAATATCAAAATTCTCAAGACTGAGATGCGGACACCTTAGGGACACGAGCACATTATCTTGACCGACCAAGATTAGCTCTTCGGCTCACGGAGGCCAATCCCATCGATTTTCATAGTTTTGACCTAATTTGCACAATTGCTGGTATTAGGTCCAAAACTTCCAAACACTTTGGATTTTTCATGAAGTGACCATCAGAAGGTCACAGGACAACCCATGGACGGCTCCATGACTCTATGGTCGGTCCATCACTCTCCCATAATTAATTAGGTTTTCACACCTAAGTCTCAGACGAGCATTTTGAATAATGATTGAACCAGCATTTAATCATTCTTTCACCAACAAATCATGAACTCTTCGTGAATTCATCATATTTGATCGCTCACGTGAGCATATGGATACTACATGGTTGATCCACGGTATCATGTAGCTGCTCCTCATTCGTCTCATGGTTAAAACTTCTGACCATGAATTGATCATCAATCAGTCAAATTAGGGATTCTGAGTTCAAGGACCATGCTTCCAGACTCTAACCTTAATACTTCTACGACGACCTCATGGTCATGAATTAATACTAATAATTCTATGGTGACCTCATGGTCATGAATTTTATTAATTATGCTAGGTTCAACGACTAGCATTTTAATTAATATTCTTGGCACACTGCCAATCATTCATGAGCAACACATGCTCACACGGTTAAATATTCAACAAATCATCACAAGAGCAACACTTGCTCAGATGATCAATATTTGCTCGATGATAGGTGTCATAAACACCTAATTTTATATCGAGTATTTATGCTTTCTTTGCGAGTTTTCGTGTGAATTATGTATCTTACGTGTGTTTTTGAGTTATTAGGTACTCTGGAGTCATACGGGGAAAAGAAGAAGGAATCACCCAAATTTGATCAAAAGGGCAAAATTGTCATTTTCCAGGCGAGCACTATCTGGAGCCAAGTTGAGGTTAAGGGGCAACTCTGTTTTGGAGAAGTGTTAAAGACAGCCAGCTCACGGTTAAGGGGTAAATCATTTTTGTGCTTGGAGAAATTGCTAGAAGCACCCAAGGAGTTAATTAGGGGAACTATTGGGGTTGCTAAAGAATGGGGCGTGATTATCCAACCTAAAACCTATACGACCTGGAATTCAGAGAAGAAGCATTCACTTCTTCTCACACCTAAAACCATCCATGGATGCTGTAGATCGTTAAACTCACAGAAGAGGGGAAGAAGAAGTTCAAGTTGTCGGTGTAAATCGATGAAGGGTTTGCAGTTTGAATTGAGAACTCGGTTGATAAGGATTTAATGCAGTCAGAAATGGAAAGAGCTAGGGTTTGTGGTTAATGTGTTCTGTTGATTTCAGTTGAAATTGGGGAGGAGAAAGTGAAGTGATGATATTGATTGTGTTGAGAAGTGGGTCTGTAAATGGAGACTGGGTTCAATTTGATGATCGAGACATGGGATTGTTGAGACTAATTAAGGAGGAAGAAGTTAGGGTTCTGGAACTGTAGGTGAGGTTGCAGGCATGATGGTTAATTTGCATGTGGAAATGAAAGTGGTGTTGGAGTTGAATAACATCTAGTGGAGTCTGGGTAGTTGTCTGTGATGTTGCTTCTACTAATGATGCTGCTATTGGCTAGGAAGGAATAGGTTGCAGGGATTATTCAGTGGACTTGGTGGTGGTATGTACTTATGATGAATGGATTTTGTTGGTGCTTGTCATGAGTTGCAGCTGCATTGTAGGTGGTGGTCATGGTTTTTGTGATGAAGGATGGAATGGTGAAATTCAAGGGAAGGCTTGAACTGAGAATGAAAGAAAATGCAAGTGCAGGTGGTTTTGTAGGTATGAGCAGTGGGATGTGGCATTATGAAGTGAGCCAAAAGCTGTGGAAGTTGAATAGGAATGGCAGTTGCAGCTACATTAGGTGTATGATGGCAGTACTGGTCACCAGTTGGTGCAACTGCAGTTGGTTGAGCATGTGGTTGTGTACTGATTTGTTATGATACTTGGAGGAACATGGAAGTGTTGGAGATTAGAGAGGCGGCTCAAGATTGCAGGAATGGAGAATGACAGAAGATTGAATTCGAGAATTTGCAGGTGTGATTGTGAGGTGGTTTGATTGAATGGGCATGAAGAGCAGGGAAGGAGTTGAATCTGGAAAGAAGATGGTTTATGTGGCAATGAGAGTATGCTGCAGCCAAGAAGGCTGTGAAGTTGTCGTTGAAAGGGTGGCAATGGCCAAGATGGTTGAACAAATGATTGCAGCAGAGTTGTCCTGGCAACTTAGGCTAGTCAACCGAGTTAGCCAGTTGACTCGGTTCCGACTCATCCCTTGACCCGGTCAACTGTTAAGGACCGTTAGTCAACCGTTATATCTAACGATGGACTGACGGAATATTCCGTAGAATATACCAGTGACGTCAAAGAATTCATAAGACCGGCAGCGACTCTCCGGTGCCGGATTCCGGCTAATTTCCGGCCAAAAACCCAGTTTTCCGACGAGCGTTTTTGGGACATAATTTCTACATGGGTTTCTCTCACTTGTGGGCTTGGTGGATTTCTATCTAATGGACTTTGAAGACAAAACCTAATTTTGGAAGGAGTATCCTTTATGGAAATTGAGAAACATATAAAAGAGAAGACTTTTCTTTAAATCTTTGGATTATATCTTATCTCTACTACTACTTTTTTCTAGGGTTTGCAATATGATAGAATTTCTTCTTCTTCTTGTTGTTATGAACTCCTTGAATATGAGTGCTTAATTTTATTATTGGTTATGGAATAATTGGATTTCACATAATATGGTTTTTGATATGATAAATTAGTTTTGTCTCCATAATTTATCGTTTATGATTCACAATTTATAGTGTTATATGATTTGAATGCTAAGTTTGATCGAGTCGCGAATCGGTTGAGTTTGTTTTCATTTCTATTGCTAGTTTAGGGTTTATTATACGTAAAAGTGATACTCCTTGAATGCAAGTAGCATAAATATGATTATGGTTTGTAGTGATATATTCTTATGATCGTATGTGAATTATAACCTTTGTTAAATTGAATTAGTGCGCTTTCCACGTTCGATTGCTTTGATTGGCCTGATTTCATAGAATTTAATGCATCTAGGGAATTAAACCTGATTAGTGCTTTTACACGTTAGGTTGTTCTTTTAGATAGAACTCATACTCGCATCTTTTAATGTGTTTGTTGATGACAAAAGGAAATTAGCGGGATATTCTTGCGATCAAGATATTCTAGGGCTTTTGATAAAATTTGAGATTAAATATCAATTCTAATTAATGTGAAGAAAACATATTTGTGAATGAAGATGAATCCTTAACCAATATTCTCAATATCTTTTCTATTTGATTTGTTTGCTTATTTCTTTCTTTGCTTTTATTTTACTTCTATTTTATAAAAATCAGAAAACCCCCGGTGTTATTTATATAGGAAACCGAAACAACGAGAAAACCTAGACCTCTCTGTGGGATCGATCCTTTCTTGCCCTTGCTATATTTATATTTTGAGTAGTAAGAAAGTGTAAATTATTTTTGACGCATACGACAACGATCAAATTTTGGCGCCGTTGCCGGGGAGGCAACGGTTGTCACTTGTTTTTGGTTTCTTATTTTTTTTTTGTTTTTAGTTTTTCTTATTTTCTGGTTTTGACATAGTTTTGAGAACTCTTGTTTCAGGTACTTATTATGGAAGGAGCATATTGGAACAATGGGTACAGTTATCAACCTCAACAACATTATGACAACTATTTTCCTATGAATATTTCTTCGAGTTTGGTAGATGAGATGCAACAATTTATGGTGAGCATGGAGTCAATTTGTAGACAACCAAGCATGGAACCAATCTCATCGACCGAAGTAAGTAATTCTACCTTTTCCTTGTCGAATGAGTTTTATCAACAAATGGAAACCTATTTTCAGAATTTGGATGGATCACTCCAAGAGCTTCAAAAAGGTGTTTCCAGTTTAAGACAAGGCATTGAAGAATACAAAGAGGACATGCAAAATTCTGCGAAAGACCAATCTTTGGGAAGTAGTAACCAATCTTATGTTAACTATGATAGTGACGATGATGATTGTGTTGAAAAGGACCAACCTTTGGAGGTATTTGATGACATTAGTGTAGTTGACTCAACTCTTGATCTTTATAATGATCAAGCACCTATTCAAAAGGTACATGAGGATGATGAAACTAATGTTTTTCAGAATTTTGCAACATTGTTTGAGTCTAATGAAGAGGAGTATGTTGAGAATGTGACCGTTATGACCAATATTATGGAAGACCCAATTGAACTTGTGAATGTTTGTAATGATGATGTTTATGTAGAGACTCCGGTTAAGGCAGAAACGGACGAAGAATGGTTGCAAGGTTTGATAGAGGACCATGATATACAAGAGGTGAATAGTTCACTTGAATTTTTCAAGGATGAAGAGGATTCCGTGCTACAAGAGATTGTGCGATGTTTGTCTAACTCTTTGCCTATTATTTCTTCTCCTTTACCTCTTATTGGTTTGAATATATGTGCTTCAAAAACATTATTGAATGACTTTGTTTCTCGATTTACGCCATTAGAGACACTTGATTCTCATACTATGCAGGTTTTGGACCAAGAAACCGTGGAAGTACCCGACTCCTATATTCTTTTTGCACTTCCAAGTGTGGACAAGAATAAGTGTGGGGGAAACTTTTATCGGTTAATAGCTTCGTTTCTATTTTATATTACTAATATTTGTATGGAGCTATTGTTTGCAAAACAGGTGTTATGTGTGGATCCCCAAATTTTCATATTGCTAATATATGGGGAATGAATCTTTCAAGCCGCTAAGTCGGGCCGTCGACTTAAAAACAAGCGCTTAGTGGGAGGCAACCCACCGGTTTTGTATCTCTTATCTTTATCCTTTTGATTTTTATTTTATTTTTGTTTCTTTTATTTTTTATTGTTTTCATATCATATTTGCATCCCCATGTTTAATTTCATTAAGTCCATAATCTATCTTAGAAGATAATTATGATGAATACCTTTTCGTCAGAAAATTTCAGACTGCGCGTAGTTCAGTCCAGAGACCATAACTGTCAGACCGTTTATCAGAACACTGTGAAATTCTGACACTATGTAGAAAACACGTATATGAATAACTTTTGTGAAATGGAGTTTTTCCAAATTCCTTACCAATTTGCACAGGTTTTGCGTTTTATCTGCTGTTACGTCAGAATTCAGAACTTTTGAGGACAATGTGAAGTTTAAGTGTGGGGGAGCATTTATATGTTTGTATAGTTTGTTTTAGTTTGTTTTATGCCTTTAAAAAAAAAAATCAGAAAAATTAGAAAAACTAAGAAAAAATTTGTGCTTTTTGAACTCCGAAATCTAAAAACTTGTGCCTTTAGGTTGACACCATTAGTGGATGGAACCATTTTGAATGCAGGAGTTGAGGAACCAATTAAATAAAAGGGACGAACATGGCTCAGTAATCATAAATACCATGATAGTTGTTACCATATCTCGGAATATCACCATATCACGTTCTATTTTTATTTTTCCATATTTATCTATTGTTCTCTAAGTGTTTTGATGGGTCACTAAACATCGACGTGTTATTACTGCTAGGATGAAATAGAGTGATTGAGTTACTAGAAAAAGAAAAAAAAATGAAAAAATATATGAAAAGAAAAAGAAAAAAAAAAAAAAAAAAAAAGACCGACCAATTAGACCAAACGGAATAAAAAGACACTTGGGAATAGCAGTATGTGTGAAACGTCCCTGTCTCCGTCGCCTAAACAAGAGTGGAATGAAGGATCCAAGGCAACTATCATGTACTTGCTGACAAGATGCATGCGCTTTGATCCAAAAGATTTAATCATGCTGTCTAGAAAAAAAAATATAAAAAAAAAAAAGAAAAAAAAAAGAAAAAAGAAAAAAGAAAAGAAAAAGAAAAGAAAGTTGGTTGAATAAAGTCACTTCTGGTTCCCTTGTATATGCCAGTGAGTTGATGTAGAATTCAAACCAAGTAGCTCAATCCAATAGGCATAGGTTCATCTTGGCAGTGACCTTCAGACATATATGGGAAACATCGATCACTTGTGAACATTCGCCGACATCTACATCTATATCCATCTTCTTAATCTTTTCATTGTGATTGTGGTTTGTTAGTTTCCGAGTATTGTGGCTTGTTCGACTATCTAATTAGAGTTTATTTACTAATACATGAATTAAATTTGCAAGGTACCTCCTCCTGTAGTCATTTTGGATTCGTTCATTGGTTTGTCACAAATAGACGGAGTTGGAAATATAGGTTTTGTAGGTATATCTCTAGTAAATCTTCACGAGACTATAACTCGTCCACTAGGGACACCTAGGGGTTTAAAGGCTTGTTATTTATGCTAAAATTAACTGTGGCCTCGATGAGACGGAGTTGTTGTATTTTTGTTTTGTTTGATGTGCTCGAGGACTAGCAAAGTCTAAGTGTGGGGGAATTTGATAGGTGTCATAAACACCTAATTTTATATCGAGTATTTATGCTTTCTTTGCGAGTTTTCGTGTGAATTATGTATCTTACGTGTGTTTTTGAGTTATTAGGTACTCTGGAGTCATACGGGGAAAAGAAGAAGGAATCACCCAAATTTGAGCAAAAGGGCAAAATTGTCATTTTCCAGGCGAGCACTATCTGGATCCAAGTTGAGGTTAAGGGGAAACTCTGTTTTGGAGAAGTGTTAAAGACAGCCAGCTCACGGTTAAGGGGTAAATCATTTTTGTGCTTGGAGAAATTGCTAGAAGCACCCAAGGAGTTAATTAGGGGAACTATTGGGGTTGCTAAAGAATGGGGCGTGATTATCCAACCTAAAACCTATACGACCTGGAATTCAGAGAAGAAGCATTCACTTCTTCTCACACCTAAAACCAGCCATGGCTGTTGTAGATCGTTAAACTCACAGAAGAGGGGAAGAAGAAGTTCAAGTTGTCGGTGTAAATCGATGAAGGGTTTGCAGTTTGAATTGAGAACTCGGTTGATAAGGATTTAATGCAGTCGAAAATGGAAAGAGCTAGGGTTTGTGGTTATTGTGTTCTGTTGATTTCGGTTGAAATTGGGGAGGAGAAAGTGAAGTGCTGATATTGATTGTGTTGAGAAGTGGGTCTGTAAATGGAGACTGGGTTCAATTTGATGATCGAGACATGGGATTGTTGAGACTGATTAAGGAGGAAGAAGTTAGGGTTCTGGAACTGTAGGTGAGGTTGCAGGCATGATGGTTGATTTGCATGTGGAAATGGAAGTGGTGTTGGAGTTGAATAACAGCAAGTGGAGTTTGGGTAGTTGTCTGTGATGTTGCTTCAACTAATGATGCTGCTATTGGCTAGGAAGGAATAGGTTGTAGGGATTATGCAGTGGAATTGGTGGTGGTATGTACTTATGATGTATGGCTTTTGTTGGTGCTTGTCGTGAATTGCAGCTGCACTGCAGGTGGTGGTCATGGTTTTTGTGATGAAGGATGGAATGGTGAAATTCAAGGGAAGGCTTGAACTGAGAATGAAAGAAAATGCAAGTGCAGGTGGTTTTGTAGGTATGAGCAGTGGGCTGTGGAATTATGAAGTGAGCCAAAAGCTGTGGAAGTTGAATGGGAATGGCAGTTGCAGCTATATTAGGTGTATGATGGCAGTACTGGTCACCAGTTGGTGCAAATGCAGTTGGTTGAGCATGTGGTTGTGTACTGATTTGTTATGGTACTGGGAGGAACATGGAAGTGTTGGAGATTAGAGAGGCGTCTCAAGATTGCAGGAATGTAGAATGGCAGAAGATTGAATTCGAGAATTTGCAGGTGTGATTGTGAGGTGGTTTGATTGAATGGGCATGAAGAGCAGGGAAGGAGTTGAATCTGGAAAGAAGATGGTTGATGTGGCAGTGAGAGTATGATGCAGCCAAGAAGGCTGTGAAGTTTCCGTTGAAAGGGTGGCAATGGCCAAGATGGCTGAACAAATGATTGCAGCAGAGTTGGCCTAGCAACTTAGGCTAGTCAACCGAGTTAGCCAGCTGACTCTGTTCCGACTCATCCCTTGACCAGGTCAATTGTTAAGGACCGTTAGTCAACCGTTATCTCTAACGGTGGACTGACGGAATATTCCGTAGAATATACCAGTGACGGCAAAGAATTCAGAAGACCGGCGGCGACTCTCCGGTGCCGGATTCCGGCTAATTTCCGGCCAAAAACCCAGTTGTTAGAGTTGTGCTCTAACTATGAAGTTGCTAGGTTACAGAATATGAGACTTACAAGTATATCGGTTAGAGCATGTTTACACTTGTCTGAAGATCGCGAAATGAACCTTCCTAGCGAGGCTAATAGTCCATTTAGTTTTTGCACATCTTTTACCGTAGCAGGAGTTGGCATATCGCTTGTACCTTTTCTGGATCAACTTGTATTCCCTCTTTTGACACAATATAGCCCAAAAAATTCCCTGAAGTTACTCCAAAGGTACACTTATCAGGATTCACTTTAATATTGAATTGCCGCATTTGATCGAAAATTTCTCTCAAATCTCGCACATGATTCTCATCTTCTTTGCTTTTAATCAGCATATCATCTACATACACTTCTAATGTTTTGTGGATCCACTTTGCAAACACCTTCTCCACCATTCTTTGGTACGTCGCTCCAGCATTTCGTAAGCCAAATGGCATTTTTGTATAACAATATAATCCTCTTGGAGCAAAAAATGCAGTATGTTCTTGATCTTCTTCAGCGAGAGGGATTTGATTATATCCTTTATACCCATCCAATGATGATATTCTTGCGTTTCCTGCTGCTGATTCGACCATTTGTGGAAAATCTGGGAACGGAAAACTATCTTTTGGACATGCCTTGTTTAAATCCGTAAAATCTATGCAAATTCTTATTCCTTTGTTCTTCTTTGGGACCACCACCATGTTTGCAATCCATTCTGGATATTTTGTTTGTCTTATAATTCCTGCGTCGAGCATCTTCTGTAATTCTTCTTCTATTTGAGAGTGATATGTTGTTGCGATCTTCCTTATTCTCTGCTTAAATGTGTAGGTACTGAATATCGCAATATTATTGGGTTGCGAATATAGCAACAAAATACAAGAGAAAAGTGTTACGAGATAGTGCGATAATAGAAGAAGCACAGAAAAGTATGAAGGGTTTGCGAACATAAAATAGATTTACGAATATAATTTACGAAACTTCGCAAGCTAAATACAGTTGTATAAATTTCACTATAAATAGTAGTTCAAATGTTAAATTCGAGAGGTTCTTTTAAGGAGTGTAAGGAAAAATCTTAGGAGAGAGAACATAGAAAGTTGTAACTGTTCCAATCCATTGATATATTTCCTTGTAACTAATTGAGAGCATTAATAAAAATTGTCATTCTTCATGAAGAACATCTTAGAGTTTTATGAATTTTACTGAGGGTGTAGTTGTAAGATTTCTTGCAACTACATAATTGGCGCTAGAAACAGGGACTGAAGATTGTTATAGCAAAATTTTTAAGGAGTTTTGAAAACCTGAAATGGCTAGAAGAAGAAATACATCAGAACTATTGACTGCAATAAGAAGAAGTGTAAGACTCGCAGGTGGAGAAGCAAACATAACAGGAGAATCTAGTAGGAGAAGGAGAAATCGAAGAAATCAAGTTCAACAAACATGAGTAACACAAGGTAGAGCAATAGATCATGATCGAGTAAGTATACACACTTGGAGAACTGATACACCAGCAGAAATATATAGAGAACCGCAAATTAGAGAAAATGGGAGATTGATGGGAGGAATAATTCGTGAAAGAGAGATGGAGATAGTAGAAACATTGATACAAGAAGTTCAAGACGAACGAAGGATAGAAGCTGAAGAACCTGCCAATCTAACAAGACAGAATCAAGAATTAAGAAGGGAAAATGAGATGTTACAAAGGAGGAAATCTCAAAGTGTTGTGAGATCAAGTGTTAGACCATAGAGAGAAGAACAAAATTCGCCAACAATCAATAGCGAAAGTGTTATGCAAGAACAAGCACAGAATCAGGTTGAAAGAAATCGAGAGAATCGCTTCATTTTAGTACCAAATCACGAACAAAACGTGGAGAATTTACGAATAGAGCCATTTCCAAGGGAAAATAATCAGAATGGCGAAGAAAATCAAGAGGAAGAGCAGCAACTAATAGAATAAATTGAGAGACAACAAGCTATGCATCAAAACAATTACGAGGATGGAGTAAGAAGACGTGAACAGGCTCGCAACAATCAAAATCTTGAGTATGGTAGAATTCGGAGGAGGATTGGAAATCAACGAGAAGAAATAGCAAGGAATGAACCAAATCTTCGAATCAGAGTTCAGGAAAATCAGGAAGAGATAAATCACAGAAGAAGGAGAAATGAAGAAGAAGAAGTTCCTGATAATCACATGAGAAGGATGAGAAGAATAGAAATGGAAGAACAAGAATTTCAAGATGTTCTGCAACAAAACAATTGTGACAACCTGGAAAGAAGATACTTGCAAAATTGTGCAAATGGAAACATTAATGAAGAATATGATAGAATACGAAGGATCGCAAGAGAAGAAATGCAAGAACGTAGAAGAAGAGAGGCTGCGTTGAAGATACCAATGGAGGAGAATTCTGAAGCAAATGAACGGATCCTTCGAGAATTAGCGGAAATGAGAGGAATGATAAACAGTAGAGGAGGAGGAGATAGAAGGCAATTAGATGAAGCAATAGAAGAAGCTACGAGGACACCTTTTTCTAGAGAAGTACAATTGGGAGGGATTCCACCAAAATGCAATCTGCCTACATTAACCAACATCTTTGACGGGACTTCGTGTGCTATTCAACACATTAAAGCATATGTAAGATGTATGTTACAATGGGAGAATCACGATGCTGTATTATGCAAGTACTTCGCATCAAGCTTAACAGGAGAAGCTCTGAAATGGTTCGAAGGACTTCCGAAGAACACAATTACATCATTTAATCATCTACAAGTAACTTTCTTAGGAGCATATATCACAAATCATTCCTCGCGACTTGGTATTGAAGATGTGTTTGGTTTAAAACAAAAAATTGGTGAGAGTTTGAAACACTTGGTAAGGAGATGGAAAACTATGTGCAGTGACATGGCAAGGGGTGTGGATGAGAGATACTTGA
Organism: Papaver bracteatum; assembly: GCA_023529315.1. NCBI lineage: Eukaryota > Viridiplantae > Streptophyta > Magnoliopsida > Ranunculales > Papaveraceae > Papaver > Papaver bracteatum. The sequence goes on from JAJJWX010000168.1 coordinate 416,282, forward strand.
TTTTATCTTTCGTAAATGCGATGTTCGCAACTGAGAAACTATATGTTAAAATCTTTAGAAGAAAGAATTCCATTATGATGACATAGTTGCGAGAGTTACAAGAGGAGTACATTACATTAGAAGAAAATCAAAACAATATGGAATCATATCCAGTGACAAACACTAACGCTCAAGATACATGAGCAAACTTGCTTCCTAAAATAGTCAATGTCGCAGCAGGTACTTTGCAGACATCTTCGCAAACATCTTCGCAGATATCAGAAGAAAAGAAAATTTACAATAGTCAACCAAAGATAGTAGCAATGAGTAGCAAGGATCAAGAAGAGTATGATAGAGAAAGGAATTTCTACAGCAGAGGAGGAAATAACTAGATACCAAGATTAGATCAACAACAGGAAAATTATGGAGGACAAAAGCAGAATTATTTTGGACAAGGGAATCATAGACAAAACTATAACAATGGTCAGGGAAGTCAAAGAATGATAAGAGAGGAAATAAAGATGCCACCTTTGAATACAAGCGTAGAGAAGATATGGTAAGCAATCATCTTGATGGAGAATGTACCAACACCATGGAACATGGGAAAAGAACCACCAATGGGTCCAAGAATTCATGAATTTTGCGTGTACCATCACTTTCATGGACATTCTACAAATAATTTCAATAATATCAAAAGGATTATCTTGCGAATGATTGATCAAGGTAAGTTGGACCACTTCTTACTCAAGCAGGCACAGTCGCAACAACTACCACAGGCTCCAGTGATAACTCGCATGGTGAACACAATACAAGAAAAGGGGAAGGAAATCTTACACATAGAAGTGGGTCCAAAATCAAGGAATGTCTTCTGTAATTATATTGTTCACTCATATAAAACCATAAAAGATTTTCATGATAATGTATTAAGCAGGGTATATGCGAGAGATGGTGAAGGAAGGGAAATAATGAACATCGCAAAAATTTCACGGCTTGAAGATTGGCAGAAGCGTGAAATTTCTTTTGAGGCCACAAAAATTCCTGAAGGTTGTGAAGTACATGATAATCCATTGGTAGTAAGATTAGAAATTTGTCCGAATATGGGAGAAAGCGAAGATGATACAGACGAAGAATCTTTTGGTCTTAATAGAATCTTAATTGATACTGGAAGTTCTGTCAATATTCTTTTTTATCCTGCTTACAAAAACATGGGGGAAAAAAACGCATATCTAATACATTCTAATTACAGGATTTATGGCTTTAATGGAACTGCTAGTAAACCCAAGGGAGAAGTAAGCATGCGAATTCCCTTAAGTGGAATGCGAACTGAAATTCTGTTATGTGTTGTTGATGTCGAATCACCATACAATGCTTTAATAGGGAGACCTTGGCTTCATGGGATTCTAGGCGTAGCTTCAACTCTTCATCAATGCATAAAATTTCCTCATCAAAAAGGTATTGGAGTTATCAAGGGTGATTGGGCAGAAGGGAAGAAATGTTACGATACAGAAGTAGAGGTCTGCGAAGGAAAAATTGTTGAAAAGGAAAGATGGAGAAAAAGAGCAAAGGCTGCAAAAAGAAGCGAAAATTTAATGGCAGAGGATTAAGGAACGAAGGAATAAAGTTACGATGTTAAGCATGCAAGAAATTTACGATGATAGAAAATGGATATGACTTACGAAGGAAAGAGAATGAAGGAAAAAGGTAATGAAACAAAAAGGTAATCAATATACTTATTTACAACGTATAATGAGATGTATTTTGAAAAATAAGAAGATGAAATGAGATATTTCGCAACATGAAATACAAATTTTAAATAAAAACGATTTATTGCGATCAACTTTCATTAATAGAAAGATGCAAAAATTTAATTGCGATCAGATTTCATAAAAGAAAGACGCAAATTGTGATCAGCTTTCAAAAAAGAAAGAAAGCCGCAGAAATTTTACACGGGCAAACCTTTGTGGCGTACACCATAGTTCGCGAAGCAACATTTCGCAAGAGGCAAAGTCCTAAAGTACGTCATTTAAGGGGGTACCTATAAGCATGGCTCAGGGAAACCGGAACACCACCAAGGAACCTGAGTACATGAACATTACGGGGTACATAACCCAAAAACGGGGTACCTATCCGGGTTAGACACCTTGGATTCTCAACCTAATCTTGCGATGTAACATGATTTAGGTTGGGCGACTAAGGCATACTGTCTTTCCCAAGAAGTGCAAAAAAAGATCAAGGCGCCGAGGTACACGGTTGAGTCAAGAGTGCCGGATGGGTTTGAAGCACATCTGCCATTCTTGACACTTCTTGGAAAATGATGCACTTGGCCCAAAGATACCCCATATGGTGCAATCTCGTAACTATAAGCCATATAGGAAAAAAGGATAAGAGGTTGCGATCAAAAGTTGGTTGTTGGCAAAACCGGATGAGAAGAGCTAACCTTATATGGTCTATGTATGCTTCCTTTAAGGGGCAACCAAGGGGAAGATAAAGGGCAGCACTCTCCACTAGGGAGCTGATACATTCTATAAGACGCAAATGTCATGCGGCTTTTTGTTCGCAAGAACATAAAGCCTTGTCATATTTGTGCAACAATCTAATTTCTGCGAGCCTTCTAAAAAAAAAAAAAAAAAAAAAAAAAAAAAAAAAAAAAAAAAAAAAAAAAAAGAGAACTCGCAGAACATAACAAAGAAGTTAAGATGAGATCAATGGGTTTTTACATGAAAGTGTAAAAACGTCCTGCGATTTCATCGCAAGACGATAATGTCATAGGGCTTTATGTTCGCAAGAATATTTAGGCCTGTCATATTATCGCATGAAAAATATCCTGAAGAGGCTATAATACTAAGAGAAATGATAAGGCAAAATCAATGGGTCTCTACATGCGAATGTAAGGACGTCCTGCGATTTTGTCGCAAAAACAAAGAAACGTGGCTAAATAATACCTTTACTTAGGAAGGCATAATAAGACCACAGAAACTAATAAGGTCAATTCCATTAATACCATTGGAGAATCTTTATATATTTTCAACAACAATATACATCAAGAATTCCTACCTAAGAAGGAAATTTTATTCGTAAGCAAGGACGGATATTTTATACCAATTAAACTTTACGAAGATTGAATACTTCTTATACTTTTTCAAAGATATCTTATACTTCAAATACTTCTTCAAGGATATGTCATACTACTTTTACTTCTTCAAGGATGTTTCATAATTCTTCAAGGATGTTTCATACTTCTTATACTTCAAGGGGAAGATTTCTTGTTTACTTCGCAAGAATCAGAAAATTCGCAAATGAGGCAGATATTCTAATACTTACAACAAGAATTGATCACCTGAAGATCAATAATAAGGGGAAAAGGAATACTAAGCCAGGTCTTCAGAATATATTATTTCTCTTCATATGATCAAGTTATGCAAATAAGGAAAGCGTTCAAGTAAAGAAAGATCAAATCATCATCGCAAAATTAAGACATTGGTATTAATTAAGAAATCGTTGGTTGATTAAAAATGCCGAAAAGAAGAAACTATTGTACTCAAACAGACAAGATAAAGAGAACTGAAGTAAATATACAGGAAGGAACAAAGCTACTTTGCAGGAGATTTATCTTCATCAAAATGATATTCTCTTTCTTCTTCGGAGATATAATCCTCAGCTTCACTATCAGAGATGTCCAAATCTGGGGTATCATCAGGGATTTCTTCAGAAAGGAGCGTCTGATACTTAAGGAGAGAAATTTGATTGTCTTCACAAATTTTGCGAGTCATCATAGCTCGGAAGCGTTTGATGTTTAGTTCATAGTTATTTTGAGAAATTTGATGTTGAGACCTTAGATTAGAAATCTTCCGATTACGCGCAGCAAGAGTAACTTCCATCTCCTGATTACGTGAAGCAAGAGTAGCTTCCAGTTTTTTAATCTTCTTCGTATAATTTTCTTCAGCATTCACAAAGAAATAGGATAAGAAAGAAGTAGGAAAGTAAAAATTAAGGGAATAAAATTAAAGAATTGATTAATAAAATGTGAAATTGATGTGATCAAGATTTGCGAACTTACCTTCTAATTGCTTCATATCATTACGAAGGGAAGAGACTTCAAGCTCCAGTTGATTATTCTTATCAAGGAGAGAAGAACTTCAAGATGTGATACTCGCAGATTGCGTATTATCTTCGCAGCGAGATTTTAGTTCCGCATTATCAATATTCAAATTCTCTATCTTTTGGAGAAGTTTTTCATTCTCAACCTCCAGCTTTTTACAACGACCTAAAGTTTTCTTCTCAGTAATTGCATGACGTCTTTCCCAGTCTGAAGACACTGCACAGCTAACTCTCCCTACCTGAGCAAATGAGAGAGATTAGAAATCAATGAAGTAGGAGAAGTTAACAAGGAAAAGAAGAGAATATTACCATACTCCCCAAAGAGTATAATGTAATAGGAGAAATAAATCTTGAAATTCCATTAAGGGAATTGTTGTTGATCACTGTGGGAACTTTACAAGCCTTCACAAATATGCTAACAAACATTCGCAGTAGAAGAATTTCCCAATCCACGGGAAGAAATAAGAAAAGCCTCAGACAATCGATTCATTGCAGATTCGTAAGTTTCCACAATGTTGTAGTCTTCACCTTCTTCATTATCATCATCATTACTTCTATCAGAATGAGTATCAGAGTTAGAACTAAGATCATTCTCAGAAAACTTATCATTTTCATCATCAACATCCTTGATGGAGGAGATCACATTGGAATGAGGATTGGATGGGAGTATCTTTCTCTTCCTCGTAGAAACGCTATCTTTAAGTTTCCCCTTTCCTTTGCGAAGAGCGTCATATTGACTGCTATAAGTCTCAGTATTTTTCGCAGAGCGAAGTGTTCTTTGTCTCGCAGTTAATACTTCAGAAGAAGTCGAATTCTTGTTCCCACTCACAACAGCTTCAGGAAGATCAGGAAGAATCTACAAATTCAAATAAGGATAAAAAACAGAGGCAACAATATATTGTTTAAAATGCATATAAGAATGTTTCTTACCTCATTTGAAAATAATTGGAAAGCCTCACGAATATTGGATTTCCCAGTTTTAAGGTAACTTTCTTTGAGTTCATTCACCTGACAAATATTGCAAAGGAATTAATAAAAGAAAGTAACCAGAAAATAAGGAGATGGAGATACATACATCTTTATCTTTACTGGGCCAAGAAAAGACCCAAGGTTGGTAATTACGTTCACGAAGATTCGCAGGAAGATCTACTATCCCAGAGATGTAAGAACCCGATAATGCTAGAGGATAATTGTACCAATCTTCATCATGAGAATGACGAGGGGTTTGATTATTTCCAGAAGCATAATCAATATCGTGCATAAGAAGATCCTCTTCTGCAACATTAGTTTTACGATGAAGACGAACACCCCAACGCTTGTCTTCCTTCTTCGCAGGAATTAATGTATAATTCTTAAAGAAATTCTCGACTGTATAATTTGCAACGATGATTTCTACATCTCTAAATGTAGGTTTCCTAAGCTCAATTGGGTATAAAGATTTCCCAGTAGAAGCACGAGTTGCGAACTCAACCAGGATGTGAATGCAATCCCCAGTCAATTGATAGATGGCTCATGAAAAATTGGGGTGGGAGATAATCTCATAGAATAAAGGAAAATTGACATCATAAAGAGGAAGAGGAAGACCTGCGAGGATCTGGCCTCGTGAGATTAAAACTATTTGATCATCCCAATGGAGATCAGTAAAGAGTTCCATACAGAGAGAAGATTTATTGGTATGACCATTAATCTCAGAAAGAATGAGATCTCTATCAGCAAGCTCTGCATTAAGTTGTTCTATAGTTTTCTTCTTTGGAGCCATCAGATGAAGGATAGAAAATAGAGAAGAAAAGAGATAAAAGAGGAAAGAAGTAGTAGCAGAAGGAAAAAGGAAGAAATTACAGAAACAGATATAATGAGGAAGATGAAAACGATAAAAGAATAAAAGAAGGAATTAAAGATAGTATTTATAAGGAGGAGAGAGTTTGATGAAGATAGAAATTCATCAATGCGATTAGACGCGAACGGTTGAAAAGAACGGTTACGAAAGAACGTGTCGAAAATTTAATAAAAGAGAATATACGTGTTGCGAATCTAACAGGTGACGATAACTATATTAAATTTGTGAGAATAGTGGTTCTCATGACATTTCTTCTTCGCAGAAATGACATGAGAAGAGGCAAAATGTAGGTATTGAATATCACAAGATTATTGGGTTGCGAATATAGCAACAAAATACAAGAGAAAAGTGTTACGAGATAGTGCGATAATAGAAGAAGCACAGAGAAGTATGAAGGGTTTGCGAACATAAATAGATTTACGAATATAAGTTATGAAACTTCGCAAGCTAAATACAGTTGTACAAATTTCACTATAAATAGTAGTTCAAATGTTAAATTCGAGAGGTTCTTTTAAGGAGTGTAAGGAAAAATCTTATGGGAGAGAACAGAGAAAGTTGTAACTATTCCAATCCATTGATATATTTCCTTGTAACTAATTGAGAGCATTAATAAAAATTGTCATTCTTCATCAAGAACATCTTAAAGTTTTATGAATTTTACTGAGGGTGTAGTTGTAAGATTTCTTGCAACTACATAATGGTCTTATGTTTTTGTTGATTTCTAATTTATGACATGATATTGACGGGTCTATCCCTGGCATTTCATCCATGTTCCACGCGAAGATATCTGCATATTCTCACAAAAGATTTATAGTTCTTTCTTCCTCATCTGCCTCCATTCTAGTCCCAATTTTTAGCATTTTAGGTTCTTCTTTACTTCCAATATTTATTTCTTTTGTTGGTTCACCAGCAGTGTAGCTGGCTTCAGGTTATCCCATTGGTGTTGGCGTTTTCATGACTCTCGCGAACTCATCTCCTTCTCGCCAAACTTCACTTGGTATCCCTTTTCCTTCTTTTGCCCTTATCATGTAAATTTTAAATTCCTCTTCTTTCTTTACTTCTCTGTTCAATTTTCTGCGAGCTTTTCGCAACTTTGGACGTTCTTCACAATTTCTTACTTCAATTTGGTAGCACAATCTCGCGAATTTCACATCTCCTCTAATTTCTCTAATTCCACTAGGCATAGGAAATTTAACACATTGATTTAATGTTGAAGCCACAACCTTGATTGCGTGTATCCACGATCTTCTCAAAGTATCATATTGTACGGCGATTCCACATCTACCACACATAATGATATTTGTGTTTCAATTTCTCCGAGGGGAATTCATACCATTATCTCGCCTTTAGGTTTTGTTATAGACTTTCCAAAACCATGAACATAATACGTTGACTGAGACATTTCTTCATCCTTATATCCCATCTTCTTGAAGGTATGATAAAATATCATGTCTACAGAACTTCTTGTGTCTACTAAAGTTCTATTCATAGCCCATTCTTCTTCAGATTTTATCGATTTCTCCTTTCTCATTGGTATAGTGGTTACTGTGACCACCAATGGAGATGTATGACTTGAATCTCCTTCTGGTATTTCTGCTGCTGTAAACATGATTTCTTGTTTTTTCCAATCTTTCAATGATGATATCTTCTCCACTGTCATAATCTTTCTTCCTTCAAAATCCCGTTTATGTATCCTTCCCTTGATATTTTCATGAAATTTATCAATCATTTCTTTTGTCATTACATCACCTTTCAATTTTCTACAATCCTTTTTGACTCTGATCATTCTTCCTTCAATTTTCTCACCTGATTTTGAATAATTTTTGTCTTCTTCTTCGCTTTTTCTTCTATTTTCGTTAATTCAGTCCCTGTTTCGGGCGCCAAAATGTAGTTGCAGGATTTCCCACACTACACCCTTGTCAAGAATCTATGAAAACTAAGTCATAATTGTGGATGAATAACAACACTTTTATTAATTCACTTTTAGGAAGATTTACAAGGAATATTAAAACTCAAAAGTACAACTTTCTTTATGGAGTTTCTCTCTCCTAAGAATTCTCTTAGCTCTCAATAAATACATCATCATTTTATGGATCTATCGTGCTCTTTATATAGGAGAAAATATAGTGGAAGACAGCTAAGACTTCCCCTTAATTCGGATCTACTCTGCAATCTTATCGCGATCGTTACATTATTCCCTATCGCAAGAATGATGGCCATCGCAGGATCAACACATTCTTCTTTTACTTCTTCCATCGTCAGTTTCTTTTAATTGTTCTGCAACGCTCGTGAAATGTTGTGAAAGAATCGTCAGTGACGCTCGCAGAAATGTTGTTAATATCGCAAGAATAGTGTTGTAGTGATATTCTGGTACTACACCATGGTCTATCAAGTCTTTGACCAACATCTCTCCCTTCAGGATCCATTAGTTTGTATGCCCCAGTTCCAACTATCTATTTAATGATGTACGGTCCATCCTATTTTCTCGTAAGCTTTCCACCATTTTCTCGCTGATAACTTGGTGTTTCTCGCAGCACTAATTCTCCAGGTTGGAATTCACGTTTCTTAACACGTTTGTTGTACTCGCGAGCTAATCTTCGCTGGTAATTTTCCATATGTTGTAAAGTTTTTTCTCTTTTTTCTTCTAATTCATCCAATTTATTTAAAATCAATCCAGCACTTAGATTTCTTTCCCAAGCCTCTCTTTTTGTTGTAGGAATAGCTACTTTTGTTGGTAATACAACTTTAACCCCATATGTCAAACAAAAAGGTGACATTCCAGTAGCTTCTCGTCTAGTTGTATTGTAAGCCCATATTGTATTATGCACTTGCTCACACCATGCTTTGTGGTATCCTTCTAGCTTCTTTTTTAAGATGTCTGCGATTGTCTTATTAGTTGCTTCAGCTTGACCATTTGCTTGTGGGTATAAAGGAGTAGATTTTCCACATTTTATCTTAAATGCATTGAGTAATAATTCTATATTCTGCCCTTCAAATTGCTTTCCATTATCAGACACCAACTGTGCTGGAATCCCAAATCTGCAAATTATATTCTCAAATATGAATGTAAAAATATCTTTATCGCGGATATGTTGTATTGCCTTTACTTCTCCCCACTTTGTGAAATAATCTGTTGCGATAATTAGATTTCTTGTTTGTCCAGAGCCAGGCACAAATGGTCCCACAATATCTAATCCCCATTTCCCAAAAGGCCATACACTTGTTGAAGATGATAATGGTGCTCCTGGTGCATGTATCTTCTTTCCATATCGTTGGAAATCTTCGCAACGCCTTGAGAGTTTATTTGCATCTTCATGCATATATAGCCAATAATAGCCTTGCATTTTTGTTCTATATGCCAAAGAGCTTCATCCACTATGATTACCAACATCACCACTATGAAACATCTTCAATATTTGTTGTCCTTCCTCCCTCGTCAAACATCTTAGCGATGGTCCACTAAAAGATCTGCGATATAATACTCCATCTCTTAACTCATAGTTGGTTGCCCTACTTTTTAATTTATGTGCCTCTAATCGATTTCTTGGGAATTCTCATCTTTCCAAGCATACATGAAGATCTGCTCGCCAATCTATAATGTTGCTCTTTGATTCTTCCTCGCCAACTTCTACCATCATCACATCTTCCTCTTCTTCTTCCTTGTTTATCGCTAGTAATAAAAATGTTTGAATTTTTATGCATCTCGCAGTTGGATTTGTCATCATACTGGATATGAAAGCAAAAGCATCTGCGAGCATATTATCTTTCCTTGATATGTGTCTCCATTTTATTTTTGGAATCCTCGCAGACAATTCTTCAACTAGTCTTTTATACTTTCTCAAAGATGGTTCGTTTGTTGTGTATTCTCCTTTTATCTGGCGAAAAACCAATTGTGAATCGCTGGTGATTCTAGCATTTTCCAACTTCATTTCTACCACAAATTTTAAAGCATGAATCACGACCTCATATTCTGTCTCATTATTAGTGGATGCAAATTCCAATCTAAATGAAAAAGCTGTTTTTTCTCCTTCTGGCGAAATAAAAACAACTCCAATCCCATTTCCTTCTCTATTTGATGATCCATCCACCAATATATCCCATCTGTCGGGTTCTGTTAATAGCTCTTTTGGATCTCCATGTTCCTCTTCTATATCCATCATATCTTCCACGACTTCATCATCTTCTAAAGGAAATTCAGCTAAGAAATCTGCGATAACTTGTGACTTTGGCGATGATAAAATTTCATATTGGATATCAAAGTGTCCTACTTGTGCATTCCATCTCTCAACTCTGTCTGATCTTTTTGAAATTTTCATTACTGACTCAATTGGCAATTTTGTTAACACTTTGACCTTATGTGCTTGAAAGTAGATGCGAAGCTTAAAAGTTGCATGCACCAACGCTAGAATTAGTTTCTCAATCTTTGAATAATTTTTCTCTGCAGAATTGAATGTTTTGCGGATGTAATAAATTGGTTTTTCTACCCCTGCATCTACTCGCATCAACACAGCACTTAGCGCATATGTAGTTGTTGCGAGATAAATCAATGGTTCTTCTCCCGGTTCAGCTTTCTTTAAGATAGTTATATTCATTAAATGTTCTTTTATTCCTTGAAAATCCTTTTCATATTCATTTGTACACTTGAATTTTGTTCCCTTCTTGAGTATATCGAAAAAATGTTTGCACTTGTCTAAAGATCGCGAGATAAATCTTCCTAGCGAGGCTAAGAGTCCATTCAATTTTTGCACATCTTTTACCGTCGCAGGCGTTGGCATATCGCGAATTGCCTGCACTTTTGTTGGATCAACTTGTATTCCTTCTTTTGAAACAATATACCCCAAAACATTTCCCGAAGTTACTCCAAAAGTACATTTGTCAGGATTCACTTTGATATTAAATTGTCGCATTTGATCAAAACTCTCTTTCAAATCTTGCACATGATTCCCAGCTTATTTACTTTTAATCAGCATATCATCTACATACACTTCTAATGTTTTGTGGATCCACTTTGCGAACACCTTCTCCATCATTCTCTGATATGTTGCACCAGCATTTCGTAAGCCAAAGGGCATCTTTGTATAACAATATAATCCTCTTGGAGCAAAAAATGCGGTATGTTCTTGATCTTCTTCAGCGAGAGGGATTTGATTATATCCTTTATATCCATCCAATGAAGATATTTTAGCATTTCCCGCTGCTGATTCGACCATTTGTGGGATATCTGGTAATGGAAAACTATCTTTAGGACAAGATTTTTTTAAATCAGTAAAGTCTATGCAAATTCTTATCCCCTTGTTCTTCTTTGGGACCACCACCATATTTGCAATCCACTCTGGATATTTTTCTTTCCTTATAATTCCTGCATCAAGCATTTTCTGTAGTTCTTCTTCTATTTGGGAATGGTATGTTGTTGCGATTTTCCTTATTCTTTGTTTGAATGGTCTTACATCTTTGTTGATTTCTAATTTATGACATGCTATTGAGGGATCTATCCCTGGCATTTCATCCATGCTCCACGCGAAGATGTCTTTATATTCTCGCAAAAGATTTATAGTTCTTTCTTCCTCCTCTGCCTTCATTTTAGTCCCAATTCTCAATATTTTAGGCTCTTCTTTACTCCCAATATTTACTTCTTTTGTTGGTTCTGCTACAGTGTAACTGCCTTCAGGTTCTCCCATCGGTGTTGGTGCTTTCATGACCCTCGCGAGTTCATCTCCTTCTCGCGAAATTTTACTGGGTATTCCTTTTCCTTCTTTTGCTCTTATCATGTAAATTTTAAACTCTTCTTCTTTCTCCGCTTCTCTCGCCAATTTTCTGCGAGCTTTTCGCAGCTTTGGACGCTCTTTATAATTTCTTACTTCAATTTGATAACACAGCTTCGCGAAATTTGTATCTCCTTTAATTTCTCCAATTCCACTGGGCATAGGAAATTTGATGCATTGATGCAATATTGATGCTACAGCCTTGATTGCATGTATCCATGGTCTTCCTAATATCATGTTATACGGTGATTCCATGTCTACCACACATAATGTTACCTGTGTTTCAATTTCTCCTAGCGGAATTCGTACCACTATTTCGCCTTTAGGTTTTGTTAAAGATTTTCCAAAGCCATGAATATGATATGTTTAACAAGACATCTCTTCATCCTTATATCCCATTTTCTTAAAAGTATGATAAAATATTATATCCACAAAACTTCCTGCATCCACCAAAGTTCTATTCATAACCCACTCTTCTACATATTTTATTGATTCTTCTCTTCTCATTGGTATAGTAGATACCGTGATTACCAAAGGAGATGCATGACTCAAATTTTCTTCTGGTACTTCTTCTGCTGTGAATGTGATCTCCTGCTTTTCCCAATCTTTAAATGATGATATTTTCTCCACCATCATAATTTTCCTTCCTTCAAAATCCCATTTATGTATCTTCCCCTTAATATTTTCATGAAATCTATCAATCATTGTTCTTGTTACCATACCACACTCCAATTTTCTACAATCCTCATTGATTTTAATCATTCTTCCTTCAATTATTTTACCGATTTGTTTAATGATTTTCTTAATCTTGAACAATTCTTACCTTCTTCTTCACTTTTTCTATGATTTTCGTTAATTCAATCCCTGTTTCGGGCGCCAAAATGTAGTTGCAGGAAATCCTACACTACACCCTTGTTAAGAATCTACAATAATCAACCCAAATTTGAAGATTAAGAACTTTATTATATGATTCTCAGAAATGTTTACAAGAAATTTAAGAACTCAAGAATAAAACTTTTCTCTTGTAGTTTCTCTCTCCTCAAGACTTTCTCAACTCTCAAAAAATACATCATCCCTCTCTGAATCTATTGGAAACCTTTATATAGGGAATTACATAGTGGATGACAGCTAAGCTTTCCTCTTATTTCGGATCTACTCTGCGATCTGATCGCGGTAATTATAATGTTCATTCTCGCAAGATTTGTAACCATCGCGGGACAAACATGCTCTTCTCATGTTTTCTTCAATCGTCAACCATTACGTCATACTTTTGTGTTAATCGGCAAGTGTTGTTGAAGAGCTTGTGGTGACGCTCGCAAAGGAGTGTTTTTAATCTCACAGAGAAGTGTTGTAGCGATATTCTGATCCTACAAAAGTAGTATCACATAGAATGTATGGGGATTAGGTTTCCCAGTTGCTAGAGTTCTCACTTATATAGTCTTTCAAATCAGGGTTTGGAATCAATGTTAGCTTAGTAACAAAGCATTCAATATTCACCGTTAAATGAAAACCTGATTAGATACAAGCTAATATTTATCAACTGTTAGATTGAAAACATAGCTTGTTATACACACATGTACTTGAAAATTTTGGGTTTGTGTAACCGTACCCAAACTTGTACATTAGTTGGTTCAACACTAGTTAACCAAATGGTTAGCCAAATGATAACTTTCATATCAACCATATTCTTCTTCACCATAACTAGTCCAAATGACTCAAATAAACTAGTTAGAGAGTTGTTCAATTGCTATGAGATATCATGTGCTACACAAGACATAATTGAAGCAAAAACGATGTGATTCACTTGAATTGATTCATGAACTATAAAGCCACGGTTTGCAATAGCATTCCTTAGTTTATTAAGATAAGTTCACAAACATCATTTTTAGACATAACCTACTCAAGTTCGCGGACTGGGTTCGCGGACTTAAGTTCCCGGATAGATTTCACAAACTCCAGCAGAAATTCTCGGACAAGAACTTCCGCCAGTTCGCGGACTGAGTTCGCGGACTGAGTTTGCATACTACTCCGGTTTCACTTGATCAACAAAGTTCGCAAACTTCTGTTCAAGTACTAACGACTTATACATATATGTGTTACCAAAATAATGCTTATATCCTCCAATGGTTATATTGTCTAAACTCTCATTTCAATCATTGAAACATTCTCAGAGGGCGTCATATAGTTGTTATTCTCATACTATTTTTTGTCAGAGAAATTTTCAAAATGATTGAAACATATCATGACTTTGGTCACTAGGTAAATATGAACTTGGATAAAGCGAAAGCTTTACCAACACACATTTCGAGAAATAGATAAGCGAGATATACTCAGCTCGAAATGACATATGTGTATATTCTTAGTCTATATAGTTGTAGTTGCAGGATTTCCCACACTACACCCTTGTTAAGATTTTGCTATAATCAACTCATAGTTGAAGATGAAAAACAACACTTTATTATTTTAGTTTCAGAATGTTTACAGAAATGGAAGAATTCAAGATTATAACTATTCTCTTGAAGTTTCTCTCTCCTCTAGACTTTCTTAACTCTCAAAAAATACATCATCCTTTTCTGGTCACATTGGGTCTATATTTATAGGGTAGTTACATAGTGGATGACAACTAAGTTTTCCTCTTATTTCCGGTTGATTCTGCGATTGTACCGCGATAGTTACAATGTTAAATCTCGCAAGTTTTATAACCGTCGCAGAACTAACATGCTTCTCTCAAGTTTTCTTTAGTCGTCAGGTATTACGTCTCTCTATTGAAGGCTTTTGTGACACCCGTGCAATGTTGATATAAAATCTTTCGGTGATGCTCGCTATGAAGTGTTGTTAATCTCGCAGAAAATAGATGTAGCGATATTCTGGTCCTACATCTTTCTTCTTCTCATGTCTTTTCTGCGAAGAATAGAAGATCATGAGAATTTTAAAATGCCGCAACTATTTATCTTTTCAGATTTCCCTGTTCAGACACGTTTCTGTACCCTTCGCCAGCTGTTCTCACATATTCTCTCTTCTAATGAATTTATGACACGTCCTCTCTAACCGCTGCGATCTGACCGTTCATGTCTTTTCTTAACATTTATTTCGTTCATCTTTTCGAGAAACCTCTTCTTCTATAATTACTCTTTTCATTCTTTTCTTTTCCTATTTTTACTTTCTTCTTCTTTCTCTGCGTAAATTCTCTGCAAGTTTATTGTTCTTCCGTAAATTGCGTGTTTGTCATCACTGTGATTTCTTTCTTATTTTTCAACCTTTTCTTTCATTCCCATACTCAAAAATGGTTTTTGCTGGTACTAAAAACCTGACTGCTTTTAATGAGATGCGAGAAAAGCTCAAAAGTAAAGGTTTTACCTTGTCTACAATTCCAGGTCAAAGCCATAAACCTGAACTTTCTATCAAACTATTTTCTGATCATCAATGCTCTCGCCAGAAAATCATAGTATCGCTAGGTCAACTAGAAGCTGGTCTTCCCCTTCCTCTCTATGACCCAGAACTCCCATTATTCTATCAAGTAATATCTGACGAGAGGTTCTCGCGAGCAATATATCAATTAGGTGGAGATTGCATCAGATTGCTACTTGAATATGCTTCTCGTGGCGCTAATAAAGGATCTCGCTATCTTGAAGCTCCAAAGAATCCTCAATTTAAGGATGTTCCCATAGTCTCTGCAGATTATACTGTGGATAATTTCTTCAAAAATTATAAGATAGTTCCTATGAAGAGGGATAATACTTGCTGGGGTCTCCGCTTGAAGAAAGAAAAGATCGCGGATGATGAAGCTCTTATGTTAGACATTGATTGGCATACACCTACCAATCAAGGCCCTCTCCACTCCAGTGATGATAAGTGGTTTATCTTTCCGTTATGTCTTGAAGGTCCTTACATATCTGGTTCTCTCCCATTACCTGCGAATCTCTCAGAGTATGACCCATGGGTCTTCAACTGGCCTGAAAGATTTAAAGAAGTATATCCACTCAATTTTTTGCATTATTATTATTCACCATCTTCTTCATGTTTTTATATTCTCGCTAATTATTTTGATCTTTCTCAGATTGAGATAATGAAGCTCAGCTACCAAACTTTTAGGAAGCCCATCACTTTCTTAGCTCTTAAATCTTTCACGGATGAAGTAAGAAATATCTCTTTATAAATTTTAACAATATATTGTTGCCCCTATTTCTTATCTTCATCTGTGCTCGCAGGAAATTGAAGAACTAGAGCCAATAAAACCCGTGAGAACTAAGGAGAAACCTTCAAAGGATAAATCTATTGTTCCTCCCGAAGGAAAGACTTCTGCCCCTCGCGGTGAAGAATTTGGCGATCAGGATAAATCTGTTGTTCCTCCTAAAGGGAAGCCTTCTGCCCCTCGTGGTGAAGAATTTTACGATCCTCCTTTGAAGAAAATGAAAACCCGACCTTCTTCTTCTTCAACTCCTCAACCTACTCCAGAAAATCCAAGTGTTGGTTTTGATAAGGACAATAATGATGAGGATTTCAATGACAACATCTTCCCTTCTATAAAGAATTATTCTTCTTCTGATTCTTCGATGGCTCATTTATCCAAAAAATTTGGCAAAAATATGTTTGGTATCCCAAATGAGTATGGAGATGAAGCTACTAATGAAATATCTCAGTCCCTCGCTACAGTCTGCGACGCTCTTATATTAACAGACAGTGATACCCTTCACGGGGTTTCAAGATCGCTGACTCCAAGTCTTTTGAATTCACTTGATAGCCTGGTAAGTTTTTACTTGTTCATCCTTTCTGTGTATCTAATGATATCTTTGTCAAACATTGATTTATATATTTTTATCGCAGGTTGGAAGGGCCTCTTTTGCTGTTGCTTCTGATTTAGACAATAGGCGTATTACTTACGAAAATAAAGCTGCTAATCTTCGTCAAGATAAAGAAAAATTAGAGGCTGAAGTTATTGAGCTTCGCAGAAAAAATAAACAGCTGGAGACTGAAGCCTCAGTTGAAAAGCAAAAAATCTCTGATCTTGATAAAGCCAACCAACAACTCTATGGTATGATTTAATTCTTTTCTCTTTTAATTCTTCTTACCCTATCGCAGCTTATTCAAGCAACCATTTTTGCAGATATTTATGGCCATACTGATGAGGCTACACTCTTCCAATATTTTCCTGACCCTGTAGATGATAATACCCTTATTGCTCGCCTTAATAACTCTTTAAGTAATTTCTCAGACGATAGGATTGAATCCCTCTCCATAGATGATCTTAAATCCAAATTTAATCTCTTAAAAATTGAACACAGATTCAATTTAGGTTTGACCAACAAGTATAAGCGCTTTCATCTTGATTCGAAGAGAGAAGTATATAGATTAAGATAAAGGAATAGCGATCTTATTGACGAGAAATATCTTGCCGTTAAAAATGGCTCCAAGACCCTAGCAAACTTCCATAAAACTCTCCTTAATGTTCAAATGGAAAGAGATAAGATTATCCGCAAGAATGAAGATCTTCTTGTGAGGGAAACTCAAGTTCGATCTCATCTCCTTATTAATAGCGATGATGAGTTTGCTTGGGCTGCAAAGATTCTTGATAATTCCAGAACTAACTTAGGCGTAGATGTTAGTCTTCATGCTGATCAAGCGGCTTTAATTAAAGACATGATTTCTGAAAGAGAAGGTTATCACTCTTATGATTTCCCTGAATTATTTCCTAATTGAATCATCCTTATATGTACTAATTTTGTTGTCATTTGCTCGCAGAATCCGAAAAGAATTATCGTAAAAGATTTGATGAGTTAAGAAAAGAGAAAAACCAACTCGCCAGAAGTCTATCTTCTCGCAATGAAAAGTATTCTATATTGAAGGAAAAATTGAAAATATCATCTTCAAATTTTAGCAATGCTCTTCTCCGTGTTCGTAATGACGCCGTTAAACTAGTCTGTAATGATCATGGTATCCCTCATTCTATATACCCCGATGTTGCAAAGGCAATTCCAGCTGATTCCCCAAATTTAGTTATCTCTGATAGCGAAGCTGAGAAGTCTAGCGAAGATGAAGAATTATCTGGCGAGGAAGAGAAGTCTGGTAATGAAGAAGAATCTAAAAAAGAAAAGATCTCTGATGAGGGTGGTGATAGGTCTACTTAGTCTTGTTTCTCCTTCTTTTTCTTTGTTGTAAATTTTGTGCATTTATTTTTTGCTTCTCGTAACATTGCTGCGAGCTTCTTCAACTTGATGTGTAAGCTTCTTTTGGTTTTTTATCTATATGAATTTAGAAAACAATTCTTTTTCTGCAACATAATCAATCAATTATTATCCTTTAATTATTTGTATAAATATATCATCTAAGCAATTTTATCATATGATGGATGAATAATAATTTCATCATTCTATGCATTCCCATACTTGCCTCTATTATTCATCTGCAATTGTAGTTGTAGAATAACCTACAACTACACCCTCAATAGAATTAGTAAAAACTCAAGAAGTTCTTGATGATGAATGACAATTTTCTTATTAATGTTCTCAATTGATTACAAAGAAGTATCTAAATGGAATTAGAATAGTTACAACTTTCTCTATTCTCTTTCCTAAGATATTTTCTAACACTCACTCAAAAGAACCTCCTGAATTTTACATTTGAACTCCTATTTATAGTAAAACTTATACAGCTGTACATGAGTTACGAAGTATCGCAACTTATACTCGCAAAATTATTTCATCCTCTCAAAACTTCATATTTCTCCGCGCTTCTTCTATCATCGTATCATTTTATAACTCTTTTCTCCTGATACTCGTGAACTATTATCTTGCGATATTCAGTACCTACATCTTGCCTCTTCTCATGTCAATTCTACGAAGAAGAAATGATCGTGAGAACATAACCGTTACTTAGTCTTTTAAAATTTTGACACGTCTTTTGTAACCGTTCTTTTTTAGTTATTCCCTTATATAACTCCTTTATATTCTCTTCCTTTTCTTTTTCTTATTTCCGCAACTCTATCTTCTACTCATACTCTCTATCACTATTTTCTCTGCAATTTTTTCTTCTACTGTTTCTTCATGAGTTCTCCAAGGTAATTTCCTTCTATCTCTGCGCATTTCATTTATTCTCCTCTTTAATTTATGTGTAATTTGTTATCTTATTTTGGTTTATTTCAGCAAAATAACTTCTCAGATGACATCTCAACTAAAGAATCCAAGCCTGAATCCACGAAGAAGAAAATCCGAGAATCAAAAGGTAGTTAAAATACTCTGCCTTCTTTCCTGAACAATATATTGTTTCCTCAGTTTTTAATCTACATTTTGATTCGCAGGTTGATGAAAAATCAAATCCAAGTAAGAGATCTCGAATAACTAAACCCACACCATTAATTCTGATTGATGATTTCCTTCCTGAAGTTGATAAGGAATTTTCCTCTCCTCCTCGTGAAAATGCTTCTTCACATACTCCTGCCTCTACTCCATTACCTACTTTTCAATCTCCCATTTCTGTCAATTTATCAACACTTCTTCAAGATCAACCCTCTCAAAACATTTCTTCAACTTCTTCTTTTGAAAAACAACCCTCGCAAAATATTTCTTCAACTTCTTCTTTTGAAAAACCTGTCTTGTCTCCAAATCCTTTGAGTGCTATTTCTCCAGACAATTTGCAGCTTGCTCTTATTCCTTCAAATTCTTCTCCTCTTCCTCAAGAAATTCGAGATGGAATTTTTTCAACTTTCCGAATGTTATCTGAGGTTTTGACTAATACTGCGAAGTCTACTAATGTTCGTTCGCAATATGAATTTTGCGAAGTTCTGAATAATTTCGTCAATCCAGACATTTCTTCTTCACGTCAATCCTTGGAAAAAGAAATCGAATTGCTTCGCCAATCTTTGAAAGCTTCTCAAGTAGAATGCGAGGATCTTCGTAAAGAAAATCATCATCTTCAGAATAATTCTCTGGACTGTGCGATTCTTCGCAAAAGAAATGATGAATTGAAAGGTATGATTACTATCTTCATATTTTCTCTTTTATTTACTTATATTCTTCATATGCTTGAAACATCCATTAAAACCCATTCCCCTTTATAGAATCCATCCAGAAATGTAGAAGATTGGTACTTCACCATGAATCATATGCAACAGAATATCGAACCAAGCATGAAATCCTCTCAAACCAATTCTCCCATTTATCTAATATTTACTCGTGTGCTCTTGACAACTCTGATGCTCTTTTTCAAGAGAATACTCAATTAATATATGATCGAAATTTTTGAATGATGACATATCTCAACTTTTTTCTTCCTTAACCAAAGCTAATTTGAGAATAGAAACCTTATTAGAAGAGAACAAAACCTTATCAGAATAGAAATGTTCGTTTTTGAATACAATGATTGTTTCTTCGCAAGAATTAAAGACTCTTCAGAATAAATGTTGCGATCAAGAAAATCTTCTTTCTTTGTTGAAAGGTGAACTTGAGGAATTAAAGAAGTCTTCAGATGCTGAAAGAAATTCTTTTGTTATTGAGAAGAATTCCCTTATTAATAAGAATATAGTCTTGTGTGCTAAGAAGAATCAACTTGAAGAAGATTACTCGTCATTAAAAAGTCTTAATGCCAAACTTGCGAAGCATAAAATTTTTCTCCTTTCTAAAGATCAAAAGCTTCAATCTCGACTTAAAGGATTAGTTGGTGATGGTTTTGATAATGCGATGAATCAGATGAAGAAATGTTGTCTATCTTTAACTCAATCTCTTACTTCGCAAAGAGAAGGTAGTCATTAAAATTTGACTGCCTCTGGTATATCTTTGAATTTCGTTATACTCGCAAATTTTATTCTTTGAACTTTGTTTTATTTGCAGAATCTGAGAACCAGCTTCGTAATGCAAAAGCTGGATTAGAAGCCTCCTGTTCTGAGCTTCGTAAGAAGAATGCTTTGCTTTCTACTCGCTTAATCAACTCTCGTGACCGTGCTACTCGGAGATTCAATTATCTTGCTTATTCCAAAGATATCGAAGATACCAATCATCAAAAAGCTATACTTCGTGAAAGTCATCTGAAAGCTCAAGTCTTTGCGAATAACATTCTCTTATCAAGAGGCTTGCCTCCTATGAAGATTACTCCTCTGAAGATATCTGACGATGAAGTTGCTCGTGAGCCTGATAGTGATTTCGATTATGAGAGTGATGATGAAGATCTTGATGATAAGAAAGAATATATTCCTCAAGGAGATGTCCCTGTTGCGTATTCTTCCAAGGATGATATCTCGCAAAAGTCGAAGGCTGCTAATGACCCTACTGATCTTAAAGATCCGGCACAGATTGTTGATGAAGCATGATAACATTCCTTTTTCAATTTATCATTGACTCTCCTGTCTTTCTTTCTTTTGAATTCCTTTCCTTATCTACTGTTGGTTTTCTTTTTACGAACAATTCTATTTTTTGAGAAGTACATCTGATATTTTGCGAAGATGATTTATCCTTTCTTTCTGATATTTTGCGAAGATAATTTAACCTTTCTTTGATTAAATTTGCCCCATTTGATCATATGAAGAGAAATAATATATAACTCACAGATAAAGCTTAGTATATCCTTTTCCCCCTATTATTTCTCTTTAAATGATTAAACATTGTTTGAAGTACTAAAATATCTGCCTCAATTTATCTTACGAAGTTTCAACTTGTTACGATTGTAGATAAAAAATCATCCCTTTTAAGCATAAAAAGTAAAATATATGAAATATCCTTAATAATTATACTACATATACAACACCTTTGTATAAGTATTAGAAGTACCAAATCCATCAAATGAAGAGATATAAGAAGTATTAGAAGTATTAAACTCACCAAATGAATTATTAGAAGTACTCAATTCCCTTTTACGTATTAGAAGTACTCGATCCACCAAATGAATAGATATAAGAAGTATTAGAAGTACCCAACTCATCAAATAAAGAAATATAAGAAGTATTAGAAGTACTCAATTCACCAACTGAAGAAATATAAGAAGTATTCGATCTGTGAATAATTATGTAACATATGATGAAGTATAATGATTATTTAACCTTCACCAAATGAAATATCCATTAAAGAAGTATAATAAATATGAGATATTCTTGAAGAATTATAAGAAGTATTCAATCTTTTGGAGAAATATTCAATATATGGAGAAGTATAAGAAGTATTTATTTTTTCGTAAATTTTTACGAATATGAACTTATCCATATTTGTTTGTTATCAAAATCGCATCTTTTGTTAAGTCTTCCTTAAAATTCTTCAATGATGTTGTCTTCTTTGATAGGACTTCTTGTAAAAATTCTTCAATGATATTGACAGAGCCGTCTTCTCTTCAAAATTTCTTGATGTATATTCTTGTAAAATTTCTTCAATGATATTGACGAAGTTGTCTTCTTTTCATATCTTCATAATGTATATTCTTGTATAATTTCTTCAATAATGTTGATGCAATAAATTTCATTAATTTCTGTGGTCTTATCATGCCTTCCTAATTAAAGGTCTTATTTTGCCACCTCTTTTGTATTAATTATTTGCGATAATATGACAAGTCTGAACATTCTTGCGAACATAAAACCTCGTGATATTATCGTCTTGCGATGAAATCGCAGGACGTTCTTACACTTTCATGCAAAAACCCATTGATCTCATCTTAACTTCTTTATATAGTATTTTAGCCTCTTTAGGAATTGTTGCGATAATATGACAGGCCTAAATATTCTTGCGAACATAAAGCCCCATGACATTTCCGTCTTGCGATGAAATCGCAGGACGTCTCTACACTTTCATGTAGCGACCCATTGATCTCATCTTAACTTTATTATGTTCTGCGAGTTCTTTATTCTTTTCTTTCTTTGTTTCTTCTTCTTCTTTTTTTTTTTTTTTAGAAGGCTCGCAGAACTTCATTTGTTGCACAAATATGACAAGCCTTTATGTTTTCGCAAACAAGAAGCCTCGTGACATTTGTGTCTTATAGCACTTATCAGCTCCCTAATGGAGGGTGCTGCCCTTTATCTTCCCCCTGATTGCCCCTTCAAGGAAGCGTACATCGACCATACAAGGTTAGCTCTTCCCATCCGGTTCTGCCAACAACCAGCTTTTGATCGCAACCTCTTATCCTTTTTGCCTATAGGGCTTATAGTTACGAGGTTGCACCCTATGGGGTATCTTTGGGCCAAGTGCATCATTTGCCAAGACTTTTCAAAAATGGCAGATGTGGTTCAACCTCACCCGGAACTCTTGACTCAACCGTGTACCTCGGCGCCTTGATCGTTTTATGCACTTCTTGGGAAAGACAGTATGCCTTAGTCGCCCAACCTAAATCCTCTTACACCGCATTTTATATTGCGTAATGTCGTTAGATTAGGTGAGAATCCAAGGTGTCTAACCCGGATAGGTACCCCATTATTGGGTTGTACCCCAAAATTTTTACCATGTACTAAGGGCCCTTGGTGGTGTTCCGGTTACCCTTAGCCACGTTATAGGTACCCCTTAAATGACGTACTTTAGGACTTTGCCTCTTACGAATTATAGCTTCGCGAACTAGGGTGTACGCCACAAAGGTTTGCCTGTATAAAATTTTTCTGCGGCTCTCTTTCTTTTTTGGAGGTGATCAGATTGCGGTCTTTTATTCGCAAATTAATGAAATTTTAATCGGAATATAAATTTTGAAAATTCGTAACTTTTCCCAATTTCCTGCGAGCAAACAATATTCGTAAAAAATTTCATGAGTTTTATGGATAATACCTTTTCAAATATAGTCTGTTCCAAGGTCTACCAAGCCTCAAACCCATGTCTCTCCCTTCTGGATCCATCAGCCGATAAGCTCCGCTTCCTACAACTTCTTTAATAACATATGGTCCATCCCATTTTGGTGCTAATTTCCCTCCATTTTCTTTTTGAAATCGAGGTGTTTCTCGCATGACCAAATCACCTGGCTTATATTCACGTTCAATGACTCTCTTGTTGTATTCTCGAGATAATCGTTCCTGATAAATCCTCATATGGTGCAACACCTTTTCTCTTTTTTCTTCCAAATCATCCAATTCTCTTAATATTACTCCCGCACTTAAATTTATTTCCCAAGCTTCTTTTTTTGTTGTCGGAATTACAACCTCTGTGGGTAATACTGCTTCTACTCCATATGTTAGACAATAAGGAGACATTCCAGTTGCTTCTCTTCTAGTTGTATTGTATGCCCAAACTGCGCTAGGTACTTTCTCGCACCACCCTTTGTGATGTCCTTCTAATTTCTTTTTGATTGTATCTGCGATTGTTTTATTTGTTGCTTCAGCTTGCCCATTAGCTTGTGGATATAACGGGGTTGACTTCCCACATTTTATTCTAAAAGCACTGAGTAACATCTCTATATTCTGCCCCTCAAATTTTTTTCCATTATCAGATACTAGTTGTGCTGGAACCCCTTACCTGCAAATGAGGTTCTCAAATATAAACGTAAAAACATCTTTATCACGAATATGCTGTACTGCTTTTACTTCTGCGAGCTTCGTGAAATAATTTGTTGCAACTATCAAGTATCGCCTTTGTCCAGATCCAGGTATAAATGGTCCAACAATATCCAACCCCCATTTACCAAAAGGCCAGCAGCTTGTTGAATAAGTTAATGTAGCCCCTGGTGCATGAATTATTTTACCATGTCGTTGGAATTCCTTGCATCTTCGTACGAACAATTTTGCGTCTATATGCATATAAGGCCAGTAATATCCTTGTATCCTTGCTCTATATGCTAGAGATCTTCCCCCACTATGATTGCCAGCTTCTCCTCCATGTAACATCTTCAGTATCTTTTCTCCTTATTCGCGAGTTAAGCACCTGAGAGGTGGTCCATTGAAAGATTTTCTGTATAAAATTCCTTCTCGCAACTCATAGTTTGTTGCATGAATCTTTAATTTATGTGATTCTAGTCTGTTCCTGGATATTTCTCCTGTTGCGAGGTATGCATGAATTTCTTTTCTCCAATCTGCGATGTTGTTTGATAACTCTCTTTCTACTTCCATCGCAACAGCTTCCTCCATTTCTTTCTCTTTGTCCACTGATGGGTGTTGAATTGCCTGTATTTGGATATTTCTTGTATTTGGATTTGTCATCATGCTTGGAATAAATGCAAAAGCATCTGCGAGACGATTATATTTTCTTGATATATGTCTCCATTTTAATTTTGGTATCTTCGCAGATAATTCCTCAATGAGTTTCTTTTTTTTCTTCAAAGAAGATTCATTTGTGGTATATTCCCCTTTAATTTGACAAATCACTAATTGCGAATCACTTGTTATCCTTATACTTTCAAGCTTTTTTTCTATTGCGATCTTTAATGCATGCACTACAGCTTCGTACTCCGTTTCATTGTTCGTGGATGCAAATTCTAGTCTGAATGAGAATGCCGTTCTTTCTCCTTCTGGTGAAATCAACACGACTCCAATTCCATTTCCCTCACTATTGGATGATCCATCCACTAGAATTTCCCATCTATCAGGCTCTGTTAACAAGTCTTTTGGATTTCCAAATTCTTCTTCAACATCCATCATTTCCTCTACTGCTTCATCTTCTTCCAAAGGAAATTCTGCCAAAAAATCTGCGACGATTTGTGATTTTTGCGATGACAACACTTCGTATTTTATCTTGTAATGGTTTACTTGTGCATTCCACCTTTCTATTCTTCCTGACCTTTTTGTTTTCTTCATGACTGATTCAATTGGGACTTTGGTTACCACTTTTATTACATGTGCTTGAAAGTATATTCGTAACTTGAATGATGCATAAACCAGGGCTAAGATTAACTTCTCCATTTTAGAATAATTCTTCTCTGCTGTATTAAAGGTTTTACTAATGTAGTAAATGGGCTTTTATACTCCTGCGTCTGCTCGCAACAGAACTGCACTTATAGCATATGGAGTTGTTGCGAGGTATACCAATAATTCTTCGTTTTTCTCTGGTTTATGTAGTATAGATGTATTTGCGAGGTATTCTTTGATTCCTTGAAAAGCTTTTTCACATTCATCAGTCCATTTGAATTTTGCTCCTTTCTTAAGTATGTTGAAAAAATGCTTGCACTTATCTGACATTCGCGAAATAAATCTTCCAAGTGAAGCCAAGAGTCCATTTAGCTTTTGTACTTCTTTTACTGTTGCAGGTGTTGGCATGTCACGAACTGCTTGGACCTTTTATGGATCAACTTGTATTCCCTCCTTTGATACTATGTATCCCAAGAACTTTCCAGATGAAACCCAAATAATACATTTCTCAGGATTTAATTTGATGTTGAACTTTCTCATTTGCTCAAATATTTCCTTCAAATCTTGCACATGGTCTTTAGCTTCCTTGCTTTTTATCAACATATCATCTACATATACCTCCAAAGTTTTATGTATCCACTTCGCGAACACTTTTTCAACCATACGTTGATATGTAGCACCCGCATTCCGTAAACCAAATGGCATCTTCACATAACAATACAAACCCCTTGGAGCAAAGAAGGCAGTATGTTCTTGATCTTCTTCTGCGAGTGATATTTGATTATACCCCTTATATCCATCAAGTGAAGTGACTCTGTCATGACCTGCAACTGATTCCACCATTTGTGGTATATCTGGTAATGGAAAACTGTCTTTGGGACATGCCTTGTTTAGATCAGTGAAATCTATGCAAATTCTTATTCCTTTATTCTTTTTCGGAACAATGACCATATTCGCAATCCATTCTGGATATTTTGCTTCCCTTATGATCCCTGCATCCAACATTTTTTTTTAATTCCTCTTCTATCTGTACATGATAATTTTGTGATATCTTCCTTATTCTTTGTTTGAATGGTCTTACATTTTTATCTATGTTCAATCTATGACATGCCACTGATGGATCAATTCCTGGTATCTCATCTACACTTCCCGCGAAGATATCTTTATATTCTCGCAAAAGATCAGTAGTCCTTTTTTCTTCTTCTTCATCCATCTTAGTTCCAATTCGTAAGAATAAAGGCTCCTCTTTACTTCCAATATTTATTTCTTTAGTTGGTTCAGCTGCAACATAGCTTGGACTTTGCTCCCCCATAGGTGTTGGCTCTTTAATTATTTTTGCTGGTTCCCCTTCTTTTTCTGGAATTTCATTTGGTATACCTCTCCCTTCCTTTGCTCTTATTGTATACACTCGGAATTCTTCTTCTTTTCTTGTTTCCTTCGCAAGTTTCCTACGAAGTTGTTTCTTTCTTGCTCTTCCTCCGCATTGTGTTACTTCAATTTGATAACAAAATTTTGCACTATCAAGATATCCTTTAATTTCTTGTATTCCATTTGGTGTAGGAAATTTGATTTTCTGATGTAATGTTGAAGCAACAGCTTTGATCGCATGAATCCACGGCCTTCCTATCAGCATGTTATATGGAGATTCCATATCTATTACACACAAGATTACATGTGTTTCGATTTCTCCTAGTAATATTCGCAGCACGATTTCTCCTTTAGATTTTTTTGTAGATTTTCCTAATCCATGAATAAGACACTTTGAATTTATGATTTCTTCATCTTTAATTCCCATCCCCTTAAGTGCATGATAGAATATAATATTAACAGAACTCCCTGTATCAACCAAAATTCAGTTTAATTTCCATTTTTCTTCAGCTTTCTTATCTTCTAGCATGATTGGCAATGTGATCACCAATGGTGAAGTGTGGTTCAAGTCTTCATTTGGAATTTCTGCTACTGAAAATGTGATTTTCTGCTTTTCCCATTCTTCTAAAGTTGTTATATTTTCTTCCTCCATGATCTTTCTTCCTCTACAATCTCGCTTGTATATTTTTCCCTTCATATTACTATGAAATTCATCAATCATTGTCTCTGTGATCATATTACATTCTTGTTTTTTGCAATCTCCATCTACTGACTTCATTTGATCTTCAAATTTTCCACAATTCCCTCAAATTTAGGCTACCACAATTCTCAAGTCCCTGTTTCTAGCGCCAATTATGTAGTTGCAGAATAACCTACAACTACACCCTCAATAGAATTAGTAAAAACTCAAGAAGTTCTTGATGATGAATGACAATTTTATTATTAATGTTCTCAATTGATTACAAAGAAGTATCTAAATGGAATTAGAATAGTTACAACTTTCTCTATTCTCTTTCCTAAGATATTTTCTAACACTCACTTAAAAGAACCTCCTGAATTTTACATTTGAACTCCTATTTATAGTAAAACTTATACAGCTGTACATGAGTTACGAAGTATCGCAACTTATACTCGCAAAATTATTTCATCCTCGCAAAACTTCATATTTCTCCGCGCTTCTTCTATCATCGTATCATTTTATAACTCTTTTCTCCTGATACTCGTGAACTATTATCTTGCGATATTCAGTACCTACAGCAATATGAAAAAATTGAGTAGAGATTAGATATTAGTTGTGAATCAAATTAAATTAGCCTCAATATCGGCGATGTTATCGCTAGAAATAATTGCATAACTTTTATGATTTCTGCGTAGAATTGCAAATCTCATAAATTCTGCGAGCAGTATCGCAATAATCTTATGGTCTTATTTTGTCTTCCTAATTAAAGGTCTTATTTTGCCACATCTTTTCTTTCTGCGACAAAATCGCAGGACATCTTTACATTTGCATGTATTGACCCATTGATCTTGTCTTATCAATTTTTTCAA
The DNA here is from genome assembly GCA_023529315.1 of Papaver bracteatum. Classification (NCBI taxonomy): domain Eukaryota; kingdom Viridiplantae; phylum Streptophyta; class Magnoliopsida; order Ranunculales; family Papaveraceae; genus Papaver; species Papaver bracteatum. The sequence continues at coordinate 444,600 of JAJJWX010000168.1, forward strand.
CATCTCTGCGACAATATGATAAGTATAAACTCTCTTGCAAGAATTAAACCTTATGACATTGCCGTCTTGCGATGAAATCGCAGGACGTCTTTACACTTGTTAAATGTAAAAACCCATTGATCTCATCTTAAGTTTTCTCTTTTGGATTTTTGCCTTTGTATAACTTTCGTCACGCGACAATATGACATGCCTAAATGTTCTTGCGATCATAAAGCCCCATGACATTTCCGTCTTTAGACACTTATCAGCTCCCTAATGGAGAGTGCCGCCCTTATCTTGCTCCTGGTTCCCCCTTCAAGGAGGGCACATTGTCCATACAAGACTAGCTCCTCCCATCCATATTTGTCAACAACTAATTGTTTTTCACAGCCTCTTGTCCTTTATGCCTATATGGCTTATAGTTACAAGAATGCACCCTAAGTGGGGTTTTCTTCGGGCCGAGTGCATCATAGCAAAGACTTGCCAAGGATGGCCATGGTAGTTTCGTACGCCCCGGGCACCCTTGACTCAACCGTGTACCTCGGTGCCTTGGTCATACTATACACTCCTTAGAAGAGGTTCTTAGTCGTCCAATCAGGGTATAACCTTATATAATTGGAAATCCAAGATCCCTCTCCTGGATAGGTTTTCTTTAACCCCAACATATGCATACCTCAGGTTCCAGCAGCGGTATAACCTTATCACTGAGTCATGTAAAGAGATACCCCCTTATATGACGCACTATTAGGTCTTGCATTTGCCTCTTGCAAAATTGTATTCGCGAACTAAGGTGCACGCCATAAAGCATTGTAACTCTGATAAAATTTCATTTCTTTGATTTTCTTGTAAAATTTTGCAATTCTTTCAAACAGAATACTTTTTCAATTGCATTTTATTTAAACAAATTCTGCGTAAGCTTCTTTGAATTTCATCATTTTACCTTTCTACTTACTATCTTCTGGTTATGCTTTACTGTAGCGTTTTGCTGTTTTTTCTTTATATGCGAGCTGCTCGCCATTATCTTCCTCTCGCTGCTCTATTGAATCAATCATCAATATTTCACACCTCTGCCGTTGCTTGATGTTTTACTTCCAATTGCTATTCTTCTCAACTCTTTCCTCGAAAGATTTTATATCAATCTCATAAAATTTCTTGCTTTCTCCCCAATCTCCCTTAATAATTCCAACACCATTAGGATGAGGAAATTTAACACACTGGTGGAAAGTAGATGCTACATCTAATATCCCATGTAGCCAAGGTCGACCAATCATGGCATTGTACGGTGATTCAATGTCGACAACACAAAACAAGATCTTGGAAGTTATCCCTCTGTTTGTGGGAGAAAACTACTTCTGCCGGTTTAGGTAATTTTGGGTGTGTGTGTGGATGATAAGTGAGTTTAAACCTTCAACAAATGTGATGCACGATGAGCACTTTGATTCGAGAGATAATCTATGCAATTCTGTCCTAAACCGAAGACACGGACGTTCCAGATTTGTTTCGGTCATAGGTGAAGGATGTGAGGTTGATCTTAGGGAGGGAAGCGAATAAGGTGTTGAGAATATGAAGGTGAAGGCTATTTGATGACTTGTTAACAGAAGGTTGAGCAGGCTAGCAAATGTTGCAAGAAGGCTCTGGGTGTTGAATACGATTAACACTTGGTTTTCTGTGTTTTTCGGACTTCTGTTTTTGGAAATAGGGAGGAGAACCTATTTATACAAGTCATTAAGCCTTCTTCACGTTTCTCGTGGGAAGTGGAGGAAGTGGAGTGAGGGAAGAGTGGAGTTGTGTGTGAGTGTCACACGATCAGAACTGCCCACTTCTCCCATCTTGACTTAACCGCCCATGTCTTCCTAACACGTTCTTATGATGGCGCGTTGCACACTGCACGCAATACCCCAGTTTGTATCCCCCAGTTGTGACATGATTAATGTCTCGAGTGTGTAGATCATATGACCCACAAAAAATAGTGCAGGGTGAACCATGAACTTGGTATAACATCGCATGCAGCCATCTTCAGGTAACCGTTTGGAGGCTGTATAGACAGGCCATGCCTTGGTCGGTTACCTTGTGAAGAAGAGTGACGGATAGTGGTCATAGTGATACCTTGTTTTCTGGTTGATTCGCACCCTAAGCTATTCGTCCAAGCTTGCAAAGCTGGAGGGACGAGATGACTCGTAGCCTTGCTTGCGACCGTTGGATGGGAGGCGCGCATGCTGCCTCTTTCGGCCCAAACGTTTGCATGCTTAGAGAGTTCCAATGGAGGAACCGATCAACCCTGCATGGAGGTAGTAAAATGGTGTTCACGCCCATGCCTGCTTGACTCACAAAGATTTAATCTAAGCCACTCGACTCAGGCGGCAAAGACGAGTGGTCGAGATTAGAATTTATGGAGGGGCCGTGACATGTCATATTTGGGCGCGCGTACCGAGGAGCTTGATCACCGCCGATCTTGGCCGATCAGCTAGACGTGAAGTCGGGCCCACGGTGGTCATGCTAGCATGCTCGGTTCCTTCTAAGTCTCCATCTTGGCCTTCCGTCCAAGCCTGCGAAGATGGACGCTCGAGATGTTTCTGCGCCGCAAACCCTAATTAGGGCTTTGGACCGGCCACTTTGGGCGATCGGTTTTGGGTTGCGCGCGCCTCTTTTGGGGAGAACGACCATGTATGTAACATCTTGGGTCGACGGTGAGCATGTACATGCTTGCTCTATGACCCTGGGCGCAATCTAAGCCATCCAACTATGCCGGCGAAGTCGGATGGTCGTGATCGTTTTGGATCTTCTCAACTTGCATAAGGCGTTAATCTAGCCTTGTTTGGGCAATCGTTTCTTGCACCACGGCTTGCCTATGAGGGAGTCGGTCATGTAGGTATAAAGTGGGCCCGCCAATAGTATACCATCACTTCACTTCTTGTTTTAGGGTATAATCTAAGCCGTCCAACTATGCCGGCGAAGTTGGACGCTCACGATTAAAAGAAACCCTAGCCGTGCGTCATGCTCACTTTGAGCGCACGTTTTGGAAGGACCAACCGTAGTTGGTATTGACCATTCGGTCATGTGTGAAGGTGGGTCCGAGGTGATCATGGTAGCATGCTCAGGACCCCCTGAATCTATATCTACACCCTTCATCTATGCCTGCAAAGTCGGACGGATGAGATATATTTTTGGGTTTGTTTTCAGCAAGTGAGACTAAGATGGGTAGTCTTGCATGCGTTCAACGGGGCTAGTATAACCTGCCGTCAGGTAGCCGTGTTTGCACGTCGAACACAAGGCTTTAACTAAAGCATTAATAGTAATGTTGTATACCTACAGAAAACCGGGATGGTTGCCACATGCTCCGTCGGGATGGTTGCCACATGCTCCGTTCTGGGTATGTTTTAATTCTCAGGGATGGTTGCACATGATCCAGTGAATTAATATGGCGAGAAGTATTCATTGCCTGAAGGCTTTATCCTTTGCAGGACGTCAGCTTACAAAAATTGGCTTTTTACAATTTTAGCCTTTAAATAGAAATCCACCATCAACATTAAGTCCCTTGCCTAGCATGCAATGGTTACACTATTGTAGGGTAGGCATGAGATGGTGACAAATATACGTAAAAGAAATAAAGGTAACTAACCTTGGAAGGCAGCCGCTAGTGATTGTCCATGTGGATGTACCGTCGCAAACATGAAATCTTGGGTGGGCCGGTTTCCCTTCTTGGTTTTTTGGAAGCAGAAAGGAATCCTTTTCTAATCAGGATTCTTCAAATTTTTCCTATAAAAGGGAGAACCCTTTTCCGTTTTTTCTTCACAATTTTTTTTTTCTCGAGTGGACGTCCAACTCTCTTCCCGCGCCGCCGTCACTCCAGCCGCCGGAGTTCACCTTCACCGTTGCTGTTTTTTGTCGCCGCCGACGCCGTTTGTTAGGTAGGTGCGATTTTTTTTTTTTTTTTTTTTGCAAACCCTAATTATTTAGTTAGAGTTTCTTTTGCATTTTGAGAGGATTGTAGGTGCTGCAAAACATACCATGATTAATTCCTTTACCGCCTGTTAGGGTTGCGTAATAAAAGAAATCATAAACATGTCGTTTGTTCCCTTTATCCTTGCATGTCAAAACCCAGGTTATAGCTTGGTAGAACCGCTGTCTTGAACTTGTAGACATGATAGCCAACTGTAGAAAAATATGTTGACATGTTGTCTTAGCTTTAGGGACGCGCATGCAAACTTTAGTGCCCGCATGCGTGATTTTGAGGTACTCTTGCGCGTGCGTTTACTGAAATTGCTGTAGAATCTTCATACAAACTCGGATTTCGACGTTCCGCATACGTAAATTCAAGCCCAGAAAATTTCCAAGCTTTAGCAAAGAAGATTTTCGTATTTTGAGCGTGTTTAGGGGATAAAAACCGCGAAATAGTAAACTTCCAAGAGGTTTTCAGAATTTTTTCGGGTTGCGTGTCTTCTGATGTTTTGGTCACCCATTCTTGCTCTTTCATCCGATTGTCGTGAAATTTTGATATGTTGTAGGTAACTTCCGTATGAAGAGAATGGAACATAACATCACACTAGATTCCATACCCATTGCTCCCAGCTCATAATCGAACACATGGTAGTGTAAATTTCTCTCAACTGAGTTTGTTTGGAAGACGCTTGAACCATCCCAATCCCATGTAATCTCCGTATTAGGTGCCTAACAATGAAGTTGGGAATCACGGGAATCTTTTATTGCTGAACGAGTCCTTGGAAACATGCTAACACTTCCAATCTTATTGCAGTTGCTCAATGATGAACGCGGAGGATAATGTTGTGAAGGGAGGTGTCGACTCTTTCAGAGATGTGCCAAATATAAATGATGGAATGCTTACCAAGTCTTTTCCAATTTTCAGGAGTCACCCCAGACATAATATAATCCTTATTACCGGTTCAGAAAGTGAAGAGAGTCTACCATCGTCTTTAGCAGGCGTGATGAGGCTTTGTATCCAGAAGAAAGAATATCCACCTTCCCCTATTGACTTCAGAATTTGCCAGAATCCACTTGACTCATACGAAGGATGGATGTGGCGTATGTTGGGTAATGAAGATATTATAGGCAACTTAGCCAGGGCGCGAATTCTTGATGTTGTTAAGGTTTCTGCAATTCTTCATGTCGAGAAGGATATCCCAGGTTTGGTCGCTTTTGCTGCTCGATAGCGTCCTTCTACGAACACAGCTTTATGAACATGGGGTGAAATGACTATCACTCTTGAGAGCGTGTCTGCATTAATGAGCCTTCCTGTCGCTGGCAGTCTTAATTGCAAGCTGTCTGAAGGCGAAGACACCATATATCAGGCTATAATTCAGAAGGTGAACGAATACGATCAGTTGGAGAAGAATCCGAAATGTTTCTACACTTGGTGGGTAGGTGAATGGTCTTCCATGCAAGGTAATGATGATCTTATCACAGCTGCATTCTTGTCCTTGTGGTTGTCTAGAGATATCCTTGATGACGGCTCCGGCACGAAAACTATCAGAAAGAAAATCATCGTATTCTCCATTAAGCTGGGCAAAGGTATAACTCTCCCTTTGGCTTCGTTATTCCTAGGCTCATTGTATGGTCACCTGAATTCTTTAGTGGAGGAGATGTATATTTCCAATGGGTACATGAAGGTGGAAACATATGTGCACGTCGCCTTTCTTCAGGCATTTTTGTGGGAAAACTTTAAGGATTACGCTCCCACTCCTACAACCTCAGTCCCCAGCTTGTATGGTGATTCAAGAATACTCCGTTGGCAGAATAGACGTCCAAAAGATGGGGTGAGGCTTGTATATTTGCTCGATAGTGTGAGTGCCATAGACTTTCTCCCTTGGGGGCCAGTTCATCCTTCTTCCATCGTCCATGTCATTGAGCTGCCGCCTGTGGGGAGATATATGAGCCCTGAAGAAGTAGTTTTCCTGCGGAGCTGTATACCAGGGTAAGTTCCTTCTTTTTGTGATGAAAGGCTAAGCATTATTCCATATAATATTGATAGAGCCGCTCGCCAAATAGTTTTTGATCAAGGTGTCCCATTTTGTCGTCCCGCAACGCCTTCAGAAGAACTTAAGTCATCATGCCTCGATGTTGATGTTTTCTCGCTGGAGCTGAAAATTCCTTTTCCTTCCCCGGGGAGAAAGCCGGTAGCTACTTCTGGTTACAAAGATTTTTGGAGGGGGCAATTACTGCTATTTAAATCATTTTCTAGCGAAGCGGTAGCTGACCTTCGTGGTAAACCTCTTGATGACGTCTTGGCTGGTCATAGGCGATTGAAACCCCTTCCAGGGAAGCGAAGCAGGGTTAACGCCACCGACTGCGATCTTAAGTCCAATAAAAAGAAGCAAGCATGTAGTCCAGTAATTCTCAATTCTTCCAATATGCAGGTATTCTGAATTCCTTACGCTTAATTTTCAGTTTCAACTTCCATGAGCAGCTTTTACTAATCCTTGTTGGTGATCAGGGGATTCCTGAAGAAAATGACTTTGCCGCACTGGCCCGAGTTTACAATGAGGAGCGTGGAGGTAACGGGAAGTCTGGAAATCTTCATGCTGAGAAGCCTGAAAATAATGACCTTCATGTAGAACAGTCAGGTAACACTGATCCTCATGCGGAGAAGTCTGGAAACATCGATCTTCATGTAGACGAGTCTGGTAACACTGATCCTATCATATACAACGATGAAGATGGTGCAAGCTCGATTGAAGAGAATGCCTTTCAGAGCGGTAATTTTAATGAGCTTGTAGATGAGGCCGTGTCAGCAATCCAGACCATCATTTCGAGGAGTTTGTAAGGGACATCTGCTGCGATGGTTCCTTCTAAAGAGATGTTGTCGCCATCAGTCGTTCCTGGTGGTATGTTCGACCTTCCCTTTGATAATCCACGTCCCTCTATTCGGGAGATAAGTGTCGCAATTGGTCGTGATGTTTCTGAAGACGTGATGGAAGACTGGAAGTGCCACTTGGATGTGTTTGCGCAGTATGACTTCAATGCTCCTTGGTTCTTCAAAGGGTTTCATGCGATTCAGAAGAAGCAAGGTACGGTTCTCTCCACTGAATGCGTCGTCCGTCAGAAACAAAAGGTTGGTAGGTTGTCCGAGGAGTTGAAATCTCAGCAAGCCGTTCTCCAGAAGATGGAATCCGCTCTTGCTCAGAAGGATGAGGTGTTGCTGAAAGATTTTCCCTGAAGTATTCATGTCGTCTACTTGTGTTTTCTCTTTAGATGCTTCTCGAGTGATTGTGAGGATTTCCTTTCACACAGTTTGGTTTTAGGTTTTGAATTTATAGGTGATTGAATCTTGGACTGGTTTATTTACGACATGCTTTTATGAATGTTTGACTTTCGGAAAAGATTATTCTAAAATAGGATCTGAATCTTATATTATGAGTGATCATACATGTCATGTGAAATTGAAAATGCAGTGTGAAAGGGAAAGGTGAGGGGTGGTGAGCATGTATGGCGCTTTCTCATTGAGTATCCTGTTCATATATGTAGGACGCCAAGTCCCCAGTAGGATATATAATTATCTTACAGTAACGTTTGCTGTGAATTACTTGTCTTTCGAAATCCGTGTATGAGAATGAGCATTCCCGAATACCCTCTCCCCAAAGAGCGCGTGCTAATATTTTGAGGGGAAATATTGGTTCTCTGAATTTATCTTATCGTGATCAATGCGTTTCAATGTGTGGCACTCACTGGTGGGGTGATGGAGAAATCGATGGTAATGACAATACCTCGGGTTGGCTGTCTCTTGATCGGTGGGTGGACGCCGCGCCGGAGGCAGTTGTACCTCTCCATCACGTACCCATATCTCCAACAACTCCACAATCTTATTTACGGGAAACGGGAATCGTGGATCTTTTGAGTCTAAACTTTCTTGTGTCGGCGTGTGTCGTGGCTCTTCCCTTAGGTTTCGGTGTGAAGCACGCTTTGGAGACGGAATTGAGGCATTGTCTCGTGTCACTGCATCCGCGGCCCTCTTGGTCGGGAGATTCTGCTGAAACATGGGGGATGTTGTGCTGGCGATGGCATTTCCGTTGAGATGGTGATTTGAAGGATGCAAGCTCCTACGTTCATATGCTCTCTGATTGATTTCGCCTTCCTCCAGCGTTTCTTCCCCTGGATGAAGAGTCAGCACGGGTTGGGCATTATTCTGAGTTCTGGCAAGAGTCTTGAGGTATAAATCTTCTAACAAGGCTTCGTATGTATTTGGTTCTCTATTTTCATCCGGCAAGCGTCGTAATTCTTCATGCTGGTCGATCCGTCTCAAGCTCCCGTTGCTAGGTGAAAGGTTTTGTTGGTCTCTGGGCTCTCTGGTGCCATGTGTTCCGCCAGTTCTTTTGAAAACCTGACCTCCAGAATTTCTTGCATCATTAGTGATACTTCCCGGGTAGCTGCTTGCAGAACCCTCATGTAATTGAGCCGATATGTTGTTCAAGAGACGGAAGGTTTCACTTTGCCTTCTGGCAATACCTGCTTGATTTTCCAGGACGTCTTCCAGCATTCTGGTCACATTTTCGATGACACTTGAATTATCCATGGTTTGTGAAGGATTCAATGAACAAGAATACATCTCGGGATGAAATTCTGGGATTTGGTGAAGAGTGAATTGATAATCAAATCAAATCTAGGATCTGCCTCTCCGAAATCGAATAAAACTGGTAGCCTTTAAAGATTCGAGTTCTGCAACCGAGAGATTAACCTCCCACTGTAGTCGCCAATTGTTTGTGGGAGAAAACTACTTCTGCCGGTTTAGGTAATTTTGGGTGTGTGTTTGGATTAGAAGTGAGTTTAAACCTTCAAAAAATGTGCTTCACGATGAGCACTTTGATTCGAGAGATAATCTATACAATTCTGGCCTAAACCGAAGACACGGCCGTTCCAGATTTGTTTCGGTCACAGGTGAAGGATGTGAGGTTGATCTTAGGGAGGGAAGCGAAGAAGGTGTTGAGAATATGAAGGTGAAGGCTATTTGATGACTTGTTAACAGAAGGTTGAGCAGGCTAGCAAATTTTGCAAGCAGGCTCTGGGTGTTGAATACGATTAACACTTGGTTTTCTGTGTTGTTCGGACTTCTGTTTTTGGAAATAGGGAGGAGAACCTATTTATACAAGTCATTAAGCCTTCTTCACATTTCTCATTGGAAGTGGAGGAAGTGGAGTGAGGGAAGAGTGGAGTTGTGTGTGAGTGTCACACGATCAGAACTGCCCACTTCTCCCATCTTGACTTAACCGCCCATGTCTTCCTAACACGTTCTTGTGATGGCGCGTTGCACGCTGCACGCTGTAAACCGCCAGACCAATACCCCAGTTTGTATCCCCCAGTTGTGACATGATTAATGTCTCGAGTGTGTGGATCGCGGGACCCACAGAAATAGTGCAGGGTGAACCATGAACTTGGTATAACATCGCATGCATCCATCTTCAGGTAACCGTTTGGAGGCTGTATAGACAGGCCATGCCTTGGTCGGTTACCTTGTGAAGAAGGGTGACGGATGGTGGTCATAGTGATACCTTGTTTGCTGGTTGATTCGCACCCTAAGCCATTCGTCCAAGCTTGCAAATCTGGACGGACGAGATGACTCGTAGCCTTGCTTGCGACCGTTGGATGGGAGGCGCGCATGCCTCTTTCGGCCCAAACGTTTGCATGCTTAGAGAGTTCCAATGGAGGAACCGATCATCCCACGCATGGAGGTAGTAAAATGGTGTTCACGCCCATGCCTGCTTAACTCGCAAAGATTTAATCTAAGCCACTCGACTCAGGCGGCAAAGACGAGTGGTCGAGATTAGAATTTATGGAGGGGCCATGACATGTCACATTTGGGCGCGTGTACCGAGGAGCTTGATCACCTTCGGTCTTGGCCGATTAGCTAGACGTGAACTCGGCTCCTTGATCTTTTCTGCACTTCTTGAAAAAACAGTATGCCTTAGTCGCCCAACCTAAATCATGTTACATCGCAAGATTAGCGTACTTTAGGACTTTGCCTCTTACGAAATATAGCTTCGCGAACTAGGGTGTACGCCACAAAGGTTTTCCCGTATAAAATTTTCTACGTCTCTTTTTCTTTTTGGATGATCACAGATTGCGGTCTTTTATTCGCAAATTAATGAAATTTTAATCGGAATATAAATTCTGAAAATTCGTAACTTTTCCCAATTTCCTGCAAGTGGAGCAAGCAATATTAAGTAAAATTTCATGAGATTTTCCTCCATTTTCTTTTTGATATTTAGGTGTTTCTCGCATGACCAAATCCTGGTTTATATTCACGTTCAATGACTCTCTTGTTGTATTATCGAGCTAATCGTTCCCGATAAATCTTCATATGGTGCAACACCTTTTCTCTTTTTTTCCAAATCATCCAATTCACTTAATATTACTCCTGCACATAAATTTCTTTCCCAAATATTACAACCTCTCGTGCACATCGTGCCCAAGCTTCTTGCACCACCCTTTGTCCTTCTAATTTCTTTTTGTATCTGCGATTGTTTTATTTACAAAATGGAATTCCGACTTGCAAATGAGGTTCTCAAATATGAATGTAAAACATCTTTATGAAATTTTAATCGTGTTGCAACTATCAAGTATCGCCTTTGTCCAGATCCGGGTATAAATGGTCCAACAATATCCAACCCCATTTACCAAAAGTCCAACAGCTTGTTGAAGAAGTTAATGTGGCCCGGGCCCACGGTGGTGTATTTTATCTTGTAATGGTTTACTTGTGCATTCCACCTTTCTATTCTTCCTGACATTTTTGTGTTCTTCATGGTTGATTCAATTGGGACTTTGGTTACCCTTTTATCACATGTGCTTGAAAGCGTAACTTGAATGATGGCTAAAATTAACTTCTCCATTTTGGAATAATTCTTATCTGCTGCATTAAAAGTTTTAATAATGTAGTAAATGGGAAGGGAACTTCACTTGAGCATATGGATGGTGGTCAGTATAGATGTATTTGCGAGGTATATTCCTTGAAAAGTTCCACTTGAATTTTGCTCCCTTCTTAAGTATGTTGAAAAATGCTTGCACTTATTCGCGAAATAAATCTTCCAAGTGAAGCCAAGAGTCCATTTAGCCTTTTACCGTTGCAGGTGTTGGCATGTCACGAACTGCTTGCGATCAACTTGTATTCCCTCCTTCGATACTATGTATCCCAAGAACGGATGAAACCCCAATTATACATTTCTCGGGATTTAATTTGATGTTGAACTTTCTCATTTGCTCAAATATTTCCTTCAAATCTTGCACATGGTCTTTAGCTTCCTTGTTTTTTATCAACATATCATCTACATATACCTCCAAAGTTTTATGAACGAACACTTTTTCAACCATACGTTGATATGGGCAAACCAAATGGCATCTTCACATAACAATACAAACCCCTTGGAGCAAAAAGGCATGTTCTTGATCTTCTTCCGAGTGATATTTGATTATCTTCCATCAAGTGAAGGCTCTATCATGAAACGATTCCACCATTTTGCGTAATGGAAAAATGTCTTGGGACATGCCTTGTTTAGATCAGTGAAATCTATGCAAATTATTATTCCTTTATGGAGGAATTTTTGCTTCCCGATCATCCAACATCTTTTGTAACTCTTCTTCTATCTGTACATGGAGTCTTACATTTTTATCTATGTAGTATGGAAAATGGTTCCGAAGATATCTTTATATTTCACAATAGTTCTTTTTTCTTCTTCTTCATCCATCTTAGTTCCAATTCGCAAGAATAAAGGCTCCTCTTTACTTCCAATATTTATTTCTTTAGTTGGTTGGCAACATAACTTGGATTTTTCTCCCCATAGGTGTTGGTTCTTTGATTAGATTTACACGAATTCTTCTTCTTTTTGTTTCCTTCGCAAGTTTCCTACGAAGATGTTTCTTTCTTGCTCTTTGCATCGCGTTAGCACATTTTCTTGTATTCCATTTGGTGTTTTGATTTTCTAATGTAATGTTGAAGCAATAGCTTTGATCGCATGAATCCACTCTCCTATCGGCATGTTATATGGAGATTCATATCTATCACATAGAAGATTACATGTGTTTCGATTTCTCCCAGGTAATATTGCGCGGAATTTGTGATTTCTTCATCTTTAAAGACGAGTCTTCTAACATGATTGGCTCAAGAAGTTCTTGATGATGAATAACAATTTTCTTATTAATGTTCTCAATTGATTAAAAAGAAGTATCTAAATGGAAGTAGAATGTTAAAATCACCTTCGGTCATTTGAACTCCTATTTATAGCCAGTATCGATTAGCTAGACGTATCATTTTATATATCTTTTCTCCTTTATTTATTACGATACTCGTGAACTATTATCTTGCGGCCCACGGTGGTCATGCATGCTAGCATGCTCGGTTCCTTCTAAGTCTCCATCTTGGCCTTCCGTCCAAGCCTGCGAAGATGGACGCTCGAGATGTTTCTGCGCCGCAAACCCTAATTAGGGCTTTGGACCGGCCACTTTGGGCGATCGGTTTTGGGTTGAGCGCGCCTCTTTTGGGGATACCGACCATGTATGCAACATCTTGGGTCGACGGTGAGCATGTACATGCTTGCTCTATGACCCTAGGCGCAATCTAAGCCATCCAACTATGCCGGAGAAGTCGGATGGTCGTGATCGTTTTGGATCTTCTCAACCTGCATAAGGCGTTAATCTAGCCTTGTTTGGGCAATCGTTTCTTGCATCACGTCTTGCCTATGAGGGATTCGGTCATGTAGGTAGAAAGTGGGCTCGCCAATGGTGTACCATCACTTCACTACTTGTTTTAGGGTATAATCTAAGCCGTCCAACTATGCCGGCGAAGTTGGACGCTCACGATTAAAAGAAACCCTAGCCGTACGTCATGCTCACTTTGAGCGCACGTTTTGGAAGGACCAACCGTAGTTGGTCTTGACCGTTCGGTCATGTGTGAAGGTGGGTCCGAGGTGATCATGGTAGCATGCTCAGGACCCCCTGAATCTATATCTACACCCTCCATCTATGCCTGCAAAGTTGGACGGATGAGATATATTTTTGGGTTTGTTTTCAGCAAGTGAGACTAACATGGGTAGTCTTGCATGCGTTCAACGGGGCTAGTATAACCTGCCGTCAGGTAGCCGTGTTTTCACGTCGAACACAAGGCTTTAATTAAAGCATTAATAGTAATGTTGTATACCTAGAGAAAACCGGGATGGTTGCCACATGCTCCGTCGGGATGGTTGCCACATGCTCCGTTCTGGGTATGTTTTAATTCTCATGGATGGTTGCACATGCTCCAATGAATTAATATGGAGAGAAGTATTCATCGCCTGAAGGCTTTATCCTTTGAAGGACGTCAGCTTACAAAAATTGGCTTTTTACAATTTTAGCCTTTAAATAGAAATCCACCATCAACACCCTCTCAATGGAATCCGCATTTTAATTTCCCCTTTGGGTTTATTGGCAGTACCGTTAAAACCATAGATTTTATATGTTGATGGAATTAGATCTTCGTCTCTTCCACCCATGGTCTTATAGGTATGATAAAATAATATATCAACTGAGCTCCCTGTGTCTATTAGAACTCTATTGATAGCCCAAGAATCTTCATTTTTGTTATCATTTTCTTCATCTTCCTCTACTACTTGCTTGGGGTTTATCTCTAACCTTACTACCAATGGGTTATCATGCTGCTCACCAGGCTCTGGTGCTTTTTGTGTAGTGAAAGATATAGTTTGCTTCTGCCATTCTTCTAACGACGAGGCTCTCGCGATATTCAATATCTCTCTTCCATCTGTGTCTCTCGCGAAGACCTTGCTTAGAATATTTTCATGGAAATCCTCTATAGTTCTGTGTGAATGCACAATGGAATTACAAAAAAAATTCTTTTTTTTAGCCCCAACTTCTATTACGAATGATTTTGCTCCTTTTAAAGTATTTACCCTGCGAATTTCTGGTGTTGGAGGCAATCGCTGAGATTGTGGATGTCCTACTAAAAAGTGGTTTAGCTTTCCTTGGTCAATCATCCTTAAAATTATTCTCTTTACATTTCTGCAATCATTTACTGTGTGACCATGAAAGTGATGGTAAGGACAAAATTCTTGACTACGATTATTAGGATGTGGTTCTTTTCCCATATTCCATGTAGAGGGTATATTTTCCATCAAAATGATAGCTTCCCATATTTTTCTATACTAGCATTTAGAGGAGGCATCTTAATTTCTTCCCATATTATCCTTTGATTTCCTTGGCTTCTGAAATTGTTTTGCCTCTGTCCACCATAAGTTTCTTGCGGCTGATCAAGACTTTGAATCTTATTATTCCCATCGCGATTGTAATAATTCTTCTCCCTTTCATACACATCTTGATCTCGACTTCCCATTGCTACCAATTTCTGCTGGCTATCAGTCTCCACTTTCTATAGTTGTGCTTGCGAGCTGCTCGCCACATTGTTAATCATTTTAGGAAGTAAACTTCCATTTGCTGCAACTGAATTGGTGTTCGCGATGGGATATGATTCCATCTCATTTTGTTTCTCCTCCAAAGCAATGTATTCTTCTTGTAGTTTTCGTAATTCAGTCATAGTGATTGTATTCTTGACTCTGAAAATTTGTATGTATAGTAGATTGGTCGCGAACATTGCATTGATAAAAGACAAGATAAGATATCTCTCGTCAACTCTCCCTGCCATCTCACTGCACATTGTCTTCCATCTTATGGTCAAATGTTTTAGACTCTCGCCAACCCTCTGTTTTAACCCAAACACATCTTCAATACCTGGCCGTGATGAATTGTTGCTTATATATGCTCCCAGAAATGTAGCTTGTAAATGATCAAAAGAAGTTATAGTATTTTTTGGCAATCCCTCAAACCATTTTAACGCCTCGCCAGTTAAGCTAGATGCAAAATATTTACACAATACAGCATCATGATTCTCCCATTGCAGCATACACCTAACATAAGCCTTAACATGTTGTACATCACAGGTAGTTCCATCAAAAATGCTGGTTAATGCTGGTAAGTTTCACTTTGGAGGTATTCCTCTTAACTGTACTTCTTGAGTGAATGGAGTTCTCGCAGATTCTTCAATAGCTTCATCAATTTGCCTTCTACCTCCTTCTCTTCTGTTATTTATTATTCCCCTCATCTCTGCTAATTATCTTAAAATTTTCTCATTCGCCGTTGAATTTGGTTCCATTGGTCTTTTTAATGCAGCTTCCCTTCTCCTGCGTTCATGTACCTCTTGTCTTGAGAGATTTTGTGTGTCTTCACCTACATCCACATTCCTCCTTATGTGATCTTCTGTTTCACCTTCTTCTTGTAATCGCATCTGCACTTCTCTACGAATTTATTCATTTATCTTCGCTGTCTTTCTATTCTCCTTTGTATTCTATCATACTTTTTTTGGATATTATTATTATAACGATTTTGTGTACGTCTCCTTTCTCGATTTTCATGATTATTCTGTCGTACTGCCTCTTGGAATTCTTGTTCTTCTACCTCTTCCCTTAATCTTTCTCTCTCGCGAGCCAGTCTTGCTTGTTCAGCATAATGTCTCTCAATTTCTTCTTCAATTATTCTTCGATTTCTTTGGATCTCTCGTCCGTGTAATATCCTTCTACCCTTTTCTGGATTATCTTCATCATTTTGGTTGTCTCTTCTCTCTTGATTTCTGTTGTTAATTCTGTTTTTCTAAATTTTCGCCACGCGGATCATCGCGATCTTCTATTACCTCTTCTTCTCCATGACGTTGTTCTTCATTTGGATTTTGCATTCCCTCCTGGATATTTCCTCTAGCATTTCTTATTGGAGAATTTTGCCTTAATTCTTCTCTTAATGATCTTGAATTCGATCTAACAGTACTTCTTGATCTCCTATTTTGTAGCCTCAAATTCTCCATTCTTAACTCATGATTTTGTCTTGTTAAATTTGCACGTTCTTCCGCCTCTAATCTTCTTTCCTCTTGTATTCTTTGTCTTGGATCATTTGTTGTTTCATTTTCATCTTCCTCATGAATTAATCCTTCAACTATTCCTTGATTTCTTTCTTCTCTTCTTACGTCTCTTAATTGTTGATCTCCTACATCTTCCATTGAATCCGATCTCCAAGTATGCACACTCACTCTATCATAATCCACATTTCTATTTTGTATCGGTGCTTGTTGATTAGGTTGTGGGATTTGATCTTCTCCTTCAATACTTGTTCTATTTCTTCTTGTTCTTATCCTTGAAGAATCTCCTAATTCATTTATTTCTTCTCCTGCAAGTCTTTTACTCCTCCTTACAGTTGTTGGTGGTTCTGATGTATTTCTCCTTCTTCTAGCCATTTCTTCAACTCTAACAATTTCTTCAAATCTTCAAATTGTAATTAGAGATTTTTTAGCTTGATTCTCCCTGTTTTGGGCGCCAAAATGTAGTTGCAGGATTTCCCACACTATACACTTGTTAAGATTTTGCTATAATCAACTCAAAGTTGAAGATGAAATACAACACTTTATTATCTTAGTTTCATAAATGTTTACAGAAATGGAAGAATTCAAGATTACAACTATTCCCTTAAAGTTTCTCTCTCCTCTAGACTTTCATAACTCTCAAAAAATACATCATCCTTTTCTGGTCACATTGGGTCTATATTTATAGGGTAGTTACATAGTGGATGACAGCTAAGTTTTCCTCTTATTTCAGGTTGATTCTGCGATTGTACCGCGATAGTTACAATGCTAAATCTCGCAAGTTTTATAACCGTCGCAGAACTAACATGCTTCTGTCAAGTTTTCTTCAGTTTTCAGGTATTACGTCTCTCTCTTGAAGGCTTTTGTGACACCCGTGCAATGTTGATATAAAATCTTGCGGTGATGCTCGCTATGAAGTGTTGTTAATCTCGCAGAAAATAGATGTAGCGATATTATGGTCCTACAATAGTAATACGACTTTTGTCTTAATATATGAGATAGAATAGATAAACTTTTGAGTGATAGATAAGTTCAAGTCTCCACATACCTTTTAGTCGATGAAGATCCACTGGTTCCTTGAGTAGTCCTTCGTCTTGTATGATGATCGCCATGGAGTTCTTGAGCTCAACTACACTTTCTATCCTAGTCTGAGACCTTAGCTATAGTAGACTAGAAATCAAAGACTTTATAGTTTTGATCACTAATATTGACAAACATGCTTGAGATAGCAACGCATGCGAGTTCGACCGAGCAATGCACTAATAGGAATACAGACGGAACTAGGTGAACTATAGGTTTAGTTGTTTGGTATCAACTATACGAAGTTGGTTTATTTTGTATAGCGGCATAATCCTGAGTGTATTCAATTCTGGACTAGATCTCGCGTGGGTTTTCTTCATTTGCGGTTTCCTCGTTAACAAAATCTTGTTGTGTCATTTACTTTATATTTCCGCATTATAATTGTTTTATTATAATTAAAGTAAATTGCACAAACGTTAATTCCTATTTACTTGATACGTGAATCCTATAGTGTTTGGTTAAGTCTGAACCTTTGTATTAAGTAAACACACTTTGTTGTTGTATTTTCTCGATATCGTATCCATAGACGATCACACAAAGTGTGAACCGATTTGTTGTATTGTCTCGACTCAGACCATAGACAATCACTTTCGGGGAAAGGACTTATAGGAAGGAAAAGTAATAGCTTGAGGTATATTTGGCGTACCCTCGCCTTTTCAATTGGTATCAGAGTAGGCAAACACGAAATATCTAACAATCTGTGTTTGGTGCGATCTATCCTATAAGAATTGATGCATGTCTGATTCAGTTAACGTTAAGCAAGAGTATGACTACTCAAAGGTTGAAGATGTTACTACTTCGTTGACTCATGATCCCGGGGTTGCGAAAACATCTATGTCTTTTTCTGATGAAAACGAAGATGCTGATAAAGAGTTGGTAAAACTCCTAAAGCATATAAAATATCTATCTTCTAAATTGATGATTTTAAAGACAGAGTCAAATCTTTTTAAACAGGAAATCAGAAATAAAGACAGTCAATTGGATAGTCTGGATGAAGAGAATATGAATCTCACTGTCAAATTAGAAGTTCTTGTTAATTCTCTTGATAAAGAGACAAGTCCAATGACTCTGACAAATGATGTTGTTGTATTAGTTACATCTGAAACAGATCAAGATGATGGTAGTTTACCGAACTACATCAAGTCAGAAGAGGATGAGAAACAAGATTTTATATCTACTGATGATCAAATGAAATCTTGTCCAAAGGAAACTTTGAACCGATTCCATGATAATCATCTTAAGGAATACACTTTTCAGTCACTTGACAGGAAACTTATACTTCTTCCACATACGGTGGTAAAAAATTTGGAGGAAGTTTCTTATCTTAAAAAACTGAAATATTATTCCTTAGTAGAAAGACAAATCGTGCCACAACCCTATAAGATCAACTCAAAATCAGAGGAAAAAGTTGGAAATAGCTTCTAGAAGAAGATTCCTCCTCATCCATATCGAAACAATTCTTGTTTTGATGAAGAATGATTCCATAATGAAGGGAAAAATAGAATCTCTGCCAAAAGAAACAATGAGGGATCTCCAATAATTATTTCAGATAATCACACTGATGTGAATCATAAAGAAGTCCTTAGAATGAGAAAATCTTATGAATATCTCATTGAAAGAATTAAAAGAGATTTATCAGTCTCTGAGAATTCTCACATCGGTACAGTTTCTCCACATGATCACATCTCTAGAGTTAGAAAAGATCATCGTCTTGGGAGAAAATATATTGGGCAGAAATTCCCTAAGAGAAACATGAACTATGTTTCTAATAGTCAATATAAGCTTGAAAAAGCTTATTCCGATACAACTTAGTTGTATCAAAATTGTGCATTCTCATCCCAATTTGTGCTCGTATTCATGGATGGGAATCGCACAATAAATATGGAGCACATGTAATTTGTGTAATTGATCATCAGAAAGGTTGTAACTTGTTGGATAGTTGTAAATCCAATAGATCATTCATGTTTATCATGATTTTCTAGAGAAGTTTTATTTGGAATGTTTGAATAAAACCAAGAAGGTCGGACAAAAGGAAACGAAATATATTCCTTAATATTTTCGGATTCTACTGATATTTTTCGGTCCGAAAGTTGTCTCCTTTTAAAGAGAAACTATTAACTTCAGTATATTGATACCCTGGTCAATCATATTATATATAACCAAGCATGCCCCCCAATAACTCGAAGTGTCTCAAAGACTAATAAGGAGGAGGCTCAAAAGGTTAAAGATTGTCAAGGAATCAATACTGAGAGGAAGAAAAGAAGCAGATCAAAATTCATGTCTGATTATGATTATGATCAAAATTCATGTCTAAAAAGAAGCAGAATAAAAGGAATCAATACCCAGCGAAATCTCGCAAAAAGGATATGAACTTGCAACAGTTGTGAAAACCTCAACACCAATGGGAGAGCCTGAATCCAGCTACACCGCAGCAGATCCAACAAAAGAAATAAATATTGGAAGTAAAGAAGAACCTAAGATACTGAAAATCGGAACGAAGATGGATGCGGATGAAAAAGAGCGAACCGTAAACCTCTTGCGAGAATATAAAGACATCTTCGCATGGAATATGGATGAGATGCCTGGAATAGACCCATCAGTTGCATGTCATAAGCTATAAATTAACAAGGAGGTAAGACCATTTAAACAGAGGATAAGAAAAATCGCAACAACATACCATTCCCAAATAAAAGAAGAATTACAGAAGATGCTGGATGCGAGAATTATAAGACAGGAAAAGTACCCGGAATGGATTGCAAATATGGTGGTGGTTCCAAAGAAGAATAAGGGGATAAGAATTTGTATAGATTTTACTGACTTAAACAAAGCTTGTCCTAAAGATAGCTTTCCATTGCCAGATATTTCTCAAATGGTTGAATCAGCAGCGGGAAATGATAGAATATCTTCATTAGATGGGTATAAAGGATATAATCAGATTCCTCTCGCTTAAGAAGATCAAGAGCACACCGCATTCTTTGCTCCAAGAGGATTGTACTGTTATATAAAGATGCCCTTTGGTTTACGAAATGCTGGTGCAACATATCAAAGAATGGTGGAAAATGTGTTTCCAAAATGGATCCATAAAACACTAGAAATATATGTAGATGACATGTTAGTCAAAAGTAGAGAAGCCAAAAACCATGTGCAAGACTTAAAGGAGATTTTCGATCAAATGCGACATTTTAACATCAAGGTGAATCCCGAAAAATGTACTTTTGGAGTAGCTTCAGGAAAAAATTTGGGGTATATTGTGTCAAAGGAAGGAATACAAGTTGATCCAGATAGAGTACAAGCAATTTGCGACATGCTAACGCCAGCAACAGTAAAAGATGTGCAGAAGTTTAACGGACTCTTAGCCTCTCTAGGAAGATTTATCTCGCGATCTTCAGATAAATGCAAGCATTTCTTCAACATACTCAGGAAGGGTACAAAGTTCAAGTGGACAGATGAATGTGAGAAGGCTTTTCAAGGAATTAAAAAATATTTAATGAACATATCTATCTTGCAGAAGCCAGAGCCCGGAGAAAAATTATTGATCTACCTTGCGACAACTTCGCACGCGTAAAGTGCAATATTATTGCGAGTAGACGCAGGAATAGAAAAACCAATTTATTACATCAGCAAAACATTTAATATTGTAGAGAAAAATTACTCGAAGATTGAGAGGTTAATTCTGGCATTGGTTTATGCAACCTTTAAGCTTCGCATCTATTTTCAAGCACATAAAATAAAATTATTAACAAAGGTACCTATTGAGTCAGTAATGAAGAATTCTAAAATATCAGGCAGGGTTGAGAGATGGAATGCACAAGTAGGGCATTTTGAAATCAAATACGAAATCCTATCCTCGCCAAAATCACAAGATGTAGCGGATTTTTTAGCAGAATTTCCTCTAGAAAATGATGAAGCTGTAGAAGAAATGATGGACATAGATAAAGAACATGGAGATCCAAAATATCTATTAAAGGAACCCAACATGTGGGAAATATTGGTGGGAAGGTAATGGAATTGGAGTTGTCTTTATTTCACCAGAAGGAGAAAAGATGGCTTTTTCATTTCGTTTGGAGTTCCTATCCACTAATAATGAGATGGAGTATGAAGCTGTAGTGCTTGCGTTGAAATTCGCAATAGAAATTAAGTTGGAAAATGCTAGAATTACTAGTGACTCGTAATTGGTTATTCGCCAAATAATAGGAGAATACACAACAAATGAACCATCTTTGAAAAAAAATACAAGAGCCTTGTTGAAGAATTATCTGCGAGAATTCCAAAAATAAAATGGAGACATATATCAAGAAAAGATAACAGACTCGCAAATGCTTTTTCTTTCATATATAGCATGATGATAAATCCAGTTGCGAGATGCATAAAATTTCAAACTCTTGTATCACTCTCAGTCAATAAGGAAGAAGAATATGAAGCAGATGTGATGATGATAGAAGGTGGTGAAGAAGAACCAAAAGGCAATATTGCAGACTGGCGAATAGAACTTCATGCAAATTTGGCAAGAGGGGAGACACCAAGAAATAGATTAGAGACACATAAGTTAAAAATCCGAGCAAAAAATTATGAATTAAGAGATGGAGTATTATATCGCATATCTTTTAATGGACCATCGCTAAGATGCTTGACACGGGAAGAAGGACAAAAGGTGTAAAAGATGTTGTATAGTGGAGACGCTGGTAATCACAGTGGGGGAAGATCTTTGGCATATAGAACAAAAATGCAAGGTTATTATTGGACATACATGCATGAGGACGCAAAGCAACTTTCAAGACGATGCGAAGATTGTCAGCGATATGGAAAGAAAATACATGCACCAGGGGCACCATTGTCATCCTCAACCAGTATGTGGCCTTTTGGAAAATGGGGGTTGGATATTGTGGGACCATTTGTACTAGTTCTGGACAAAGAAGATGTAGGACCAGAATATCGCTACAACACTTCTCTGCGAGATTAACAACACTTCCCAGCGAGCATCACCGCAATCTTTTTAACAACACTTTGCGAATATTACAAAAGTAGTCAAAAGAGTGATGTAATAGCTGACGATTGAAGAAAACATGAGAAAAGCATGTTTGTCCCGCGATGGTTACACAGCCTGCGAGAATGAACATTATAACTATCGCGGTACAATCACAAAACAAATCTGAAGTAAGAGGAAAACTTAGCTGTCATCCATTATGTAACTACCCTATAAATAGAGACCCAATATGTCCAGAAAAGGATAATGTATTTTTGAGAGTTGAGAAAGTCTTGAGGAGAGAGAAACTTCAAGAGAAAAGTTGTATTCTTGAATTCTTACATTTCCTATAAACATTTCTGAAAATCAAATAATAAAGTGTCGTTCTTAATCTTCAAATTTGAGTTGGTTATTACAAATTCTTAACAAGGGTGTAGTGTAGGGTTTCCTGCAACTACATTTTGGCGCTAGAAACAGGGAGAATCAAGTTAAGAAGTCTCTAATTACAATTTGAAGATTTGAAGAAATTGTTAGAGTTGAAGAAATGGCTAGAGGAAGAAGAAATACATCAGAACCACCAACAACTGTAAGGAGGAGTAAAAGACTTGCAGGTGGAGAAACAAATGATTTAGGAGAATCTTCAAGGATAAGAACAAGAAGAAATAGAACAAGGATTGAAGGAGAAAATCGAATTCCACAACCGAATCAACAATCACCGATACAAGATAGAAATGTGGATTATGATAGAGTAAGTGTGCATACTTGGAGATCAGATTTGATGGAAGATGTAGAAGATCAACAATTAAGAGACGAAAGAAGAGAAGAAATAAATCAAGGAGTGGTTGAAGGATTAATTCATGGAGAAGGCGAAGATGAAACATCAGATGATCCAAGACAAAGAATACAAGAGGAAAGAAGATTAGAGGCGGAAGAACGTGCAAATTTAACAAGACAAAATCACGAGTTGAGAATGGAGAATTTGAGATTACAAAGTAGAAGATCAAGAAGTACTTTTAGATCAAATTCAAGATCATTAAGAGAAAAATTAAGACGAAATTCCCCAATAAGAAATGTTAGAGGAAATATCCAAGAGGAAATGCAAAATCCAAATGAAGAGCAACGTCATAGAGAAGAAGAGGTAATAGAAAATCGCCATGATCCGCGTGGCGAAACTTTGGATAATAGACTTAACAATAGAAATCAAGAGGTTAGAAACAACCAAAATTATGAAGAAAATCCAGAAGAAGGTAGGAGGATATTACATGGGCGAGAGATTCAGAGAAATCGAAGAATAATTGAGGAAGAAATTGAGAGACATTATGTTGAACAAGCACGACTAGCTTACGAGAGAGAAAGATTAAGGGCATAAGTAGAAGAACAAGAGTTCCAAGAGGCAGTATGATAGAATAACCATGAAAATCGAGAAAGGAGACGTACACAAAATCGCTACAATAATAATATTCAGGAAGAGTATGATAGAATACAGAGGAGAATAGAAAGACAGTGAAGAGAAATGATAAGAAATGAAGACATTCGAAGAGAAGAAAATAAACAGCATAATCAGCTGCGATTTCAAGAAGGAGGTGAAAGAGAAAATCGCAGAGAAAGACAAGATGAAGATGAAGAAGAAGATGAACAAAATCTCGCAAGACAAGAAAGACAAGAACGTAGAAGAAGGGAAACTGCGTTAAAAAGACCAATGGAGAAAAATTCAACTGAGAATGAGAAAATATTGAGAGAATTAGCAGAAATGCGAGGAATGATAAATAATAGAAGAGAAGGAGGCAGAAGGCAACTTGATGAAGCAATTGAAGAAGCTTCGAGAACCCCTTTCGCTCAGGTAGTACAACTAAGAGGAATACCTCTTAAATGCAATTTACCGACATTAACCAGTATCTTTGATGGAACTACTTGTGTTGTTCAGCATGTTAAGGCTTATGTCAGGTGTATGCTGCAATGGGAGAATCATGATGTTGTATTGTGCAAGTATTTTGCATCTAGCTTAACTGGAGAGGCGCTAAAATGGTTCGAGGGATTGCCAAAAAATACTATAACTTCTTTTGATCATTTGCAAGCTACATTTCTGGGAGCATATATAAGCAACAATTCATCGCGTCCGGGCATTGAGGATATATTTGGATTAAAACAGAGGATTGGCGAGAGTTTGAAGCATTTAACCATAAGATGGAAGACAATGTGCAATGAGATGGCTGGAAGAGTGGATGAAAGATATCTCATTTTATCTTTCATCAATGCAATGTTCGCAACCAATCTACTGTACATACAAGTTTTCAGAGTCAAAAATACAATCACAATAACTGAGTTACGAGAACTACAAGAAGAATACATTGCTTTGGGGGGAAAACAAAATGAAATGGAATCATATCCAATCGCAAACACCAGCTCAGTAGCGGAAAATGGAAGTTTACTTCCTAAAATGATTAACAATGTGGCGAGCACCTCGCAGGCACAACAAGAGAAAGTGGTAATTGATAATCAGCAGAAGTTAGTAGCGATGGGAAGTCGAGATCAAGAAGAGTATGAAAGGGAGAAAAATTATTACAATCGCGGCGGAAATAGTAAGATTCAAAGGCTTGATCAGCCGCAAGAAACCTATGGTGGACAAAGGCAAGATAACTTTAGGGGGCAAGGTAATTAGAAGATAGTATGGGAAGAAATCAAGATGCCACCCATAAATGCTAGTATAGAAAAAATTTGGGAAGCTATCATTATGATGGAAAATATACCATCCCCATAAAATATGGGAAATGAGCCACATCCAAATAATCGGAGTCAAGAATTTTGTCCTTACCATCATTTTCATGGTCACACTAAATGATTACAGGAATGTAAAGAGAATAATTTTAAGAATGATTGACCAAGGAAAGCTAAACCACTTTTTAGTAGGACATCCACAATCTCAGTGATTGCCTCTAGCACCAGAAGTTCGCAGGGTAAATACTGTAAAAGGTGCAGAAACATTCGTAATAGAAGTTGGGGCTAAAGCAAAGAATTTGTTTTGTAATTCCATTGTACATTCACACAGAACTATTGAGGATTTCCATGATAATGTTCTGAGCAGAGTCTTCACGAGAGACACATATGGAAGAGAGATAATGAATATTGCGAGAGCCTCGCCATTAGAAGAATGGGAAAAACAAACTATATATTTTACTGCACAAGAAATACCAGAGCCTGGCGAGCAGCATGATAACCCATTGGTGGTAAGGTTAGAGATAAATCCAAAGCAAGTAGAAGAAGAGGATGAAGAAAATGATGATGAAAATGAAGATTCTTGGGCTATCAATAGAGTTCTAATAGACACAGGCAGTTCAGTCGACATCTTATTCTATCATACCTACAAAACCATGGGTGTAAGAGGCGAAGATCTAATACCATCAACATATAAAATCTATGGCTTTAATGGAACAGCTAACAAACCAAAAGGGGAAATTACAATGCGGATTCCATTAAAGGGAATATCTTCAAAGATCTTGTTCTGTGTTGTGGACATTGAATCACCTTATAATGCCCTGATTGGTCGACCTTGGCTACATGGGATATTAGGTGTAGCATTTACTTTTCACCAGTGTATTAAATTTCCTCATCCTAATGGTGTTGGAGTTATTAAGGGAGATTGGGGAGAAAGAAAAAAATGTTATGAGATTGATATAAAATCTTGTGAGGAAAGAGCTGAGAAGAATAGCAATTGGAAGTACAACATCAAGCAATGACAGAGATGTGAAAGATTGATGATTGATACAATAGAGAAGAGAGAGGAAGTTGATGGCGAGCGTCTCGCAGATAAAGAAAAAACAGCAAAACGTAACAGAAAAGCAGAACCAGAAAATAATAAGTAGAAAGGTAAAATAATGAAATTTAAAGAAGCTTACGCATAATTTGTTTGAAGAAAATGCAATTGAAAAGAGTACTCTGTTTGAAAGAATTGAAAAATTTTACAAGAAAATCAAAGAAATGAAATTTTATCAGAGTTACAATACTCGCGAGAAGCGCGAATAAGATTTCGCAGAGATTAATAGAATGGGACGAACCTTTATGGCGTGCACCTAAGTTCGCGGATACAATTTCGCAAGAGGCAAATGTAAGACCTAATAGTGTGTCATATAAGGGGGTATCTCTTTTCATGACTCAGGGATAAGGTTATACCGCTGCTGGAACCTGAGTCATGCAGATGTTGGGGTTAAAGAAAAACTATCCAGGAGAGAGATCTTGGATTTCCAACTATATAAGGTTATACACTGGTTGGACGACTGAGAATCTCTTCTAAGAAGTGCAAAGTATGACCAAGGCGCCGAGATACACGGTTGAGCCAAGGGTGCCTGGGGCGTATGAAACTACCCTAACCATTCTTGGTAAGTCTTGGCTATGATGCACTTGGCCTGAAGAAAACCCCACTTAGGGTGCAGTCTTGTAACTATAAGCCATATATGCATAAAGGACAAGAGGCTGCGAAAATAAATGGTTGTTGGTAAATCCGGATGGGAGGAGCTAGTCTTGTATGGCCGATGTTCCCATCTTGAAGGGGCAACGGGGGGGGAAGATAAGGCGGAACCCTCCATTAGGGAGATGATAAGTGTCTAAAGATGGCAATGTCATGGGGCTTTATGATCACAAGAACATTTAGGCATGTCATATTATCGCGTGATGAAAATTATACAGAGGCAACAAGCCAAAAGAGAAAAGTTAAGATGAGATCAATGGGTTTTTACATGAAAATGTAAAGACGTCCTGCGATTTCATCGCAAGACGACAATGTCATAAGGTTTAATTCTTGCAAGAGAGTTTATAATTATCATATTGTCGCAGAGATGTTGAAAAAATATTGATATGACAAGATCAATGGGTCAATACATGCAAATGTAAAGACGTCCTGCGATCTTGTCGCAGAAAGAAAAAATGTGGCAAAATAAGACCTTTAATTAGGAAGGCATAATAAGACCATAAGATTACTGCGATAATGCTCGCAGAATTTATGAGATTTGCGATTTTACGCATAGATCATAAAGTTATGCAATTGTTGCTTGCGATAACATCGCCGATATTAAGGCAAATTTAATTTACAACTAATATCTAATCTCTACTCAATTTTTTCATATTGCAGATGAATAATAGAGGCTGGGAATGTATAGAATGATGAAATTATTATTCATCCATCATATGATAAAATTGCATAGATATTATTAAATGATACATTTATATAGATAATTAAAGGATAATAATTGAGTTGATTGATTATGTTGCAGAAAAAGAATTATTTTCTAATTCGTACAGATAAAAGCAAAAGAAATTTGCACATCAAGTTGGAGAAACTCGCAGCAATATTATGAGAAGCAGAAAATAAATGTACAAAATTTACAAGGAAGAAAAAGAGAAAAAACAGAATTAAGTAGATCCATCACCACCTTCATTAGATTTCTCTTCTTCTTCAGATTTCTTTTCATCGCCAGATTCTTCTTCTTTATCGTTATCATCATTACCTTCGTCTTCATCAAACTTCTCTTCCTCGCCAGATTTTTCTTCATTACCATTATTATTGTCATCTTCATCTTCGCTAGATTCCATTCGCTATCAGAGATAACTAGATTTGGGGAATCAGCTGGAATTTCCTTTGCGAGATCGGGATATGTAGAATGAAGAATACCATGATCATCACAAACTAGTTTAATGGCATTATTACGAACACGGATAAGGGCGTTACTAAAATTTGAAGATTAGATTTTCAATTTTTCCTTCAATCTAGAATACTTTTCATCGCGAGAAGATAGATTTCTAGCGAGTTGGCTTTTCTCTTCTTCTATCTCATCAAATCTTTTACGATAGTTCTTTTCGGATGCTGCGAGCAAATAATAACAAAGTTAATACATATAAGGATGATTCAATCAGGAAATAAATTAGTGAAATCATAAGAGTGATAACCTTCTCTTTTAGAAATCATATCTTTAATTAAAGCTACTTGATCAGCATGAAGACTAACATCTACACCTAAATTATTTCTGGCATTATCAAGAACCATCGCAGCCCAAGAAAATTCATCATCGCTATTAATAAGAAGACGAGAGCGAACTTGAGTTTCCCTCGCAAGAAGACCTTCCTTCTCGCGGATAATCCCATCCCTTTCAATTTGAACTTCAAGAATAGTCTTATGGAAATTTGCTAAGGTTTTAGCTCCTTGTCTAGATATACGGTCTTTGTCTTTTGAGAGATCTTTGTTTTTGGCCTTTAAATTTTAATCTCAACTTTGGAATTATGATAAAGTTGTTTGAGTCTGTGAATTATATCTAAACAAGATCTGTAGTCAATTTCTAAGAGGCAAAACTTAGATCTGAGTTCATCTATGGAAAGGGAATTAATATTGGAAGGGTTATTTAAAGAATTATTAAGAAGTTCTAGAAGAGCATCATTGTCTATTGGTTCAGGAAAAGAGCGAATGGTTAAAGCCTCATCAGTAAGACCATAAACGTCTGCGAGAATGATAAATCAAGTAAGAAGGAATAGTGAAACATAAAATTATGAAGGAAAAGAAGAAGGTTATCATACCTAAGAGTTGTTTGTTAACAGTATCAAGATTGGATACTTTGAGCGATTGATGAGAAAGATTATTCTCAAGTTCTTTATTCTTCTCGCGAAGACTAGCAAGTTCAGCTTCCATTTGTTCATTCTTCTCGCGAAGATTAGTAAATTCAGATTTTAGTTCTTCATTCTTTTGGCAAAAAACAACATTCTTTTGTTGAGAAAATGCACGCATGTTGTCTAAATCAGAAGCAACAGCAAAAGCAGCTCTTCCAACCTGCGATAGAACTATATAAGTCAAGATCTGGCAAAGATATCAATAAATACATAAAAAGTATGAGCAAGTAGAAAGATGCCAGGCTACCAAGCGAATTCAGGAGACTTGGAGACAGCAATCTTGAAACCCCGCGAAGGGAATCACTATTAGCTAATATGGGAGCATCGCAGACTTTGGAGAGAGACTGGGATATTCCATTAATAGCTTCATCTCCATACTCATTTGGGATACCAAATGTATTATTGCCAAAAAAAATGGATAGTTGAGCCATTGCATATTCAGAAGAAGAAGAATCCTTTATGGAAGGAACATCATTATAAAAGCCGAAATTATCATCATCAGTGTCCTTATCAAAATCAACACTTAAATTTTCTGGAATAGGTTGATGAGTTGAAGAAGAAGAGAGTTGGATTTTTCTTCTCTTTAAGGGAGGATCGTCAAATTCTTCACTGCGAGGAGCAGCAGGCTTCCCTTTGGGAGGGGCATTGGATTTCCTCTTGTGATCAACTGTGGACTTCACCTTGGTTATCGCAGGATTTATTGGTTCTAATTCTTCGATTTCCTGTGAACACAGATAAAGATAAGAAATAGGGGCTACAATATATTGTTAAAACTAATGAAAGGATATTTCTTACTTCATCTGTGAAAGATTTTAGAGCTAAGAAAGTGCTGGGTTTCCTAAAAGCCATGTAGCTGAGTTTCATCCTGTCAATCTAGAAAAGATTGAATTAATTAGCAAAAATATAAAAACGTGGGGAAGAAAGTGAATAATAATTATACAAAAGATCGGAGAGAACATACCTCTTTAGTTCTTTCAGGCCAGTTGAAGACCCAAGGTTGATATTCTGAAAGATTCGCGGGTAATGCCCGAGAACTAGAAATATAAGAACCTTCAAGATATAACGGAAAAATGAACCACTTGTAATCGCTGGAGTGGCGAGGGCCTTGATTAGTATATGTATGCCAATCAATGTCTAGCATAAGAGCTTTATCATCAGCGATCTTTTCTTTCTTCAAGCGAATACCCCAGCAAGTGCTATCCCTCTTCATAGGGACTATTTTGTAATTTTCAAAACAATTATCCAACAGTATAATCTGCAGAGACAATGGGAACATCCTTAAATTGAGGATTCTTCACAGCTTCAGGATAGCGAGATCCTTTATCAGCACCGCGAGAAGCATATTCAAGCAACAATCGAATACAATCTCCACCCAATTGATATATCGCTCGCGAGAATCTCTCGTCAGAAATTATTTCATAGAATAGTGGAAGTTCCGGATCATAGAGAGGAATGGGAAGACAAACTTCAAGTTGACCTAGCGATACTATAACTTTCTCGCGAGAGCATTGATAATCAGTAAATAATTTGAGAGAAAGTTCGGATTTAGGGTTCTGATTTGGAATTGTAGACATAGTAAAACCTTTGCTTTTGAGTTTTTCTTGCATCTCACCAAAAGCAACCAAATTTTTAGCACCAGCGACAACCATTTTTAAGTATGGTAATGAAAGAGAAGGTTGGAAAATAAGAAAGAAATCACAGCGATAGCAGATGCGCAATTTGCGGAAGAACAGTAAACTTGCAGAGAAATTACGAAGAATAAAGAAGAAGAAAGTAAAAAGAGGAAAAGAAAAGAATAAAAGGAGTATTTATAGAAGAAGAATTTTTTCGAGAAGGTGAATGCAATAAATGCAAAGAAAATACATGAACGGCCAGATCGCAGCGGTTAGAAAAGACGTGTCAAAGATTTATTGGAAGAAAGAATGTATGAAAACAGCTGGCGAAGAATACAAAAATGTGTCAAAACAGAGATCAATGTGAAAAGATAAATAGTTGCGACATTTAGTTCTCATGATCTTCTCTTCTTCGCAGAAAATACATGAGAAGAGGCAAGATGTAGGACCAGAATATCGCTACAACACTTCTCTGTGAGATTAACAACACTTCCCAGCGAGCATCACCATAAGCTTTTTAACAACACTTTGCGAATGTCACAAAATCAGTCAAAAGAGTGACGTAATAGCTGACGATTGAAGAAAACATGAGAAAAGCATGTTTGTCTCGCGATGGTTACACAGCCTACGAGAATGAACATTATAACTATCGCGGTACAATCGCAGAACAAATCCGAAGTAAGAGGAAAACTTAGCTGTCATCCATTATGTAACTACCCTATAAATAGTGACCCAATATGTCCAGAAAAGGATGATGTATTTTTGAGAGTTGAGAAAGTCTTGAGGAGAGAGAAACTTCAAGAGAAAAGTTGTATTCTTGAATTCTTACATTTCCTATAAACATTTCTGAAAATCAAATAATAAAGTGTCGTTCTTAATCTTCAAATTTGAGTTGGTTATTACAAATTCTTAACAAGGGTGTAGTGTAGGATTTCCTGCAACTACATAAGATATTTAATTGTCGCTACAGATTATTTCACAAAATGGTGAGAAGTAAAGGCAGTGCAACACATCCGCGACAAAGACATTTTGACATTCATATTTGAAAATATAATTTGCAGATTTGGGATTCCTGCACAGTTGGTATCTGATAATGGAAAACAGTTTGAAGGACAGAATATCGAATTGTTACTTAATGCATTTAAGATTAAATGTGGAAAATCAACACCACCATATCCACAAGCCAATGGACAGGCAGAGGAAACAAATAAGACAATTGCAGATATAATGAAGAAGAAATTAGAGGGACACCACAGGGCATGGTGTGAACAAGTACATAATGCAGTATGGGCTTACAATACAACTGGAAGGGAAGCTACTGGAATGTCACCTTTTTGTCTGACATATGGGGTTGAAGATGTATTACCAGCAGAAGTTGATATTCCTACAACAAAAATAGTAGTTTGGGAGAAGAATCTTAGTGCTGGTATGATTCTAAATAAACTTGATGAGTTAGAAGAAAAGAGAGAAAAAGCCCTACAACATATGGAAAATTATCAACGGAGATTAGCTTGCGAGTATAACAAACGTTTCAAAATACGTGAGTTCCAACCAGGTGATTTAGTGTTACGAAAAACACCAGTGTATCAGGGATAAAATGGTGGAAAGCTGGCGAGAAAGTGGGATGGACCGTACATCATTAAAGAAATAGTTGGAACCAGGGTATACAAATTAATGGACCCAGAAGGTAGAGATGTTGGTCAAAGACTTGATAGACCATGGAATAGATTATATATGAAAAAATATTATCAATAACAAATTCTGCGAGATTAAAAATTCTAGTATATTAAATGATGAGATGGATAATAAATTTTTATTTCTCTATCAAAACTGTGAGATTCTTCCAATGACAAAGCAAATAAGAAATGCGCAAATATCGCAAGAAACGCGAATAAAATTTCGCAGAGACATAAGAATGGGACGAACCTTTATGGCGTACACCCTAGTTCGCGAATACAACTTCGCAAGAGGCAAATATAAGACCTAAAGTGCGTCATATAAGGGGGTATCTCTTTGCATGGCTCATGGATAAGGTTATACCGCTGCTGGAACCTGAGTCATGGAGATGTTGGGGTTAAAGAAAACCTATGCGGGGGAGGTACCTTGGATTTCCAACTCTATAAGGTTATACCCTGGTTGGACGACCGAGGATCTCTTCTAAGGAGTGCAGAGTATGACTAAGGTGCCGAGGTACACAGTTGAGCCAAGGGTGCCCGAGGTGTACGAAACTACCCTGGCCATTCTTGGAAAATCTTGTCTATGATGCACTCGGCCCGAAGAAAACCCTACTTAGGGTGCAGTCTTGTAACTATAAGCCATATAGGCATAAAGTATAAGAGGCTGCGAAAATAGTTGGTTGTTGTTAAGACCGGATGTGAGGAGATAGTCTTGTATGGCCGATGTTCCCTCCTTGAAGGGGCCACCAGGGGGAAGATAAGGGCGGCACCCTCCATTAGGGAGATGATAAGTGTCTAAAGACGGAAATTTCATGGGGCTTTATGATCGTAAGAAAATTTAGGCCTGTCATATTGTCACGTGACAAATATTATACAGAGGTAACAAGCCATGAGAGAAGGTTAAGATGAGATCAATGGGTTTTTACATGAAAATGTAAAGACGTCCTGCGATTTCATCGCAAGACGGCAATGTCATAAGGCTTTATTCTCGCAAGGGCGTTTTGACTTGTCATATTGTCGCAGATAAATTGACAAAATATGGATAAGGCAAGATCAACGGGTTTTTATATGCAAATGTAAAGACGTCCTGCGATTTTGTCGCAGACACAAAAAATTGGCAAAATAAGACCTTTAATTAGGAAGGCAAAATAAGACCAACAGAATAATTCCAAACATTAACTATTTTATTTTAAGAATGCAGGAAATATTTGTTCATCACAGAAGAGATGATGAGAAACAAGTATCCTTCAGAATTTCTCAAAAATATTATGCAGGATTACACAACAGAATTATTCATAATTTCACAAAAGTATTCATAATATCGTAGTATTATACATAATTTCGTAAGTACTATTCACAACATAGTTCGCGGACTGGGTTGACTGCTCAAGTTCCAGTTTTCACTTGATCAACAAAGTTCGCAAACTTCGGTTCAAGTGCTAAGGACTTATACATATATGTGTTACCACAATAATGTTTATATCCCTCAGTGGTTATATTGTCTAAGCTCTCATTTCAATCATTGAAATATTCTCAGAGGACGTCATATAGTTGTTATTCACAAACTAGTTTTCGTCAGAGCAATTTCCAAAGTGATTGAAACATAACATGACTTTCGTCACTAGGCAAATATGAACTTGGTTAAAGAGAAAGCTTTTCCAACACACATTTTGAGAAATAGATAAGCGAGATATACTCAGCGCGAAATGTCACATGTTTATATTCTTAGTCTATATAGTAAAACGACTTTTGTCTCAAGATAGGAGATAGAGTAAATAGACTTTCGAGTGATAGATAAGTTCAAGTCTCCACATACCTTTTAGTCGATGAAGATCCACTAGTTCCTTGAGTAGTCCTTCGTCTTGTATAATGATTGCCATGGAGTTCTTGAGCTCAACTACACTTTTATCCTAGTCCGAGACCTTAGCTATAGTAGACTATAAATCAAGACTTTATAGTTTTGATCACTAACATTGACAAACATGATTGAGATATAAATGCATGCGAGTTCGACCGAGCAATGCTCTAACAATTTCCCCATTTGTCAATTTTAGTGGCAAAACTATTAATACATATGGAATACAAAAAATATATAAATAAACTTTGTAACTCCTATTCCACATGTCTAATCTTCAACAATACTCGAAATCTTCGTCACTTCCAAGTAGTCCAATGATCCCAAAGGTTGTAAGTTTAGCATCATCGTTGTTGAAAATCCGTAGCTATAACAATGAGAAAAGCATATGTTCTCAATCATTGTTATACAGTGTCATAGTATTATTACACAGCGTCAAAGTCCAATTCCATCACAACTTCAACAAAAATACTATGGTGATACTTCACTCCCCCTTCGTCAATACTCCATCTCACATGGAAACCACTTCCTCTTACATAATGATCCGAAAACCATATGTATTTATAGTGTGAACTACATATTAATTCTCCAATTTTTTGTCAATAAAATTGGCAAAGGTACAAGAACGGGATCCTAATGAAATTTCCGTAAGATACATTTCATGACCAAAGGTAAATGTGTATCATCTTGTTTAGATGCAATCATAAAGCCGAAGCTAAATGCATTCATCAAGGAGTTTATAAAGATGCAAGATAACCCCTCTAATATTCCACAGCCGCATTCCCCACAAAGATTTGGCAATTAAGCACAAGTTCAAAAGAACTCTCCCCCATAATATGTCATCCCCTAAGGAACAACAAGAGCGACCTTAATTTCAAAAAAGAAAAGAAGTATTTCTTTAGACTCAACAAATTACATACAAGTATGAATTTGGAATCTAACAAGAAATATTCAATCAAATTAACCAAAGTGAACCAAGATTAATTTGACTAAATATGATCAACACAAGTAAACTTATGGAGACTTAATAAATCAATTAGATTAATCACAAGAAAACTCGAAAATAATCTAATTGTCATACTCAACCAAACTAATTACAAGAGTAATCAATTTAATTGGCCATACTCGACATAAGAGCATTCTATGGAGCAATGACTAAGTTAATCATGAAAAACCAACCCAGGTAAAAGAGATGCTCAACATAAATAATTTATGGAGTTCTAACTAAATAACCATACTAGATGATTGATTTAGTTTATTTGGTCTCAACATAAGAGATTATGGAACCCCGACTAAGATTATCATAAGACATGAAAACCTTAACCGTACATGTACTCAACATAAGAAAACTTATGGAATACAAACTAAATAACCACACAAGTTGATTAATTTAGTTCTTAATGATCAACATATAACATCTCATGAAACAACCAACCATGCCAATAAGGAATCGACTTAGTCGTATCGTGCTCAACATAAGATACACAATAGAGCCTTCACAATAATAATAATATGGATCAATAAAGCTCTATACTATGGATAACACAAGGATTCATTCTATGTTTCCATCACCATTTGCATAATGACATACAATAGACATAATCCTTGAATCACAAAAGATTTTAACCTATCTTACATCAAAGATTGACAATATAGGCTTAACTTTTGTGTTTGTCAAAAGTCTATTCATCCTTTTATCAATAATTGCATATCAATTCATGAACGACTTTACTTTTGACAAAATATGGGATAATCAAGTTCACGGACGTAAACACACATATCCCGTCAAAATATTGCAATATATAAAACCATAAAGATTAATACTGCAACCATCATCTTCCAAACAAACTTATAATTTTTAAACCAAAAAATCTAAAAACAAGAAGATGAAAACATTGGATATAGCTATGTGTAATCACAATAATGGCTATTCCAAAACACTAGTTATTCTTCTAAACAAAAGAGAAAGAATAGAAGATTTACTAGACATTAAGACCTTTGAAGAATTCATTATCGTCCCCGAACTCCTTGTCGTCAACAGCCATGGGAACATAAGGTTCATTAAGAAAGGAGTTTATATCGATGAACCTTCTTGATTGTTGTTGTCGAACCAGGGCCTTTTGAATCTCATGAGTCTTATACACAAAATCCTTTATTTGTTGAATCTCCTTTCGCAGCTCCTTCAACACTTCAAGAACATCAGAAAACTTCTGAGAATTTGAAGGAACAGCTCTTGGCTTCCTCATATTCCTTCTTTTTCTTTTCAAGATTGGAGGCAATGGAAATTTTTCTTTTTCCTTCATGATTGATGGCTTAACAATCACATTACCTTCTTTTTCATCAAAAGATATCATTCTTGGAGCGTCCATAAGCGTATGGGTTTGTGAGAGGAATTCACAATTATCTCAACAAGTAGTCTTACGATAAAGAGAGGTTTTAGAGAAGGAAAAGGAATGTAGGGTTCGAAACCTAAAACAGGTTCGTGGACGATCAACTCTTATCCCTATAAAGAGTAGAATTGTCGATAGTACCATTTCTTCTGTTTGATAGACAAAAGTAAAATACTTCTAAGAAAAGAAAGAAAAAACTTTTCCTAAAGCCTGAGAGGTACACAATCATTGTCTCTTTTGATCAGGCACATGAGACAAGATTTTAAGAACAACACAATCAAGTTGTATTGTGGTGAACTACAATTTTTCCACCAATTTCCTCTTGTGGAAAAACCACAGACTTCTATCTATCAAAACAGTTTGACCAAACTTTCTTCTCAAATAGTCTTAGTTTTTCCTTGGAAACTAACTTCTTAGACGAAGATAAAATCTTACATACCTCTGCGGTCTTCTGAGCAAGTTTAAGCTTTCTTGCTAGATGATTTTCTCTTAGTTGAAGTTTGTTGACGTGTCTTTGCTTTTGTTTGAACTTGTAACACTTAGAGAGTTCATGACCTTTTAATGAACAATACGAGCACGTCAAATTTGAGTAGTAATCAAGCTTCTGAAATGTGCAAGCAGCTAGGCACATAGTGGATCCTGAAATATTATAAACAGAGTTTCCAAGAAAAGGGTCAACTTTTTCTTCCAAAATGGTTGGATTATCCTCTGAAAGAATATAAAAATTGATATGTGTATTGCTACAATTATCAAAATCAATATTTTCACCAAGAAGTGCAACACTTGATTTCCCATCTTCATTAGAGTCATAGTTGTTAGACATTTCATCAAGAGTTGCTGCAAGACCTTTGTTCCTAGTGTGTTTTCTACGATTTGGAAACTCATTTTCAAAATGACCAAATCCCTTAAACTTAAAGCACTGAGGCATATCCTCATCATCAGTTTTATCAATATTCATGTTTTTAGGAGGAACACGATTATGAGGTTTGTCTGATGCCTTAGGCTTATCTCTGGAGAACCATTTACTTCTCTTCTATAGAAGATCCCTAAACTGTCTTGTTATCATCGAGACTAATTTATCAAGATCTTCATCTGACAAGTATGTCTAGAGTGATCATCTTCAGACATATACACTTTTTTTACTTTTATCAAGTAATTTAGTGTCCTTTAGTGCTTTGAACGCAACATTCTTATATTTGGATGAATGTTCATGATCAAAGATCTTAAGATTTCCAACCAGCGTATTTCCGGAGAGATTATCTATGTTATTTCCCTCAACGATGGCATGTTTCTTAGCATCGTATCTAGATGGAAGTGATCTGAGAATTTTTATCACAATGTGCTTTTCAGGAATAGTCTTACCCAATGCAAAAGATGCATTAACAATTTCAGACACTTTGTGATTAAACTCATCAAATTTTTCTTCATCTGCTATACGAAGGTTTTCCCAATCGGAACTAAGGTTTTGAAGCCTAGATTCATTTTTACTGGTATTTCCTTCAAATACGGTTGCTAAGATATCCCAACCTTCTTGAGACATAGTGCAATTAGACACATGGTGCTGAAGATTTAGGGTAATGGCATGTATGATTGCATTCAAACCGTCGAAGTTTTGCTTTGCATCAAGAATCTCTGCAGGAGTGTATTCAGCAATATTTTTTGAAACATTTACACCTCCAACTGCTTCAACGGGAGCATCATAGCCATTAACAACATATACCCATGATTGGAAATAACGTGCTTGAAGAAAAGCGCGCATAGCAATTTTCCACCATAAGTAATTATATCCATCAAAGATTGGTGGTACGCTTATTGAGATAACACCTCTGTCCATAGAGTCAGATCGCTACAAATACAGACTTATGAGTTCTTAAACGTGTTTGCCTGCTCTGATACCAATTGAAAAAATGGGGATCTAACAACCTCACCCAATATTTAAATTATCAATCTGTATGGACAACTCCGAGTTGTTTTCTAGAGAATCAACTAGACTCAATCAATAGAAAATACTCAAGGAGTTATTATCTCAATCTCTCAATTTGATTTACTCAAGCAGGTGTGATTTGCAAGTCTAATCAAAGAGAGATAACTTGGATGGTACCAAAGACCAATATCCAAGTGTCAATCAATTTAAATCAACAACCAATAAGGTCGGATATTCTAATTGATTGAACAACGCACAACTTGTATTATTCAATTATATAGCAAAATATAATGCGGAAAAGAAATAACACAGACACCAGAATTTTGTTAACGAGGAAACCGCAAATGCAGAAAAACCCCGGGACCTAGTCCAGATTAAACATACACTGTATTAAGCCGCTACAGACACTAGCCTACTCCAAATTAACTTCGGTATGGACTGTAGTTGAACCCTAATCAATCTCACAATGATCCAAGGTACAGTTATGCTCCTACGCCTCTGATCCCAGCAAGATACTGCACACTTGATTCCCTAAGATGATCTCACCCTCAACCAAGAGTTACTACAACCAAAGTCGAAGACTTTAGCAAACAAATCTGTCTCACACAGAAAAGTTTAAAAGATAGATAAATCTGTCTCCCACGAATAAACCTATGAGTTTTGTTCCGTATTTTGATAAATCAAGGTGAACCGAAACCAATCAATAAAAAAAGACTTATATTTCCGAAGAACAGCTCAGTTTTATCAATCACCTCACAATAGTCTTAATCGACGCAGCGAAAAAAGATATTTTGGAATCACAAACGATGAGACGAAGATGTTTGTGATTAATTTTATATCTTTCCTATCAGAGGTAGAAATCTCAAGCCAATTATTACAATTGTACTCGTATGATAAAAATAGCAAGATCAGATCACACAACTACAAGAAAAGTAGTATCGGTCTGGCTTCACAATCCCAATGAAGTCTTTAAGTCGTTAACCTGGTTTTAGAAGAAGAAAACCAAAGGTTAAAGGAGAATCGACTCTAGCTTAGCAAACTAGTATCACACAGAATGTGTGGGGATTAGGTTTCCCAGTTGCTAGAGTTCTCCCTTATATAGTCTTTCAAATTAGGGTTTGAAATCAATGTCAGCTTAGTAACAAAGCATTCAATATTCACCGTTAGATGAAAACCTGATTAGATACAAGATAATATCTCTCAACCGTTAGATCGAAAACTTAGCTTGCCATACACACATGTACTTGACGATTTTTGGTTTGTGTAACCGTACCCAAACGTGTATAATAGTTGGTTCAATATTAGTCAACCAAATGGTTATCCAAATGATAACTTCCGTATCAACCATATTCTTCTTCACCATAACTAGTCCAAATGACTCAAATGAACTAGTAAGAGAGTTGTTCAATTGCTATGAGATCTTATGTACAACACAAGACACAATTGAAGCAAAAACGATGTGATTCACTCGAATCAATTCATGAACTATAAAGCCACGTTTTGCAATAGCATTCCTTAGATAATTTAGATAAGTTCACGAACATCGTTTTTAGACATAACCACTCAAGTTCTCGGACTCAAGTAACCGGTTGGAGTTCCCAAACTCCAGCAGAAATTCTCGGGTTCGAGAACTTCCGTCAGTTCGTGGATTGAAACCGAGCTACAACTCCAGCATAAATTCTCGGGTTCGAGAACTACGTACGTTCGCAGACTGGATTGACTGCTCAAGTTTCGGTTTTCACTTGATCAACAAAGTTCGCAAAATTCGGTTCAAGAGATAAGGACTTATACATATATGTTTTACCACAATAATATTTATATCACCCAGTGGTTATATTGTCTAAACTCTCATTTCAATCATTGAAACATTCTCAGAGGACGTCATATAGTTCTTATTCACAAACTAGTTTTCGTCAGAGCAATTTCCAAAGTGATTGAAACATAACATGACTTTCGTCACTAGGCAAAGATGAACTTGGCTAAAGCAAAAGCTTTACCAACGCACATTTCGAGAAATAGATAAGCGAGATATACTCAGCTCGAAATGTCACATGTATATATTCTTAGTCCATATAGTAAAACGACTTTTGTCTCAAGATAGGAGATAGAGTAGATAGACTTTTGAGGGATAGATAAGTTCAAGTTTCCACATACCTTCTAGTCGATGAAGATCCACTGGTTCCTTGAGTAGTTATTCGTCTTGTATGATGATTTCCATGGAGTTCTTGAGCTCAACTACACTTTCTATCCTAGTCCGAGACCTTAGCTATAGTCGACTAGAAATTAAGACTTTATAGTTTTGATCACTAACATTGACAAACATTCTTGAGATAGCAACGCATGCGAGTTCAACCGAGCAATGCTCTAACACTGATTATGTCGAACCAGGGACTTCTGAATATCATGAGTCTTATATACAAAAGCCTTTATTTGTTGAATCTCATTTTGCATCTATTTTAACACTTCAAGAACATCATAAAACTTCTGAGAATTTGAAGGAACGGCTCTTGGCTTCTTCATATTCCTTATTTTTCTTTTCAATGTCGGAGCTAGCGGAGATTTTTCTTTTTCTTTGTAGGATTATAATATCTCCACAACTGTAGTACCAGAATATTGCCACAATTATATTCACGAGAGATTAACGACATTTCTGCGAGCGTCACTAAGAACTCTCCAACAACATTTCACGAGCGTCACAAAATAATTCAGAGAATGACATAATAAACAACGACATCATAAAATATGAGAAAAATATGAAGATTTTGTAGTCAAAGAAAATATTCGCGAGCACAAGGCGGGAATTCGAGAGAGCAAGGCAGGAAATGAAGATTTTGTGGTCATAAAAGAGTTTCGCGAGCATGATAGAAGATTTCGCGAGCACGATGGCAGAGCCAGCAAGGAGCATAACGAAAATCCTAAAATAAGGGAAGGATGAGTTGTCACCCACTATGAAGACACCTATATAAAGAGGAAAGCAGGAGAAAGAAAGGGGGAGAATAATTTTAGAAGGGAGAGATATTTTTGCAGAGAGATTTTAGGAGAGAGAATGTATTTTTCTTTACCATCTTCTTCCCCAAAACTAGATTTAGAACTCCATTAATGGAGATTATCAATGTAAATCAAATATAAATTTAAACAATCATAGTGAAGAATCATGGATGTAGATCAAATTGATCGAACCATGTAAAAATCCGTGTGTCTATCTACAATTTTTAGAACCTTAATCATACTTTTAATATCATATTAGTTTAGATTAAAAGATTATTATCAAGATATTACAAGGGGTGTGTTGTGGGAAAACCTGAAACTACATTTTGGCGCCGACTAAGGGGAGGGGCAACTACTTGTCAAATTGAAGAAGATTCAAAGAAATTAGCTATCATTAGAATTGGATTTCACTGGATCTAAAAAATTTAAGATCAAATATGGAAAGCTACAACGAAAGATCATGATTATACAGCAAATAGAGAGAA
Source organism: Papaver bracteatum (assembly GCA_023529315.1). NCBI lineage: Eukaryota > Viridiplantae > Streptophyta > Magnoliopsida > Ranunculales > Papaveraceae > Papaver > Papaver bracteatum. Next base: position 486,090 of record JAJJWX010000168.1, read on the forward strand.
GGAGATATATTAGGTGGCGGATGAAGAAAATATTAGCAAAATTGTGTCAACAAATCATCAAAAAGGACAAATTTCTTCTCACTTTTCTTACTCTTTGTTTTATTTTTCAGATCTGGGAATTTCAAAACACAAATTGAAAAATAGATTTTTACTCTTTGCTTTTTGAAGAAATTTGATTTATTGTGAAAGTCTTGAATCTAAAAATGTTTTTGCTACGAATTTGTAATAACAAAATCTCGTTTTACAAATTTGTTTAATGAATTTCTAAAAATGTTGAGATTTTCTGTTGATGAGATTTACATTTCGAAAGAACAAAATTAAGAAGATTTCATTGAAAGTTTTCATTCTTCGTAGGGATAAATTACTCATCTTAATGCTCTATACTGCTAACCAAATTTAATGATTGTTTACGATTCCAGGCAAAGCTTATTCAATATGGATTTTCGAAGGAAAATGTATGATGGAAACCAATCACTTGTGAAGAATACAATTAACAATAACAACGAGTTAATCACGCAGGAGGACCAACCAATCTCGCAAAAACGGAACATCACAGTCACTTGGCGAAATGAACAACACTTGGCGAGCAAAGAGAAAGGGTGTAGTGTTGACGCAAATTTTTGTCGAGCAACATATCACTTGGAAACAGCCATTACGTTCACTAAATAAGAATCTATCATCACACTATCGCATTACAACACTAAAGTAATAATGATATAGATACACTTAATTTGCACTATCGCAAAGATAATTAAATAATTTGCACTATCGCAAAAAAAAAAAAAAAAAAAAGTATAGCAGGCTATTTAGGGAGGAAACCAGCGAAGAAATGAGCCACTTGCCAGCTGCTCTTAACTTACGTACACCCCTGTTCTCGCCAAAACATTTCTGTTAAGATTAACAATAGTGTTCAAGTAAGATGGTGAAGAAATATTACTATCCAGGAAAATATAGTAAATCTGGAACTACATTTTGATCGTGAAAATGTAAATCTACATCATAGTCTTAAAATATAGTAAATCAGGAACTACATTTTAAAATCCATCTTAATGTAGTGTGGGAAGTCTTCTTTACTACCATTGTCTAGTTTCTTTGTTGATCGTGAATACTATATTTTGCTACAGGGATTTTCATCTTAGCACGATGCTCTCGTCAAATAATTAACTTACGTACTTTATTTAATAATGATATACTACTGCACCTGCTCTTAAAACGTGATAGCTTGCCTCACGATGCTCTCGTCAAATCTTAGCACCTGATGACAGCTGTTTATTGTGTTGTTTAAGGTTGGCAAGAGAGAATATTAGGATAAATTGGAGGTGCAGTCCTATCATCTCACAAAACAGCAGCTAGCACAATTGGTCATTGGCGAAGAGTACAAGCATAAGATCGCAGGATATTTCATTTGCAAACATTTCAAGAGCTGGCGATCTTTGGGAGATTATCGATGTAACATGGACCAAAAGCTTATGCGAAGATGATATTTATAGCGAGAACAACAAATTAAATAAAGTCCAAAAGAAATGAAGAGGAAATACAACGAAGAAATGAGCAAAGATACAAAGTTGTCTCAAATTACGGCAAAAATGACGCACAGATAAATGGCCATGATTAAAGAGAGACAATAAGAAGAAGAAAGTGGGAGATTATTTCGCAAGAAAGGGTTAAAACAATTGGTATGGTGCAAGAGGCAGATCAAGAATTCATTTCTCATTTCTTCTCATTTCACAAGCAAATCAAATACTTCGCGAGAATTGGCAGCAATAGCAAATCGCCAAAAAGTTAAGTACCACTTCCTTGAATATTTTACTTACAGAAAATGAAAATTTTTGATTTATATTATCGCCAGATTTCAAAGAACAATTCTAAGATTTATAATATTTCAAAAAAATTCAAAAACTTTTGGTTCAATTTACCAAAGGCGGTATAATCGCAAGATTTCTAAAATTTCTAAGATTTCAAAACATTTCAAAGAATTTTGATTTGATTGATCAGGGCGATATATTCGCAAAAATTTATAAATTTCAAAAAATATTTCCAAAATTTTTTTAAGATTTTTTATTTGACTTACCAAAAAAGAGATACAATCACCATATTTCAAAAATTTCAAAAAAGTTATAAAAAATGAGACCATCGCAAAAATTTTACAGATTACAAAAATTTTCAAGGATTTCAAAGATTTCAAAAGATTATAGAAAATGGAATTCTCGCCAAAATTTTCAAAGATTTCTAAGGTTTCAGAAAACGAAATTATCGCCAAAATTTCTAAGATTTCAAATTTCCAAAATACGCGATACAATCGCAAGATTACAAAGAAGATTTCAAAGATTTCTCTAGAATATTTCTTTTATAGAAAGAGATTTTTGGTTTAACAAATGCGATAAAATCGCAAGATTTCAAAGAATATTTCTAAGATTTCCAAAGATTTTAAACAATATTTCAACTCACAGAAATGAGCAAAACAAATTTTTATCAGAGTTGCGAGTGTAATCGCAAGATTATTCAAGATTATATAAAGAATTGACAGAAATGAAAGAATGAAGAAACGCGAAAAATCGCGAGAAACGCGAATACAATTTCACAGAGATTTAAAGAATGGGACAAACCTTTAAGGCGTGCACCCTAGTTCGCGAATACAATTTCGTAAGAGGAAAATGTAAGACCTACAAGCACGTCATAAGGGGGGTATCTCTTTATATGATTCAGGGATAAGGTTATACCGCTACTGGAACCTGAGTCATACAGATGTAGGGGTTAAAGAAAACCTATCCGGGAGAGAGATCTTGGATTTCCATCTTTATAAGGTTATACCCTGGTTGGACGACCGAGGATCTCTTCCAAGAAGTGCAAAGTATGACCAAGGCGCCGAGGTACACGGTTTAGCCAAGGGTGCCCGGGACGGACGAACCTACCCTGGCCATCTTTGGTAAGTCTTGGCTATGATGCACTTGGCCTGAAGAAAACCCCACTTATGGTGTAGTCTTGTAACTATAAGCCATATAGGCATAAAGGACAAGAGGCTGCGAAAACAGCTGGTTGTTTGTAAATATGGATGGGAGGAGCTAGTCTTGTATGGCCGATGTGCCCTCCTTGAAGGGGCAACCAGGGGGAAGATAAGGGCGGCACCCTCCGTTAGGGAGATGATAAGTGTCTTAAGACGGCAATGTCATGGGGCTCTAAGATCGCAAGATCATTTAGTCCTATCATATTTTCGCGTAAATTATACAGAGGCAAAAAGCCAAAAGAGAAAAAGTTAAGATGAGATCAATGGGTTTTTACATGAAAGTGTAAAGACGTCCTGCGATTTCATCGCAAGACGGCAATGTCATGAGACTTTGATCTCGCGAGAGAACTTAGACTTGTCATATTGTCGCATAACATGCCAAAAAGCCTCAAGAGAAAAGATAAGGCAAGATCAATGGGTCAATACATGCAGATGTAAAGACGTCCTGCGATTTTGTCGCAGAAAGAAAAATTGGCGAAATAAGACCTTTAACTAGGAAGGCAAAATAAGACCAATAGAATAATCTTAAACATTAATTATTTTATTTTAAGAATGCAGGGAAGATTTGTTCATCGCAAGAGAGATAGCAAGTACTATTTATAATCTCTCAGAAATACTATTCAGAGTTTCTCAGAAGTATTAATTAGAGCCTCTCAAGAGGAATGTCTACAATCTCGTAGCATTATTCACAATCTCGCCACTATTCATCGCCACTATTCACATCATTACTTCAGAAATTCGCAGAAATATTCATAAATTTTCAGACGAATTCAGCATATTGCAGGCTATTCCAGAATTTCGCAGCAGAAATGATTATTTTGCAGATTATGATCATTTTATCAAATGAGGAAGAGGCAATTCGTTCATTCAACATTTTCTCAAGGATTCTTCCTTCATAGATAAAGAACAGAGGCAACTTTGGATTACCAAGAAAACATTTTATGTTCTTTATCTTCTCGCAAGAATCATTTCCAAAATGGACTAGGATTTTTACCAAAAATGAAGTAATAATTTCACGAGAACAGAGGCAATACTTATGATTTTCATTAAAGAACGGATACTTCTTGAAGATTGAGTACTTCTTATATTTCTTCAGGGATACTTCATACTTCACGAGTATTTCAAGAGTTAATACTTCTTATTTATTTAACAAAGATATGGAACTTCGCAAAAGAATAGAGGCAAGTATATACTTTTCAAATCCAGTATTCTTTCGCTCATTCCTTCATCAACAAAAATCAAAGACTATTACAACAACAGATTTTTTCTTAAAGATTACTTTTCAAGCAATATTCAAGAAAAAAGAGGAAAGATGTAGTACCAGAATATCGCCACAATTATATTCACGAGAGATTAACGACATTTCTGCGAGCGTCACTAAGAACTCTCCAACAACATTTCACGAGCGTCACAAAATAATTCAGAGAATGACATAATAAACAACGACATCATAAAATATGAGAAAAATATGAAGATTTTGTAGTCAAAGAAAATATTCGCGAGCACAAGGCGGGAATTCGCGAGAGCAAGGCAGGAAATGAAGATTTTGTGGTCATAAAAGAGTTTCGCGAGCATGATAGAAGATTTCGCGAGCACGATGGCAGAGCCAGCAAGGAGCATAATGAAAATCCTAAAATAAGGGAAGGATGAGTTGTCACCCACTATGAAGACACCTATATAAAGAGGAAAGTAGGAGAAAGAAAGGGGGAGAATAATTTTAGAAGGGAGAGATATTTTCGCAGAGAGATTTTAGGAGAGAGAATGTATTTTTCTTTACCATCTTCTTCCCCAAAACTAGATTTAGAACTCCATTAATGGAGATTATCAATGTAAATCAAATATAAATTTAAACAATCATAGTGAAGAATCATGGATGTAGATCAAATTGATCAAACCATGTAAAAATCCGTGTGTCTATCTACAATTTTTAGAACCTTAATCATACTTTTAATATCAAATTAGTTTAGATTAAAAGATTATTATCAAGATATTACAAGGGGTGTGTTGTGGGAAAACCTGCAACTACAACATCTTTAGATGTTTATGATTAGTGTTTTGAAAATACTAGATTGGTTTAACTACTCAACATTTAAATAAACACGCCAAGTCGAAAGTGTGGCCAAATTTTTTTCTTTGGACACACTAGTATATGTGTGTCCATAGTGTGCGTTCTAAAGACACGATTTTATAGAGTGGCTAAAAAGTTCGTTTTGAAAAAATTAATAAAAATCTTTTGCCCATATTCAAACGCATGACCTCGAAGGATTTAGATAACGTACCAACCACAAGCTTCCCATCTTTAGATGTTTATGATTAGTGTTTTGAAAATACTGGTTTAACTACTCAACATTTAAATAAACATGCCAAGTTGAAAGTGTGGCCAAAAAGTTCTTCTTTGGACACGCTAGGTATATGTGTGTCCATAGGTGCATTCTAAAGACACGCCGGTTTTATAGCGTGGCTTTTGAAAAAAATTAATAAAAATCTTTCGCCAATATTCGAACGCATGACCTCGAAGGATTTAGATAACGTACCAATCCACCAAGCTCCCCATCTTTAGATGTTTTTAATTAGTGTTTTGAAAAACTAGATTGATTGAACTACTCCCGTATTTTTAATAAACACGCCAATTCAAAGTGTGGCCAAAAAGTACACCCAAAACCTCCAAGACTAATTCCTAGCTTTCCCTCGGAATAGATTCTGACTTGCATGTTCTCCAAGTTATTGGGTTCTCCAAAACTATTTTCTACAAATCTTCTAAATACCTATAATCAAAATTTCTTTGTAATCAGTTGCATTGGAATGCTATAAATAACTTGAGAGTCTCAACGATTTGGTTTTAAAAGATCCTACTCCCAGACTATGTGTGCTATCAAAATTTCCTCTCAGCTACCACTTTGCATTTCTATAGGGTATATTTTTCATTGCTCTCTCAAGTATTCCCGTACTAATATTTTATTATATCTCTATAACTCCAAAGTTTCCTATGCTACCAATTGGAGTAGTTCATATGAATGCCCAGATAAACTATTAACCGTTAACCCCATAAAACAATTTCAAATTTTCATGATAACGATTAACGAGAAAATTTCCAACGGTGTCTAGTTTTCTTTAGTTATTCCCAAAAATGTTATAAATTACCAAAAATGTTTGAATGTGTACCCATTGCACGATATTGTGTACACAATATCAAGAATCCACACCTATAATGTGTACACATTATACCTTTTTCGGAATTTTAAAAAACTAGTCATTTTTAGTAACTAACTTTTCTGTAGAAAACACTTTTGGGCATAACACTTCTATTTACTATAGTCACCATATCAAGCTCAAAACCAAAATTAAACACAACAACCACTCAACCAAGCATAATACAATAACCCGAACCACATATACATTCAATTGAACATCATTGTCTTTAAAACCAACACTATCAAATCCAAAATCGGCACCACTAGCATTAATTGTTTATCCATGAGAAACATATGCAATATTCAAAAAAAAAACATTTACAGAATACTTACTTTACCATATGGAAGGGATGGGTTGAATACTATTCAAGCTCCTGGTGCAAACCCATAGGTCCCCACACCACTTCTAACAACCTTCTTGTTAGCTCCACTCCTTTCTCGGTGCAGCCCTCCTCCTTGGCACAAAATAGTTTCCTAGGAGGAGGCACAGGCACTACCTACATCCTCGGGAATCTCATTAGAATCTGATTATCTCCCTGGTCCGAAGATTGCAATATCATAAGCATCCCCTTCCATCTGCCGCATCACTTGGTGACAACATGAAGATATTGGGAAGACTATCACATCATTGGGGAGATTATGAATGTAATTTTCCCTGAATCTTAGCTTTGCATGCAACTGGAATTGGTGCAGAATAGAACCCATGTGTAGCACTACCACAAACCACTTGCTCCTCCCCTACAAGCACCACACCTTCATTAATCACAAACCTGCCTTTGTCGGGATGAACATGCATACACCACCCACCCTTTATCAGCCCCTTGGAGTTGAGGAAGTTGAGGATCCAACGCATAATCACTGGCACTATCATGCATAACAACCCTATCCTCTTTGACTTCTCCAACACCTCCGTACCAACTTGCATGTTTGGCTTTGGTTCCTCACGCCGCCATCGCTTATCTCTACTACCTGTCAAATTGGAGAAATGGGGGAATCCCAATCAATAACACCATCATAGTTACTAATAAAGCCAATTACAACTATGAAATTCACTTTCAACACCTTTTTTTTTTTTTTTTTGATAAACTCACAAACCGAAAAACTATTAAATGTTTTATCTCCTTTATTAACTTTTAACACCTTGAACCCAACAATTCTTCCATGATTATCAAAAATCAATACCTGGTTTTCTTGCATATTCATCTTAGCCTTGTTTTCCTCCTGGTCTACCCATGGATTCCTGATTTGTAGACATGGCATAAGCGATCATTCAGATTTAGATATGCATTATAACTCGCTTAGACATAGCTTCAACAATTGGAACACTAAACGGATTTTGGGGAGATGGAATGTGGAAGTTACAAAGTTGCATAATTGGAAATTATAACCGATCTCTTCCAAACATGCCTTATGGACGAGAAGACCAACATTAGCACATCTCACCCATCCTTTCTCAATCCTCAAGATTAATTAGTTGAGATATCTGGGAGGCACATGCGTACTAAGTGCATGCAAAGACCTATTGAACGCCACCTCAACTTATTGTCCATTCGAGCGTGACAAACATTTGGCATCTATTTGAAAATAGACTCTCTAAGTGGGCTACCCGTGACCCGAAGTCGAAACCAGTCTCGAACCTAGCAGCTTCCTCAACTATTTTCGTCAGAGACATGTCTGCTGTGGTGTTTTGAAAAAAAACTAAACTAGTTGCCTACTTAACATTTTAATAAACACGCCAAATCAAAGTGTTGCTCTGTTATAATATGCATGGGATATGGTGGCTATCCACTTAGCACCATTAGTTACACCAAGCACCTTGTTACACCAAGAACCTTGTAACGAAACTTGTATAAGCTAAGCTACTTAAGCAATAGTAAGCTTAAGATGAGATTAACACCTAAAGCTAGTGGGTGTTGAATTGCATGGTTTGCAAGATAGAGGTGTTATTGCTACATAACATCCTACATGTAGTGTGACATGTAATACTAGGTGGTGTATACAAGCTAACACCTTAATACATGTATCAGGTTGCAATGAAGCCTCCCAACTGGTGCTGTCATCGACTAGTATGCATAAAACATAAATATGGCTTTGAATGGGCGTACCCCAAAGATAAATATCAAAGTTTGGTGACCCACGTAAACGCCTTAATGGAAGTTCCAAAGAGGGTAAAAGTCTTAATGGGAATTAGGTGTTGAATATAGGTCTTCATAGGGTAATGATGGTTATTAGAGTGAAGGGGACATAGATGGATTTGAATGGGCGTAGTTAACTAAGTGACATGATGGCCAACTAAGCGCCATAAATGGAATTGAATTGGCACAATGGGGTATTTGAGGGGTTAATTAGAAGAGAGATTACCATTTTCGAGGAGAGATCTTTCCTGAGAAGAGGAAAGGTTTAGGTTTAGCAAACTAAATTGAGAGTATGGCTGATCCTGCCCAGAATTCAACCAATTCCATTAGAAATCTTCCAAATGCACCACCAGTAACACCTGAATTTGCACAAGCCAAGTCAATTCTCCCTTCTGTGAGCATAGAGGAATTGCAGCAGTTAAGAGAAGATGCACAGTCTGAAATTGATCATCGGATTCAAGAGCAAACTCATCAGAGAGAGGCATAAGAGGTTGTTCAGGAGCGGAAGAAAAGGAGATTTGAGGCTATCTACAATGCATGGCTACCCAAGTTCTTAGATTGGAAAGAACGGAAGGATGAGGAAAAGGATGAGAAGCATGCCAAGACCCCAAAGTATGGAAGTTAAACATAAAAGTGATTACAAGGCCTCAAGAAGGGTATGAGTATGAAGTGGAGGAAGTGGATACCAGTGACCTAGATTCGGATGCTGCGGAGGACAAGCAAAGGATGAATTCTTATCATGATGAGAAGGCGAGAAGGCGATTTGAATATGAACTTGCCAATCCCAAGATTTTTGCTCGCACCATGAGTGAGGGTGAACTCTGTTGCGGTGAAGGTGAGCCGTTGAATCGCTGATCTCGATGATGAGTCAAGTGAGGAAGAAGAAAGGGAAGAAGGGGATGAGGATAGTGATGATGAATCATCATCCAGTGGGACTTCTCTGCATCATCGATAGCGAGGACTATGGTGAAGAGGGTTTGGATATGATGAGGATGAAGTGTGGTAAGCTCATCGAGTTACAGAAATGCTAGATTTTTAGGTATTGCATAAATACTGAAAACGATCAACAAGTTTTTTGCAAAACAGCTTTTCTGGTAATTTTCCTTCCTTCTACTCTTCCTGATGTTGGTGCGAAAGATGGTAAGTTTCCTTGTATTTTGAAAGTTGATGCAGACGGTTTTTTATGTCAGGTAGATTAGTAATTTGCATCTTTGAATTTTGATTGTAAAAATAAAGTTGCAATGGCACTGATAGCCTGTCGGGTGTTTAGAAGTCGTATTCTGTTTGCTTTGTCCTTCTTAGATGTAATTAAACTAGTTGTGTTCTTCCATTTGTTTGAATTTTCGTAGTATTAAACTTGTGATGGATGTATGTTTGAAGGGTTTGAACATAATGTGTCAATTTTTCTTGCTCTTTTGATTTTAGTAGTAATGGATTGAATACAATAAATGTACAAACAAGCAATGTTCTTGGTGAATGATTCTAAAATTCCAATGATTGTTAAGTAGAGATGGGTAGGAATTTGAATTAATGAATCAATAGGGTATATAAAATGTTGTTTAAGATGGTGGGTATTACTCCAGTTTATAAAATGTTGTTGGAGTAAGATTAATTCAAAGACTATTTTAGGCCCAATTCCAAAAAAAAATCTATGTGCAAGCCTAGTACTATTACTACTAATCCTAGCATGACAGAATATTAATTCAACAATCAGTATAGCCAAATCCAAACTCATCCAACATTGCTAAAACCCATCTGCATACAAAACCCCACCATGATTTAAGAATCAATTTTTTTCAACAATCCATACATTCATTCTCTAGTTAACAGAAAAATCCAAACAACTACATTCTATCACCTGGCTTGTCGCTTAGTCCTTTGAAATGGTTGCTCGATGCATATCGTTTGAGAAGTAGTGGACTGCTGTTGGTGTTGGTGCTTTCCTTGCATTTCTACCCTTAATGTCGTCCCGATAGTAATCATCCCTGGATTTCCTAACATGTCAAGTTTATCTACCTTTGGCAATTTATACTCATTCCGACAAATAATCGCCGTATCTGAATTCCTCGTCGACTTCATCACCAAAGATATTTCCAGATTTGGGTAGGTGCACCTAACACAATAGATTTTTTTTTATTTTCCTGGTCGGCACATAAAAATACCTGCTTAGCTTGGGAGGCTACAACGAAAGGATCATCCTGGAGTCCCAACTTATCAAGCTCAACCAAAATGTAGCCAAGTTTGTCTTTTGAGACCCCTGCTTTGGTAACCCATTTACACCTGAAAAGTGGCACTTTCAGCGAATGATATGTCAGCACCCATATCTCTTGTAAAACACCATAATAATCCGTCTGATTAATGGTAATCCCCGCTTGTCTAATGTGCGTGTTTTGCCTCTACGTAAACCCCGCTTATTCGGTTAATGGAACCATCATGAGATTTTGTGTGAAACAGGTATCCATTGATGTGATATGCTTGTATGTCTCTACTTGTGCATTCGGTGGGATTGATAGCCACCTTAAGTCCCGATTGAAGTTTTCCTAGAGTTTTGCCCACTCACTCTCAACCTGAAATACATTATAAGGATTAGCCTCCGTCTCAACGCAAAAGTTACATAGCAAGAGTGACATTTTCTCGCAAACTCTTACCACTTTTTGTAACCATTTGCTTAACTCTTCACGATGTTTTTGATCTAGATGTCTATCACTCATACCAAGATATTTATCCTTCAAAAAATTTGGTGTCTTACTGGACAAGTGCAATGATTAATGTTATTATCTTTACAGAAATTTGGACACATAATCAAAAACTAAATAAAAATGAGGTTATTTGGTTAGATCTAGTTATACTTACTCAACGTAAGGAGCAACTTTAGGCGAATTTTGCAATACATAGAAATGCTTTATCAAACAGATCCTTATCAACACGAGGAAACTTAGGATTTGACATTGGTTTTCCCCTGAAAGAATAAGAATCTTCGCCAGTGTTAGGATGTGTTGAGTTTGTCTGGTGGAATTGATTGTATCATTCATGCTTTGTTGGTGCTCATTGATAACCTCAATTGTCTCTTCCGCAAGGTTCCCTTCAAGCAATGCTTCCTTGCCTTTTTTATTTCGCACATGCCCTTTAATGACCTTCATGCACCTTTCAAACGGATACATCCATCGAAAGAATACAGGACCACAAATTTGCACTTCCTGGTAAGATGCACAAGATTAAATGAACCATTATGTCGAAAAAGGATGGAGGGAAAGTATTTCTAGTAAGAACAACGTCACAACGAGATCCGACTACAATTTTTCTAGCTATGCCACCTTGATTTCTTTGCTAGATATTGCCCTGAAAAATAAACAAAACCTGATAATAGCATATCTTATTAGCTGTGGCATAATTGATTTAATCGCAATGGGCAAAAAATGTTGCATTATCATGTGATAATCATGCGATTTTAGTCCGATAAGCTTTCGATCTTTTCGATTCACCAGTGTTGAAAAGTTTGAACAATACCCTTGTGGAACCTTTATCTCGGATAATGTTGCACAAAACTTGTCCTTTTCCTCCGGGCTTAATGAGTGACATGCTGCCTTTAGTATATATCCCCCTTTGCCATTTTCCCAAGGTTGCAACTCGTCTCTAAAACCCATCTCCTTGTGTCCATTCTAGAAGAAGGTGGTCTTTCGACTTAAATTCATTGTTCAACAATGTTCCAATGGATACCTCACATATATTCTTTTGACGTGCATGAAATCTATGCAATGGTGGAAAACATGATACCGCTAGAATAGGAGGATCGGAACCATATATTGAACTTTTTCCAAGAGCACCTTTTGTCTCCTTCTCCTTCCCTTCCCCTTTTTGGGTCGATGGTCTTTTCGATTCTCTTCATCTTTCCACTCTTCTAGGGTTATCTGCTGAATTCCACCACAATATTCTTATGTCCCTTTCCCCGTTTATTCTTTATAGACTTTACCTCATTGTATATTTTTGACGGGGTCATAAGTTCCGGAGCCTCTTCAGTTTCATCTTTTCCGTTGAACCCCTTATGATGTCTGAATGGATGATCGTATGGTAGGTATCTTCTATGCCCAGTATAAACCTATTTTCTACAATGTTTTAGCCCTGACATAGTAAGTATTTCTCCCACACAACTTGCTGCATCTCGTCCTAGTAATGGCAGCCACACAAATGTACCGAGAGTAGGGTAATCATTTATTGTCCATAAAACAACCGCACGTAGAGTAAACATCTCTGTTTCAGCGCATCAAAACATTGCACTCCCTCAAACAATTCCTTGAGATCCTCGACAAACGGTTGTAACATAACATCAATGTCCTTACAAGGCGTCCCATAGATAATTAATGGCAGATGGTGAACTTTATCTTCATACACAACTCATGGAAGGTTGTAAATCACTGTCCAATTGGCCACATCCTTTGTCTTTGTTTTTGCATGCCTTGTTTACGTCAACCCCGTCTCAATGCTACTAGCCACACATATTTCGAGGATCATCCTGGTATGGGATATCTTTCATTTATATTATCTTCCATACCGGTGAGTCTCGCAGGATGTCAGAAAAACACCCTCTTCTTTATTTCTCGTGTCGTGCCATAATAAATATTCGACAATTCTCTTTGATTGAAACATCCATTTCGGTCTTTGGATAATTGGGAAATAATACAATACTTTGCCTAAATTTTTCATAAACCTCGTGGGTGGTGTCGTCGACTTTCCATCTTGATTCCCTACAGGTGGGACACTTGATGTGATCCTCGTAATCCTTCCTATAGAGAATGCGATCATTGATGCATACACGTATCTTTTAAGTAACATGAACCCAAATCTCTCATGCCTTCTTAGATTCATGTGTACTTTCATCATCATTTCACGAAGGAGCATGGATTTTACTGTGATAGAAGTTCGTTCAATAACTTGTCGGAAGCTCAGGTGCTTACTCTTCGGGTTAAAACAGATCACCCATTCTGAGATATCTTTGCTTAAAATAGGCACATCCTTCGTATAAGGGTTTCCCCGGCATATTCGGTATCCGTTGCATCTTCTCGAGAATCTTTAGTTGTCTCCTAATAAAGCACTAACCGTTTAGCCAGCATAACGGCGTGTGTTGGTTCGTGAGTGCGGACCATCAGCGCCATTACCATCCAGGAAGTGTCCACCTTGATGACTCATCTCCTTCTCCGTGCTTAATCCATCGCATAATTTTGAATGAATCCCGAAGAAAATAAATGATACTTAACTTTACTTGCCTTGTGCGCGTAGAGGTTGAGACATTTCACACATGGACATAGAAACTTAACTTTTCCCTTGTGTTATGGTTTCGTTTCCCATTCGCAATATCACTGTTGGTATTTATGCGTATCAAACTTTATAAACACATCGACTCCGTCTTGATAACGCGGTTTGGTTCTATCGGTATACATCCAAGATTTATCCATTACTCTAGGATCCATTATGAATTCTCATATACGGACGGAGAAAAAACTTGTGAACAATCTTGTGAAAATGCTATTGCGGGTCCGAATAAAACTACGAAATATCATTGCAAAGTAATGTCACATTTCAAAGAGTCCACAAATCACAATGTGAGTTAGGTTATCATATATGAATCATACAAGTAATCGTAGGTTAGCTACCTACATACAGTTTCATGTACAAACACAATATTTACCCTACTATGATTATTAGAGTTCTGATCTCGGTTAACGCGTGCGAAAGAATTACTTACAGTCGTCCGATTATTCCGCAGCAAAGCTGAGATGGGAATATATGGTTTATCCAGAGGCTGAATCGATGATCAAAGTAAACCACTTGTTTCGTTTTCTAGTGGGGGAGGTTAGAAGATTTATGAGTGTGAAACATGAAATGATTTAAGACGAGAGAGATGAAAACACAGAGGGTAAATGGAAATTTGGCAATATTTTTCCTAATAAATAATTTGGCAAAATATTTAAGTGTATATGGTAAATAATTTGGTAAAACAGGAAGGTAAAGATCCTTCTATGTTAAGAATTTTCTCAGTCAAATCTTGTTATCCTGCTGCATAATTTTCTGCTTTGACGGCTCTAAAAGACCGGAGTGCAATGCAACTAATATTCATTCCATCCTAAAGATTTTTTTGTTCGTACTCGAATTCAGAAAATAAATCAAAATGATAGCTAAAAAGCTGAGTACGTGTTGCTGCAGTTGTTATAACGGTACTAAAGTAAAAAACTAAACTTTGTAAAAAGTGGAGAACGTGTTGGTACAGTTGAAAAATAAAATCGTAAGAACTGGAAGAAGCTATGGCCCCAATTAGAATTAAGTGAATTAAAACACATTGCTCTAATTGTGTGTTCTATCCAATTAGAATTAATATCTAAAACCAAAGCTTGATTCACCCAATTAACATAATAGGTTTGATCATTGATGGATTTCATTAAAGTCTCACAATCTGATTCATAGATAACATAATTAAAGTTCTTAGAGGGTGCCAGAGTAACAGCTGCCAGCATAGCCTTACATTCCAACTCCTCAGCTTCAACTCCCATCTTCATTCCTCCATTGAAGCATTATCCTTGCACCCGAAAGCAGCTACCTGCACAATTCCTCACTATTAGCCCTATTCCACCTTGTAATGAATCTGACTTAAAGAAGCATCAAAATGTAGAAGAAACAAGATTAGTTCCAGGAGACACAAGTTTATTAATGCCATCTATTGACATTGTCCTATTTGGAGTTAATGTTCTGAAAAATCTTTGAACATCAAATAATCCAAACTGATGCTTAAAAAAATGTCCAAACTGAAACCATTAGCAATTTATTAATCTCATGTCTAGTAATTCCTGCACCAAAGGTAATATTGATATTTAAAACCAACCAAATAGATCTAGCATAACCACATTCAAGGAATAGGTGATTACTGGATTCCACAGGATGATTACACAAACTGCAATGCAGTGAAGTAAACGATTGCAATGCCAAATAAGAGTATGAAGTCCGATTCACCCACCATTGAGTTCTGGTGATACTCCGCAGCTGGTGGTACTCCTAAATATGAATACCATGAAGTAAACAATTTCATCAAATGTGAATGCTTCCCCATTTTCCTCTAAGTAGCGCGCTTTCACAGCTTCGTGCTACAAAAACAACACACAAACTTATTTGGTTACATATAAGTTGAAAAACGTATTGTGCCGAATAAACCATAAAGATACGTACAAGTTGTAGAGGGGACAAGCTATGGTGGCTTGCGTGCGATATCCGGTGTTTGATTTTAAAAACCCAGCTACCGCATCTAGGATGATGTTGTGCCTATCCTCGATTTGTTGAACACTTCTTCTTTTCGGGTTCCCATAATCTTGGCTAAATTTGTTATGTATCTTCGCCCAAAAGGTCTCGGCCGAGGAGCGATCTACAACTCGACTTTCGGCTGCCCATGCTTTGGTGATTGCCAAATCTTCTGCGGAGTCAAACGATGCCATTTGTTGTATGTGGAGGTAGGGATGAGTAGGTTCTCTAATAGGATGCAAGTGGATTGCACGTGCGTTGCTGGTCGAACACCGAGTTTCAAATACGTCTTCTCCCCTATTAAACCAGTTGCTTAGCATGATAGAACACCGTTGCAAAGTGAAGAAAAACAAAATCGAGAGAATACAACAACAGATTCTCCTTTCCGGCTCTATAACAACGCCGGCTTAATCTACAATGCAACTTTTACTCCTTATAGCAACATAAGCTAATTCCTAAATCCATAAAAAAACCACTAGTAACAAAATTTAACTCAACCTAAACCAAATTCCACAATTTTCATCACAAAATTAATACTGTCTAACAAAATTCAATAATGAAATCATAAGGAAACGTGATCATCCATGTGAACCCAAACCCAAAATTACAATCTTATTATTAGAATTTATCAGAGAATGCTCTAGATGAACTCTCTCTAAATTGGTTTATGATCATACACTTGGAGTATTCATGTAGTTACAGGAATTCCCACACTACACCCTATTCAAGAATTTATCAATGTTTATGACATAATTTGAAGATTAAAGACACTTTTTCATTAATTTGATCTTTAGGAAT
>JAJJWX010000170.1:0-18295 GCA_023529315.1 Papaver bracteatum
GGAAAGGCAATAAGAAATGCAATAAGGTTTAGGCAACCTTGTCATAGTCTAGGGCTTTCCCCATACACAAAGGTCTAAAGACCCAAAGGGCCATACCCTTAAGGCTAAACCAATGATATTTAAGTCTAAAACTCTAAGTGTTTTAGTCTATATGGGACTAATGTTTTATTCATTCACATGAAAAAACATCTAGGGAGTAATAGGTCTTGGGATCAAAACATGGTCCATGCATTTTTTGATTAAAACAAAACATTGTTTTTTCTAACAAGAACTACGAACCAACTCGTAGAAGTGAACTTTGTTTTGAGCCCAATTGGTGTTAAACCAGTAGGCAATTTGTTTTGAAGTGTTGACCTAAAATGGTGGCAATGGCATACATATTCTATCTTATCAATCTTACAAACTGACAATATTCATCGTTACATCCTTCCATATACATATAACTCTTCTTGAGCCTTGATGCTTGGCGAGTCCGAGCGACCGAGTTTGATGCTAACTTCCGAGTCAAAAATCTAGCAGCTGGTTTCGAGATCGGGTTGACCAACCAAACATTAATTGCACCGGACCCTAGACGCTGGCTAACTGCTAACACATTTTAAAAGGACTAAAATGGTACTTTGTGAAAGAAAAACCCTAGAACGAATTACTATAAATACTAAAACTGCCGGAGTTTATTTCCAGCCTTTAAAATCAACTAAACTTGTCAATGAAAACATAGGGCACCAGTCTGCACTTTGTTTTGTTTAGCTTCTTTAGAAGACGATGGTGGGCGCATATCTTTTTAATTCCTCCCTAAGTTGTTCCTTTTGGTTAAGGTTTTTAGTTGGGTTTTTCACTTCCTGTTGTTGAGTTTCAATCTGTTCTCCTAGCCTCTCTAGCTAGTGGGTTTTGTTTTTTTTTCATTCTTTCAATATATCTCCTTCTTTGCTGAGCAAAAAAAAAAAATAGAAATCATCCTTGATTTCCATCGTGGTTTTTTCTCTCAAAAACAATGGAAATCATGCCATTGATGTCTTGAGAGGACATATCATGATGTCAATCAAGATGATTCACAATTCTTTTCTGGAGAAGAACTTAAATCGGACGTCAACGAATTCCTAGTTAGTGGTTAAACAGACATGTATTTTCTGTACGAGGATCTATCAAGCGATACAACCTCCGAGTATTTTCTGGATGCCTGCATCAAGTTTGACGTCAAGTGCCCTCCTCCTCAAACAACAATGTGATTGTTGGATAAGGTATAAACTAGTCTCAATGGTTGTCCTATTAGGAGTGATTTCTATCACGAGCAAAAACCTGTCACTGTTGTAGTGCATCTCAAACTGATTTTTTTTTTCCTATTGTGCATTGTACATATTTTAAGAAGTTTCAAATTTTGTTGGTATTGTTACGTAGCAAAAAGTTTTCTTGATTCAAGAAGTTTCAAATTTTGTTGTTATTGTTTGGTAGAAAAAAGTGTTGTTGAGGTCTTTGCTAAGCAAGTGAGATGTGAGAGTTCAGTAATTAATTATTTGAGGTAATGTTTTCACCCGTCCATATTAAGAAGGTACTCTTATTGTTGGATGACCACAAATATTAAAAAAAAAAAAATTTGTTCTAAAAGGTATTGAAAGTTTCAACAAAAGAAGTCCTATTTTTACGAGTACACTAATTTTTGTGGATGCAAATATATCATATGTTGCCAGTCCAACAACCAAATTCCTAAGGGGAAAAAATGGTTCAGCCCAAAACCCCACTAAATAGAACACAAATTCAACGTGGACGTGACACGTCAGCAATTTTAAAAAATATAAAAATTAATTAAAAAAAAATTATCTTTTAAACGCTCGTCAAAATTTTACAAACTTTATATATTTGGAAAGCATTTTCCGAGAGCTACAAAAAGAGTACCCATATGACTATATAATTTTCATTTTTAATTTTTTTTAATTTACATTTGTGTGTACATTTATGTACATCGCTGCAAAGATCCAAAAAAATCCAAAATCCATGATAGCCAGACTGCCACCGTAGTCCGCACAGACTGAGAAAAATATCAGTCATGCCAAGCTCCAGTTGGATAACATCCATAATAGCCGGACTGCATCGAGGACAAAACAATGAACATAAGAAATCGCAGCTTGAAAAGAAAGTGATTATCATTTCACCAACATCCACATAAGAAAACAAAGCAAAAAAAATGATCAAATAAAAAGTTAGTTTATGGTCAGAGACACAATCCATGTGGGCATTACTACACAAACTTAGTATGCTTTCGAAATATCCGAGCACAATGATTCATTGCACTTTACTGAAAAGGAGATTACTAACATGCATAACAGATCAATCATATTCATACCCATACCTACTTTTCATGAGAAGTATATTGGTGCATCATTGTATTCATCCATGTGAAACATTCCTAAAACCAATCCTTCATAGCCACAAACAAACCTAATTTTTTATTGAAAATACACTGGCGCACCAATGTGTACACCCCTGCAAAACATGCATAAAATTGATCATTCATATTCACACCGGGGCACACTTTTTCATGGGAATTATACAGGTGCAGCAATGTGTACATCCATGCAAAACATGTAGAAAAAACGATCATTCATAACCACACACAAACCTACTTTTACATGGGAATAACAGAGGTGCACCAATAAGTACACCGCTTCAAAACATGTATAAAGATGATCATTCACAACCACATAAAAACCTATTTTTTCATGGGAATTACTTCCTATAGGTGCACCAATATGTACACCATTGTAAAACAAGGGAATCCTACTTTTTCATAAGATTTACACAGGTGCACCAATATGTACACCCCTGTAAAACATGCACAACACCAATCATTCATATTAACAATCAACAAGTGTAAAACTATATACACATTAACTATCTACATGTGTATAATTATGTACACATTAAGAATCAATGTGTTATTTCATTAAACGAAGGTTGTACTTATCATATTCAACTAAGAAAGCCTAAAGCACACAATCATGTTATCAGTTATGACCAATATTAAGGTAGGAATCATCAAGGGAACCAAAGTTACAACTAGAACAAATACCTTGCACCGTGTTGCATCATCTTGGGCTGCAAGCATAACAATATTAGTTGGGCACTCATTTTGTACAATTATATACACGCCTACAAAATGATCTGGTCTTTCCATGCCTCCCCCTGAGTTAACATCACTAATCATATTAGAGAGGTAAACAGAAAATAATAATTAAATCTAAAATAAAAGATTCTTGTATAATAAGAAGCATGTTTACAACTATGTTCACATTAACAATTAATATGTGTACGATTATGTACACATTTGTGCCGGTTTGTACCTATAGTAATTTACCCAAATATAGTGGTTTTCTTTACGTGCAAAGCAACTTGTAGACATAGTACAAGTGCATAAAAAATTCTATTTTTGATTAGTGCACCAAAAAGTACACGTGCATAAAATAATCTTCTTTAAACAGGTACACTAAAAGTTATAAGAAAACAAAAATAAATAAATAGTGCATAAATAAAGAATAACCAAAGAACAAATAATGCTGGAGCACAAAAAAAAAAAATCATACATAACATAAATTGCATGAATCGGATTGGCAATGTTATGCTTAAGTCTCATACTACACATAGTTTCCACTTTTCTTGGAATATTATGTACACATCAATAAGTGTACAATTATGTACACATTAAGAATCAACTGTCTAATTTGTGGAACTCATGATCCTACAGTAAAAGAAGATGAACACACTATATATTAACCATCAAGAGTTATACAAGATAAGATTCAAAAAAAAAACCTAAACATATATGTATTAACCCTAAGAATACCATTCAGAAGTAAAACTAGTACATGGACAAGAAAAGCAAAAAAGCTATGCACGAAAAGATGCATGGTAAAACATGAGAGCATATATTTCATCCAAGATTTCAAATTACCACTATGAAAAATAAAGTACATGTTAGGTATTGGGATCAACATCAAAAACTTTGGTGGGGATACTTTCAACCTAATTTTGTTTTCTTCAAGAGTTAAGGTTGCCATCACATCCTCGTTAATGTGGACGTCTGGTTCATATATACATGAATGTAATAGTGGTCGTGGGTGACCTATTAGCGTGATCTTTCCCAATCCCTTTTCTAGCCATAGCCCTCAATCTCAGTTCCTTCCCACGACACAACTTCACAATTATCCTCAAAAATAAATTAAAACCCCCAAATTACAAACACACATAAACCAGATTAATTAGTACAAAATGAAGACCCTAGAAAAACAATGTAACAATTTGACCTGCATACATTCATGCATCTAACAATTGACCTGCATAACTCAAACTCCACTAAATCAAATGGACTACGAACCAACAAAGTAATTTTATCTTACTGAACTAAGATGCAAAAATGTAAACTTGGATTACGTACAGGTGCACCAATATGTATACTTGAATTGCGTACAGGTGCACCAATATATACACCACTCCTCGGACAGATCATAGTTGGTCCATCTTTGTCGAATATGTACACTTGCATTGCGTACAATATGTACACTTGCATTGCGTACAGGTGCACCAATATGTACACCTGCATTGCGTACAGGTGCACTAATAATACACCACTGCACCAAAATCACTAGTATTATTTATACTAAATCAGAGGCAAATACTCTAAACTTCCTAGCTAAAGTAGGCAGTAGAGCATTATGTTAAAAGATCCCAAATCCTGAAAAGAAGATTTTGAAACACCATTGCAGTTTCAGGATTACATAATTAGGTTCTAAATGCATGACATTACTTGTTTATGGGAGTGCCAACAAACTCGTGGATGAACTAATTCCCCTAGCCCATTATCTGGATGGCAGTGACCATTTCCCATTATTTGGATAAAAAACCTTACTAATCTCGTGATATTCTGGATTGGGGAACGGTAAAAGTGACAGAAGGAGAAAATGAATTACCTCTCGCAGTGGAAATCTTGAGAAAACCCTACTTCAACCCTCGTTTTACAGTAGAAATCTCGTGAAATTCCTTTTCCAAATCTCGTTTCCACTAAGAATCCTATGAAAGTCCTCCTTCAATTATCGTTTCCAGTAGAAATCTTGTAAAAACCATTCTTCGATTCTACTTTTCAGTAGCAATTTTGTGAAATTACTTCTTCAATTATTGCTTTTAGTGGAAATCTTGTAAGAATCCTTCTTCAATTCTTGTTTTTAGTAGAAATCTTATGAAAAATCGTTCATCGAAAGAGAAAAGATGATATGATTTTAACCTAGATCCTAAGAAACTGAGGAAGAAAGCATAAAAAATGACACCGAGCACAAATCTCTGTTGAAGAACAACGACGTTAAATCGCCTCTGGCTATGTCTCTCTCCAAAAGAAAAATCTAAGATCTAGAAATGGAACACAGAAACATAAAAAGGATAATTAGGGTAACAAAAAAATTTGAATCGGCTGAATTTTGGATTAACTCGTACAGGTTTGGTCTAAACTCTTGGACGCGGGTTTTTTTTGGACTAGAGAGTACTAGGCCTCAGATGGGTGGACTAAAACGTCATAAGCCCAGTAACTTTGAGACTAAACGTCAATTTCTACAATTCCCCTAATCGTTTCCTAAGCTTATATATATCACCTTACCTCCCACACTGCAACATGAATCACCAAATCCCGTTGATTCACTGGATATTCATAAATTTGAAGTCGCAAACCTGGATCACGCTCACAAGAAACACTTGTCCTCCGTATGAACCGTACCTACTTTTTTTTTTTTGAACCGAAACTTCTTTGGATATAGTTGGTTGAGCATATGATGGCATATTTTGTTGTTGAGAATTACCAGGTTAATGGTGTGATGATGTAGGAATGTCAACGTTATCAGCAGAAGCAAACTGTCCTCTTGATTTATCATGCACCCCCTTCGGCTTGAAAAATGAATCCATTGTTTTTAGTTTCTTAGAAGCCTGAAAAATGAATCTATCAGCTTGACTCGACCCCATTAGGAGCCCCAGTCAAAATGGTACAGTAGTTGAGCAAGTAAAAGCTCAACACATTTGCTATACCAAAAACCATACCTGGACACATTCTTCTACCTGCCCCAAGTGGAATATACTCAAAATTTGTTCCTTTGTAATCAATAGGTTTGCTGTCAAACCTTTCTGGCGCGAAAGTATTTGGATTATGCCATTTTTCTGGGTCTTGCCCGATTGCCCAAGCGTTGATGATGACTTTGGATTTCCATCGGTTTCTCGTACCGGTCGATCTCAGATGTCTCTCTGCATAGTCGTGGAAGTAGGATGCGTCTTCAGAGTTTCTTTAATAACGAATTTTATATATTTTAGTTCCTGTAATTCACTCACGTCAATCTTTCCTTTTATGTTCAGGACCCTCCATACCTCGGTTTGTGCCTTCTCCAGAACACTTGATTTGTGATCCTAGGATATACTTTCAATTAGTTTCGACACTTCATCTTCTCTAAGTGAACGAAATGACTGGACATGTTTAGCACTTAAGAGCTCCAATGTGAAAATCGTTTTCATTTGCCTCCAGTAGTACCATAGGGAGCAAATCCCACATCTTTGTAACCATAAGTTACAATCTGTGCAGAAAGAAATTCACCCATATCCGCAAAACTGAGATCATGTGTTCTCATAATCTTCTCAACCGCCTTTGGCGAAGTGACAACAACAGCAGACGCCTCACCAAGTTGTATGTGAATAAGAGGGCCATGTTCCTTCGTAAATTAAGGAGAGTTTGATGTGGTAAGCCGAAAACTGATGCAAGTTCCCTATGATAGGTAATTTCCACGGCCATGGAGGCAATTGCGAGTTGAGGTTCTCTTTTACGAATTCGTTTAATTGCTTTCTTTAGGATCATTATTATGAATAACAAAGGCAGGAAAGTGAAGAGAAGTGTAAAGGGAAGGAACTCCATGGAGTGATGAATAAGAATATCTTCTCTGACTTGCTACTTCGACAAGTGGTGTGGGAAACTTATTTCTCGCACGTATCAAAAATTGGGCTATCATCTATTTGGTACTGTGCTAAACTAAAAATGAGAGTAATTTGTATACCCACAAAATTGTTTTTCAAATCTAGGGACGGGCTATAGCCCGGGTCAGCCCCTTGCTAGGCCCGTCCCTGCAATTAAGTCGAATGCTCCAGGTAAAGATCACAACATTTACGGATCAAAAGCAAGAAAAATCTCCAGCTTGATTGAGGAAGCTGGCAATCTTCTATTCAGACTGATCTCGTAGATAGAGGTAAGCTGAACCCTATAAAATGATTATCCCAAGACTAACAGTGTTTGAAAGTCATAGCAGGAAATGAACGACATGCACGGATTTTCTTAGAAAATATAGAAAGATCAGTAATATTTATTGATATGATAATCCACTGTAGTATTCTTATCGAGAGGTTCAGTCGCACCAGTTTCTGTTAAAAGGATCACTTCATCGTTATGAAGAAATAGCATTCATATCTTTGATATCGAGGATGCACGAACTCTTTAGTAGGTCTAATGTCATGTTGATTTGTAACTATGTAACACGTATGAAGTTCCATGAACAGTTGAAGACGATGGTTGATTTTGTTGTTTGTTCTAAGGAGCTTCGGCTTTAGTGTACTAATATTGGTGTATATAAGTGCTTGTATGTACTTCACAAGACAAAAAGAAATTTCTGTTGCAAATAGTTGATGCCTTGGAAGCAAAAAAAAAGTTCGATTAGATTCATTAGAAGATTAGTTACACCAGTAACAATCCCTGTTACATTTTTGTGAATATTTATTCAATTTCTAGCACATCAATCAGTAATTAGATCATGGTACCTTAACATGTACATGTCAGTAGACAGTAGGTCCAGTTATTAAATCTTGAGCCATTGTAAGTGGCTATTTACAATGAATGTGGAATATTAATATCCCTACGTCTTCCGCTACTTCTTTTCGAAACCCTCTTCTGAAAAATAAAAAGCTAATCCTGTTGACAGTCGTTTTGGTTACGGCAATAAAACAAACCCAATCCATCAACCCGTATGTTTTCCAAATCCAATATTTCCTGTTGTAGTCATTACTAAGTAGTGATGATGATTATTGATTCTGATGAGTGAATCAGTGTCAACGTTTAGTTTACTATACCTTATCATTTACGACCTTATTGCTGCATTAACAGACGGAGAATTAAGTTAGAATGAAATGGTTAAACCTTTTTCACCAAAGAATATTGTCTGGGTTCGCAGAAGAAATATTCAATGGAATCCCACTAGTAACAGTATGTTCTTTACAAATTAATCATTTCCATTAATGAAGAATTTCTCTCAGAGAAAGCTTACAAAGACACATAACCAACACACTCTATTTATACAGACACAAAGATAAGATTGTACTGGACATCTGTCAATGACAGCTCACTTACAGGACAGGCTGGCAATGACAGCTCATATACTCTGACAGCTAAGACCATACACTTATCCTACACTGCAGTGGTAGTGTTATCCTTCACCACTTGAGCTAGTAGCTTGGTACTGGCAATATCCCCCCTCAAACTCATGGGAGCTTCAATCACATTGAGTTTGTTTCTAAGTGAAGTAAAACGTGGACCATGGAGAGGTTTAGTGAATATATCAGCAATTTGGTCCAAGGTATTCACATAGAAGATGTCCAAAGCCTTAGACTGCACCAATTCTCTTATGAAATGATAGTCAAGATGCACATGTTTCATTTTGGAATGAAGCATTGGATTGGAGGCAAGAGATATAGAGCTGATGTTGTCACAGCCAAGTTTAGGAATACCTGAAATAGGAAAGTGTAGATCCTGAAGAAGGTAGCAGATCCAAACAATCTCAGCAGCACTATATGCAAGTGTTCTATATTCAGCTTCTGTGCTTGATCTAGCCACTGTACTTTGTTTATTGGAGGACCAAGAGACTACATTGGAGCCCAAATAAACACAGTAACCCCCTGTAGATCTTTTGTCATCAATGCAACCAGCCCAGTCTGCATCTGAGAATCCAAGAAGAAAAGAAGAACCCTTAACAAACTGCAGACCAAAACCCAGAGTACCTTTAATATATCTAAGTATCCGTTTGGCAGCTAGAAGATGAGGAAGTCTTGGATGTTGCATATGTTGACAAACTAGATTCACAGCATAAGATAGTTCTGGTCTAGTCCATGTTAGGTAGTGGAGTGAACCAACTAAAGACCTGTATTCAGATGGATCTGCCAATAATTCACCAGCATCTTTGGAGAGTTTTTCTGACACTGCAATTGGAGTAGAACATGGTTTTGCCCCTTCCATATGAAATCTGTGAAGTAAATCTACTGCATATTTAGTTTGAGAAAGCATTAAGGTATCAGAATCTCTTTTGATTTCAAGACCCAAGAAGTAATGAAGGTCTCCAAGATCTTTTATAGGAAACTGAGTCTGGAGATGAGAAATAACTTGTTTGATGAAGGCTGAAGAAGAACCTGTTAACAGAATATCATCAACATATATGAGAGCCACTGTGATGTGAGTGCCATCATGATGTACAAAGAGGGAAGGATTAGCTGTAGAATTCACAAACTTCAAAGTAGTAAGAGCTGTACTTAGCTTGTCATACCAAGCCCTTAGAGCTTGCTTCAAGCCATAAATTGCTTTATGTAGTAAACAGACATGATGTGGCTTGTCAGGATCAATAAAACCTAGAGGCTGAGTCATATAAACAGTTTCCTTTAAATCTCCATGAAGAAAGGCATTGCTCACATCCAACTGATGAATTTTCCAATCAAATTGCACTGCCATGGAGAGAATGATTCTGATAGTTGTAGGTCTTGCCACAGGACTAAATGTCTCCTCATAGTCAATACCATATTGCTGGTGATAGCCCTTAGCGACCAGTCTTGCCTTATATTTGTCAATGGTGCCATCTGCATTATGCTTTACCCTGAACACCCACTTACAGCCAACCAAGTGTTGATCTGGAGCAGGATCTACAAGAGACCAGGTACCTGCTTGTTGTAAAGCTGTAAACTCTTTTGCAGAAGCTACTCTCCAAACCTGCATCTTGTTTGCAGTAGTAATACAAGTAGGCACAGAGACATGTGCAGCAAGAAATGCCAAAGAGAGCTTATGTTTAGTAGCATAATATGACTTTGGTGTTTTTATGCCATTTTTGCCCCTAGTAACCATGTTATGAGCATTTTGGGTAATAGATGAAGATGGTTGAACTGTAGAAGAGAGAGGAGAGGGAAGAATGGGAGACAATTCAGTAGTAGACACAGTGGAAGAATTATGCAGAACAGATGGACTAGAATCTTTAAAAGGAAAAGAATTCTCATCAAATGTAACATGTATGGAAATGTACACCTGACCAGTTGAAGGATCTAGACATCTATACCCTTTTTGAGTAAGGCTATATCCTAAGAAAATACAATGCTTGCTTCTGGGTTCTAACTTGGTGGAGGTATAAGGTTTTAGCCAAGGAAAGCATGAGCAGCCAAAAACTTTGAGAAAAGCATAGTCTGGTTTTTGGTGAAAGAGCATTTCAAAAGGAGTGAGGAAATGAATAGCTCTAGTGGGTAATCTGTTTATAAGATGATTGGCTGTGAGGAGTGCTTCAACCCAATAAGAAGAGGATAAACCAGACTGAAAAAAGTAGTGTTCTGGTGATATCTAATAAATGTTTATGTTTTGTTTCAGCAACACCATTTTGTTCAGGTGTATGAGCACAAGTTGTTTCATGTGTAAT
This sequence comes from Papaver bracteatum, assembly GCA_023529315.1. Lineage (NCBI taxonomy): Eukaryota > Viridiplantae > Streptophyta > Magnoliopsida > Ranunculales > Papaveraceae > Papaver > Papaver bracteatum. Next base: position 10,722 of record JAJJWX010000170.1, read on the forward strand.
ACCTTTGTGAGCACAAAATTGGCGTAAAAAATCATTGAGGAATTCACCCCCATTGTCTGTTCTAATGGTAATAACAGAATGAGAGAAAAGTTTCTCAACTCTTAGAACAAAGGAATGAAAAGCATGCTTAAAATCAGCTTTAGATGATAAAGGCAATACCCAACAATATTTGGTGTAATCATCTATTATATTAGCATAATAAAAGGCTCCTGAAATGGAAGGTTCACTACAAGGACCCCATAGATCCATATGTAACAACTGTAGAGGTTGTTGAGTACTAGTAGAAGATAGTTGAAATGGAAGTTTGTGACTTCTACAGACGTTACAATCCATACAAGAGAAGACTTTATTAGCTACATTTTTGAGGTCTAGATGATTACAAATTTTCTGAAAGGTTTGAAAAGAGGGATGTCCAAATCTTCTGTGAAGAATAACATTGTCAGTGGTTGTGGATGATAGAGCATGAAAGGTGTTGTTGAAGTTGATAGGATAGAGACCATGCTTATGTGGACCTTGGAAGAGAGTCTTCCCAGAGTTCAAATCCTTCACAGAAAAACCATTGGAATCAAGAGTTATGGAGCAGTTGTTATCAGATGTGAATTTATGAATAGAGAGTAGGTTATGAGAGGATTGTGGAACTACAAGAATGTCATTTAAAGAAAAGGAATGCTCAAGAACATGTTTACTAGCAGAGGCAACATGAGTGATAGGCATACCTTCCCCATTTGCGGTTTTGATGACTTCAGAACCATCATAAGGTGTAAGCTCTTGCACTGCGGCTGAGGTGGAAGCAATGTGTGAATTTGCACCACTGTCTGCAATCCACTCATCAGTGTCAAAAATATCTGATGCTGCTAGCATAGCACTAAGATTTTCTGGTGGTTTACGACCTTTGTAGGAGAAATTAAGCCTTTGGTCACACACATCTGCTAGATGGCCCTTTGTAATGCATATCTGACAAACTGGTTCATCATCTAAGGTGTATCCTCTGCCTGAGGCATTTCTTGTAAAAATAGTAGGATTTGGATATCTACCAGGAGAGCCTCTTCCTCTAAAACCTCCTCTATGATGATATGATCCTCTATAAGCATTGCGATTATTGTGTGCAAGAAAAGCTTTAGTTTCTAAATCATGCTTGACATTCTTAATTCTATCAGTGATAACTGCTTCTTCACTAAGCAAGTTATTATGCAATTCAATGCAAGTAACAGGAGGATTACGGTGACGCATAGCAGTTGCAAAAGGTATGTAATCAGAATTTAAGGATTTTAGAGTGATAACCACAAGTTCTCGATCTGAAATGACCTCTCCTGCTGCAGCAAGTTGATCTGAAAGACCTCTAATTTCATTGATTAAAGCTGGAACAGATTTGTTACCTTGATTGAGAGAGAGTAACTTGGTACGCAATTGAATCGAGTGTGTAGATGATGCTCTAGCAAACCTGTCTTCAATATTTGTCCAGAGTTGATGTGAGGAAGTAGATCTGGAGAAGTATGCAATCACAGAATCTGAAATTGTTGAATTGATCCACATTATGATAGATGAGTCTTCATCCATCCAATCAGAATACGATGGATTCTCAACATCATTGTCTTGATTTCTCCTGTTAGTGTATTGAATTGGACATTTGTACGATCCATCGAGAAACTTCATCAACTTATACTTTTGAATAACTGGATTCAGCAGATTTTTCCAGGTGATGTAATTATCTTCTTTGAGTTTAAGATTCACAAAATTAGTAAGTTGATTCAGAGGAACTCGAGAAAAGAATTGAAAGTTGGATTTTCCATTGAAGATGACAATTCTTGAAATCAAAAAATGGATTTGAGACGAAAAACGTTTCAAAGTGACAAATTGATGAGGAGTAGAAATTTGATAGGAGAACACAGATTACCTCTGAGAAAAGAAGACTTCAAGAGTGAAATGAGAGAACAAATCTTGAAAACTTGAAGAACAAAGCTGAGTTGTTGTGAAAGAACACACTGATTGAGATCTTTGAGAGTGAAAACACAGATGCTACTCAAAGATTGAAAGAAAAGTTACAGGATCAAAGAAGGATTAGAAACCTACCTACTGATACCATAGTAACAAAGTATGTTCTTTACAAATTAATCATTTCCATTAATGAAGAATTTCTCTCCAGAGAAAGCTTACAAAGACACATAACCAACACACTCTATTTATACGAGACACAAAGATAAGATTGTCTTAGACAGCTGTCAATGACAGCTCACTTACAGGACAGGCTGGCAATGACAGCTCATATACTCTGACAGCTAAGACCATACACTTATCCTACACTGCAGTGGTAGTGTTATCCTTCACCACTTGAGATAGTAGCTTGGTACTGGCAATACCCACAACATCCTCACTTCAACCAGCTGCTTTAAATGTTCAGTAGCAGTAGTATTAGAGAAAAAATGAAGTAAATGTTATCTTAGCTAGAATATATAACTCACAAGTTATTTTTATTCAGGCGATGCTTTTAATTTTGAAGAAACGATTAGAGGACCTCAAATCACATGGGTATAATGTTAATTCATTAAAAGAAAGACTTAATTTAGTTAAATTAAGTCACAAGAGTCGTAATACTTGCAAAACAATTAATAGAGTTAAACAAAACGTACAAGAACTGAAAGGTTGATCAATCGCATTTCAAAGCTAAGAAAAAAAAGATAATTATGTGTTTCAATCTATATCAGAGTAAACACTAAATATGATTTCAGGTGCATCACAAATTTTGCACTTCTCTTCTCTGCTTTCAATTGCCAATATTTGGAATATGACTTTTTTTTTTTTGAGTAACATGCAAAGCTATTCGATGCCTCCTACTGGCGATGAGCTAAAGGTCAAACAAAAAATGAAAGTGGGTATTTCAGTCGTTTTTCTGCACATGTGGACTTTGGTATTTCTGACGGTGGGAAATTTTTCCGACACTTTTTTAACGTTGGGGCATATTTCCAAGATGGATTAGGGCATTTTCCCAAGTTTCCCTGATATATATTGTGGCACCCCGTATGTTGTCCAAATCCAATATTCCTAGTCATTATTAAGTAATGATGATGATAATTGATTCTGATGAGGGAATCGTCATCAACGCCTCTACTTAGTTTACACAACCTAATCATTTACGATCTTTCTGCTGCATTAACAGACAGAATTTAGTTAGAATGAGATGGGGAAAAAAGGTTGGTTTGAAGAAGAGATAGGGATTTACCTGAATTTTGGTCGGATCATTGAAAATAGATTTAAAACATTCAGTACTAGTTAGAAATATGATTTTAATTTTGATAGGGAGGAGAAAGGGTTGTAGTACTAGTGATGGAAGGAGTGGCGAGATGGGAGTAGTATTTATAATATAAGCAAGCAGAGGATCAATAATGTAATGGAAGGACAAATATGAAATCTTGTGAGAGTTTGTACAACAATCTCACCTAAAATTTGGTGAAATACCAAACACAATGTCGAGGGGTCCAAACATGCATGCATGGTCTGTATTCAAGCTTAAACTGAAGATTTTTATTAGGTAGGTCAAGTCATAGCAGAACCGAAACTGAAGATGATGATAGGGCATAGGAAAAGAAGAAGAAAAAAGGTCTCATTGTGTTGGAGCAAAATAATCGCGACATAAGCACAACAACTCCCGAATTGAATATTTGGCCGTTGTTTGTCTATTTCTTGTGGAAATCTCAACTCCTTGGTAACATATTCTAGCAGCTAGTTATACAGCTTAAATGCATGGGACCAAAGTGCTACAAACATAATGGATTGGCATTCTTTTCTAAGGAGGCCCTGTAGTCCACTTACTAGCCAGGGAATCATGGTCCCAATTCCCTGAACAAAAGAATATTAATAAAAGATGGCCGGTGCTATCTACATCAGAATTATTTGTTCTTTTCTTTCTCTTGTGCAAACATATATTTTATTTAACTTAGCAACTTTTCCCCATTGTGTTTTGCTGTCAAATGAAATTGATATCCATTTCAATTTGGTTCTTATCAAGGTTTAACAAAATTCTTAACTAATTTGTTTCTCAATTAATACTAATAATTTTAATTAGATAAGGAGGAGGAAGGGTTGTAATTGTGATGCAAGGAGTGTGTAGGCCTTTTTTTTTTTTTTGACTTAAAAGGTTAATATCATTGATAGAAAAAGAAAAAGAACAGGGGGGAGACGCTTAGGCGAGTCCAAAGTAAGGCTATGACCAACCAAAACAAGAAAATGTAACACTCTCAAAAACAAACACAACCAGGAGCATAAAAACTCCAATTACCAAGAGAAACTAAATAAGGCCGAAACATGGAACCTAATCTAAGCCTAAGAACAAAGTGGACATGCAAAAAGAGCTAAGAATGACATTCTTGGTTTGAGTTCTATGATCTCTTCCCAATTGCTCTTGTTTGTCAATCTTAGAGCTTCCATTCCCATTCCAATTGAGCCTGCGAAGCTCTCTGTCTTTCCTCTTAATGTCCCTCTCTCTAATTTTTGAGATATTGTCTTCAAAATTTTAGGGAGTGTGTAGGGCTATCATTACTATTTATGCAGACAAGACCAATAATTTTTAACATTGCAATTTTGTGAGAGTGAGGATAGCAATTTCTACGCAAAACCAAAGAAGGTACATGCACAAACAGGAACATGCATTGTTTCTTCTCTTCTTTGCTTTTCTTCAGACAAAATTTTATCACTTTTATGTGAGCCAATCAGCCAACCATTTTGTTGTTCGCCTAATAATTTCTCACCTAAAATTTGGCGAAATCCCAAACACAATGTCGCCTTGTAACATGCACGGTCTTTTTACAAGCCGTACCTTTATTAAACTGGCATTTACTAGTTAACCCGTAGCTTATTAATGAAGCTATTCTCACTCTGTACTCCCTCCCCTTCTTTGAAGAGAGTACCCCACTCATCATAATGTCGCATATATCAAAATATGTACTTACTATATTCATTATCAGAGGTTTATGAAACCTATTCATTAGGTACAGTATCGGCCGGTACTAGCTGGAATGTGCTATAATATGTCAAAAATGTACTTGATTGAACTAGTGCCCTATCTCTACACTGGCAGCTCAATTTTGTAATTTTTTTCCATCTTTTTTCCATCATCGCTTAGACCGTATTGGCTGATACTTAGACAATGATGAATTCAAAGTGTACATATGATGAGGCATAAAGTGCACATCATGCGCTAGCCACTTGCAAAGGTTCTGAAATCTTAAACTGCTAGTGAACATTTTGGTTTTGTCGAATATCTATTCTTAATGTTGGATGCAATATTTGTTAGAATAACTCACAAATTATTTTATTCAGGAAATGCTTTTGATTCTGAAGAAACCATTTGGGAAGAACTGAAAGACCTCAAATCAGATGGTGTAACGTAAAACCATTAAAAGAAAGACTAAATTTAGTTGCAAGAGTCGTCACTCACACTGGCAAAATAAGCAAAAGAGAGTTAAACAAAAATAACAAGAACTGAAAGGTTGATCGGGATCAAATAGGGTAGCATTTCCGAGCTAAGAAAACAAATAAATGAAGTGTTTCAAGCTATATATCGGATCTAATAAATGATTTTAGGTGCATCATAAATTTGCACTTCTCTTATCTGCTTTCACTGCCAATTGGATTTTGCCACTTTGTTTCGCATCCGTGTTTCACATTTAGTGCAATGATTTGCTAGTAAAGCTTTTGGATACCTCTGTCTGGGGGCGGCAAAAACTTGCAACAATTCTAAATATACCGGGGATCAAATCCCGTGATATATCCGGAACATCACATCTTTTGTGGACCCTAAAGTGGGTAAACAGCACCCCCTAGTCCCCTACAAATCTCTTTGCCGGGGACCCAGGCGCTTGTCTCTACCGGAATATTTCACGCTACATTTTTGATGTCAACTTAGAACTAAGGAAAAATTTATGTGCCTCGAAGAAATTTGTGCTTGAACATTAAATAGGAGGTCAGTGGTGCCTCCCAAGTGTATAATGCGACCAAAACGTTGTTTGAACCGTCAAGACCCAAAATGAAGGAAGTAATTGTAAAACTTGAGATGCACTGATCGACTGATATCCTCCTCCTACCTGACCAATAAAATACCACAAGTGTCTGAATATACAAAAAAAGTTCACCCATTAGAGCAATATCAAAAGACATTAACCAACTATGTTATTCTGTGTCAACCAAAACGATCAAAGATTCACAAAGATTTCTCATTGATAATCTCCAATTACCATTTTTCACCATGTTGCATAAATATCCCTTACTCAGATTAGCATTGTAAAGGAGACTATAATGCTTTTAACCACTTCATTTTCACACTTCGACTCTGAAAGTTTATGTTGAACCTTCTCCAATTGCACCATTTCAGCAGTAATTTAAATTTACCTTCCAAATGCTTTCTATTTTCTTTGTAGATCTCATCTTCTGTTGGAGTTGTGTGGCTCAAATACACACATGTGAGTCACATATGGAGGAGAGCAAGGTGGAGCTTCCGGGAATCGGGATGAAGAGTGGTTATGGAATGCCGGTAGTCAGAAGGTCGCAGGTGGAGCCGGGAAGCTCAAAGTATGAGTAGTGTTCCAAGAGCATCTGGTGGCAGTAATCATTGTCCGATTGGCAGCATATGGACGGAGGTGGCGAGGTGGTGTGTATTCTCGCCAAGGTGGAAATTGTTGGAGTTGTGTGGCTCAAATACACACATGTGAGTCACACATGGGATTGCTAAAGATTGTCCCACATGGAGGAGAACAAGTTCCATATGGTGATATATAAGCAAGGCATTCTCCATATATAGCACCGAGGCCTTTTGGATTAAAACCCCACACCTAACCTCAAAGTGGTCAAGTGGGGACAATATCGATGCTATGTGGCCGTGCCCGGAGAGGGTGCGGCGGTCCGTGGAAGTCCTACATCTTCTTTAGCAAATTTTCACTCTCACCAATAATTCAAATCCTTTCCCTTAATTTCATCACATCGTAACCCATTTCTTCAAGATTAGATAACTCTCTCCTTTAATAGTATATCTTCATTCTAATGAGTTAGAATCGGGTCATCGCCTAAATTCTGCAATTTTTGGGTTAGTTTGGTAAAACTCGTCTCAAATCCTGATTTAAAGTCATGTCTAACATTTTTTTTTGGAAAAGATAAAATTCATTCATAAAGAAGTGCTGAGATAGCACTTAAAAGGTCCAACAAACAACCATCCAAAGATTCCAAACATGATATATAGGTCAAACAAAATAAAGGGGATTACAACAATGGAATCATTTCCCATAAAACAAGTTGAAACTAGTTACTGTTTAAACACCTCCAATCGTGCATGAAATCCACAAACTTAAAGTTTTTAAAGGATTCATGTCTAACACTAGAAGAGTATTTTGTTGAGGGACTACAATGGGGTTGTTAGAATAGTGAGACAACAGCATAACCAGTATTGTGTTTGTAACTTTGGACCTTGGTTAAGCTGAGCATGTCTTACGTACTTTCCAAACATTCAACCTGCAACTTTCTTTTACTCTAACCCTGAAGTTGTAATAGGACCAAGCAAGTACTGTTGGAGTATGTAACAAAAATAATGA